>CM060968.1:70960606-71483106 GCA_030765045.1 Tenodera sinensis
TGACTATCGCTCAAAGCCTACTGTATCCCTATATTTCCCTTGCACCTACAAGGAAATTCTGCAAATATTTATCTCGACTAACAAGAGTAGAGAAAGTCACGTGAAAGCAACAGGGCATATGTTTTCCTTAGTGCTATACTGAAGCTGGAGCAAATGAAAGAAGGGTGTGCCCGACTAATGAACTAAAAACCCATAACATCGTCTATACTTATCGCCTTCAGGAAGTATAGTAAACAAGTGCTGAAACAAGACTATTGGCGTCATGCTGAGGAGATCCGGAACAGGCAAAGTTTCACGATGATGAAATCTGTCGAGAACATTTCTAAAGCTCTGTCGGTACTTCCTACCTTTAAGCACTTAGAAACCGGAGTAGCACACGATTTATACCCTGCTGGTTTGAGATACTGCTAAAACACCATTTACCTACATCATTAATCTAGATTATAGTGTAATTGACTTTTTCCCCCTTTCCGAACCTGTATATCAAAATTATATCGGCAGTAGACAATTTCCTAAGACAAACCCATTTATTCGGCTCGTAAAGCTTTTAGAGAAAACCGGTGTGGCAGCCAGCCTTCACCAGACTGTCTTGTTTATAGATTTTAAATATGCACGTGTGTCGTGATTAAACACGTTATCAAAATGTCTTCTTCGTTCAGGTTTCTCTTGAGAGTTCAAAACAAGCGGCTACTTCACTGTATAGAACAGCGAGTTCCAATGTTTCCGAAAAGAGGGAGATTGGATTTACATTCTTCCACTTCCAAACTCTGTGCTGCAGTGGCGGTTCGGTTGTGCTCTAAACAACTGTTCATTACTGATTTCTTTGGTATTACGTAAGCGCATAGCCTTAGAAGATCCATCAAGTGATCGTCGCGTAACTTTTTTCAATACAGGCTTAATATAGTTCAATTTGAAGAAACTCTGTTCACAAATATATGTAGAGCTATACTCACTCTTATACACACTATTCTTGCAAATGTTTATTCCTCTATCCACTTTATTTTAATCGACATAAGCATTTTCAGAAATTATCTTATTGCTAATTTCCTTACAGGTGCAAAGGAATACGAGAATACAGTAGCCTTTAAACGATAGTGAAATATTTTAAGAGTTGGTTGCTATGCGATACCTTTGAAATTTCGTTCTCTTTGCAAGGCCACTATAAAAACAAATAACCTATTCCTATTTGAGAAAAGTATAAATATTGGGAAATTCAAATAAATGTTAAAGAATATCTCGGAAACGATTGGTTCAAGAGAATAAAGAAGTATTTTAAAATAAATTGCGTATTTTAGCGATATCCACATTTTTCTATTTAATAACTTTTAATGTTTCTTAATGTTTACCATTTATGCAAAAATCGTCCAGAATGAAGAGGTCTTCTGAGGACATAACCAGAAAATTCGAAGTATGACTTAGAAACTGCCATGAAATCGCCTGTTTGTGTCCCCCACTGATTGCTTGTGAGTTTAAACGCCTAACCTTCGACTAAAAGAGCAGGTGGGTGACAGCAGCTAATTACGTTAGCGTCTCCGAAGAGACAAGGTTGGACATCACTGGTATACAAAATAGCAGACATATTCACTCCCCTGGTTTCCACATTTTCCCCCTCAAGCCATTTTTCACCTCATACATTCCGGATTTCATTTATATTACCACCACCACCAGCGCCTGTCGGTCTGGGTGGCTCAGTTGGTTAGACGCTGGTCTACTGATCCCAAGGTCGCGGGTTCAAACCCGGCCCAGGCCGATGGTTTTTAAGTGTGCTTAAAAACGACAGCTCCATGTCAGTAGATTTACTGGCATGTAAAATAACTCCTGCGGGACGAAATTCCGGCACACCGGCGACGCTGATGTGATCCTGGCATTTGACAGCGTCGTTAAATAACAAAATAATTTTTAAACCATCACCCCCGCCGCCACCGCCACCGCCACCACCACCACCGCTATCACCACCAACACCGCTACCACCAGCACTACCACCACCACCGTCGCCGCCGCCGCTGCCACCGCCACCACCACCACCACCACCACCTCAAAGTCTGAAGGTCAAAGTACCTCATACCACTGTTTGTAAACATGTGACCCAAAGACATTGGAGTAGTCACAACCAAGACAACTATGAGTGCAGCAGAACAAAGCTTTTCTAGATTTTTCGAGACTTCCGTTTGCCGACTTGTTTATGGGAAGTGTCAAGGACAGGTGGATTTCGAGATAAATCCGTGCTACGTATTCTGGCCTATATAAGCGAGACGAGACAGCGAGAGAAGCGAGTTTTTATGATGAAGTCGTTAAGCGTTGAAGAAGGACAGCTATTAGCAGTTAGTCTTAAGTGTGTGTGTGTGAGGGGGGGGGGAGGGAGCTGTGGGTGTGCTTAAAGTCGACGTTGAGAGAAATGTGAGTGCAATTTTGAAATTTTATTGTGGCGTCGTAGTTGTTGTGTGAAGCAGTTTTAGTAAGCGTGATTGCCAAAGCCAACTGTTTGTGAGACAGTATCTAGGTTACGATAAGACAGAACAGCTGTGAGATGCAAGGTCACGACAACTTGTGGATTGTCTTAATGATAAAACAGAATTGTGTTTTTGTGCTTCAATTCTAAGGGACATAAAGTGACTTTTAAGGGCTCCTCCGCCGTGTAGTTGCCGTGTATTCCCATTTGCCATTCTTTCCGTTTCTACAATTCCGGCACACCGGCGACGCTGATGTGATCCTGGCATTTGACAGCGTCGTTAAATAACAAAATAATTTTTAAACCATCACCCCCGCCGCCACCGCCACCGCCACCACCACCACCGCTATCACCACCAACACCGCTACCACCAGCACTACCACCACCGTCGCCGCCGCCGCTGCCACCGCCACCACCACCACCA
The DNA here is from genome assembly GCA_030765045.1 of Tenodera sinensis. NCBI lineage: Eukaryota > Metazoa > Arthropoda > Insecta > Mantodea > Mantidae > Tenodera > Tenodera sinensis. Next base: position 70,963,480 of record CM060968.1, read on the forward strand.
CCTCAAAGTCTGAAGGTCAAAGTACCTCATACCACTGTTTGTAAACATGTGACCCAAAGACATTGGAGTAGTCACAACCAAGACAACTATGAGTGCAGCAGAACAAAGCTTTTCTAGATTTTTCGAGACTTCCGATTGCCGACTTGTTTATGGGAAGTGTCAAGGACAGGTGGATTTCGAGATAAATCCGTGCTACGTATTCTGGCCTATATAAGCGAGACGAGACAGCGAGAGAAGCGAGTTTTTATGATGAAGTCGTTAAGCGTTGAAGAAGGACAGCTATTAGCAGTTAGTCTTAAGTGTGTGTGAGGGGGGGGGGGGAGGGAGCTGTGGGTGTGCTTAAAGTCGACGTTGAGAGAAATGTGAGTGCAATTTTGAAATTTTATTGTGGCGTCGTAGTTGTTGTGTGAAGCAGTTTTAGTAAGCGTGATTGCCAAAGCCAACTGTTTGTGAGACAGTATCTAGGTTACGATAAGACAGAACAGCTGTGAGATGCAAGGTCACGACAACTTGTGGATTGTCTTAATGATAAAACAGAATTGTGTTTTTGTGCTTCAATTCTAAGGGACATAAAGTGACTTTTAAGGGCTCCTCCGCCGTGTAGTTGCCGTGTATTCCCATTTGCCATTCTTTCCGTTTCTACAAGTCATCCTCCTATAGGCATCGATCATTCATCATTCTCCTCTCCAAGTTGTTCTTGGCCTGCCACGCTTCCTTCTTCCACGAGGTGAACATTCTAAAAAGGTCTTGGGCCACCTAATCTCCCCTACTCTTCTAACGCACCCATACCATTGTAGACCCAATTGTTCCCATCACTATTCTCTCCGTATCCATTATCTGTCTCACCTCTTCAGTTCTCCATAGATATTTTAAAGCAGGCATAAATTGCTGCTGCCCTGCGGATTCTACCGAGTGAGATGCTCGGTGTGAAGCTCCATTTGTGAGGTCGTGGGCTTGACACCCGCAGCCGACCTTCCTCATCCATGGGTTTTTTTTCGGGAGTATCCCTGGGGAACCAGGAGAATGCTGGGAAGAATGGTTACACCCTATGAATTTCTGGCCCCTAAATTTTATTTCACCTTTTTTCAGGATCGGAAGTGTTGGCGATGGACAAATTGGTGCTGCGGTGTGAGAGATTTGCGCACTCGTAACTATTTTTCTCAACGAATGGGCGGCCTTGTACAGTTTGTCCATATCGTAGTAACACCCCGCATGCGCAAGAGAGGAGAAATTAAGGCGGTTCCTAGTTTCCGGTTTGAATTCGGTTTATGTTAGAATGCATACCTAGTATTTTAATTTTATTGTTTTAGCTCCAGTAACACATTGCATAATTTTATGTATACAATAATGCAGTTCATTAAATTGTCCTCGTATTAGTTTTTCTTGCTATCATCGTCAAGAACTGTGTGACGTTCCATCAGTGAAACTGCTGGTAGGTACTTGCTATGGAAAGTGGTTCATTAAACAGTAAATTTGTTTATTTATTTGGGGCGAAGTAATCACAACATGTGCTGCGCCCGCTATGGTTGCAAAGGTGTTAGATATCGTTGAAGTGACGGTTGACAAGTTGCCTGAGAGTGTTTAAAAGAACCATTATGACACCAAAATCCTCTGTTTGAGAGCAATGTTCAGTACCAAAACGCCTCTTCAGTACCAGCTGCAGATGCAGATGATTTATGCAGAAATATGGAAGCATATGACCACAATAATGACCGTGATGTAAGACTGTACAGAGACATGTCCTGCATTATGTGCTGGTGAGAGATGAGGAAGGCCGAACCTGCCTTGCTATTTCGTCGACTGTCAAACAAGTTTTGCTGGCTATTATAATTGGCTCTTGTTGCCCTTAATTATGTTGTTTGTAGCGTACATACAGACGAGAAATATGTTTTTCTCGCTCTCCCTATGCTGAATATATCATCAGTTGTCCTGTTACAGCAGGTCCTTTGAGGTACCAAAGGGTGTGGCAATCCTACCGCCTTGGCGGTAATTTATCCCTCAGCAGTTGGTAAGCTTGACTGCAATTATGTAGGAAGTATAGAGAGAAACTAGTCACAGAAAAATCATTAAATAAACTCTATGGTTCCAAGAAGATCAATAAACATGTTTCAAAATGAGCATTTAGAAATATGTGTTTCATTTCCATAATATCGCCATTTTGGGAGCTCAGGTTTCGGTCAGCCCTTAGCAGGCAGATTACTGAGGCTTAAGGTGCTTGTTTTAGCCATAAATATAATTATACGAACACACAAAATGAACAGTTTATGTTTCATATCCTGTTCGACTTATGGCTCCAACACAGGAGTGTGGCAACATTGTTGACTTCACCTTTAACGCCATATCTTATTCCAAAGAGCTTCCTCCAGGTTGATTTTTTTCATGTGTTCATCAAACGAGGAATCACTCCAGGTTGGAAATCGCGTTTCATCTTCCTCCAATTTGAATACAAATCTTTTACTTCAAAATTTGATTTATACTACTCACATGCATTCCTCCACTCATTACCATTTCTGAAGTACGTTGATCACAACAGATGTTTGCTTTTAAATTTTCACCAATATAATTATGTATATCAGTTCTGTAAACTAGATGTATGCCTAAAGACACGACAAACTGACAGTCCATGGACATTTTCTGAATGAAGGCCATCATAATTTTAAAGAACCACAAATTGTTTTTCAATAGAAGCATGGAACACTCGTTTATTCAAACTGGAAATTGGATATTTGGAAATAAGATACAATAACAGAAAGAAATATAATTGAAGCATGTTACAATGTCCGTATGTCAACCTGCTGGGGAAAACAGACACTCAGTTTGGGACAAACGGACACCGAATTTTAGTCACTGTTATCACTTATGCAATTATAACGCATGTAATATGGATTGTTTCCGATCTCTACACAATTAACATGGTACCAGTTGGGCCCTTCCTTGTAACAATATGTTCATTCCTTGGAGATATGGTCTTTGTCATAGGCTAGCTTCTTCTAAATTTCCGTGCTGCTGCCTTTTCCTTTTCAGCTCGGGTAGTTTCTTAGCTTTTGGCTCATTTATAAATGTTGAGCTTGTTTTAAACTCAGATTTTCTTAATTTTCTTCTGATTCCTGATTTCCTTTAATATCCAAGAAAGTTGTTGGAAGAGGACTTAGCTGTTTGAAGTTGTCGATCGTGTAGCAGATTAAATCTGAACTTCTTATGTGGTTGTGTTCCCATTATTTGGGGTTGCCTTCAGAAGATATTCCAAGGAAGCTGATTCTCAGGTTTCATAAACTAATTTTCAACACCACGTTGTATATTTCTACGTGAAAATGAACATGGAACTGAATTTAACTTCAATAAACGTGATGCAAATCATTATTTAGATATGATTCAAATATATAAACGTTTTAAATGTTGTACTAAACTAAAAAGACGAAAAATGTGTTGTCATTTTGCCTCACCAGAGACATTTCCAACCGATAGATGGATCCCTGATGTCACCACGTGCATATCTAGACTCCAGAACATTCTTTTACGCCGTTGTTTTCACTAAAAACCTCATGTGCAACGAATGGAATTTTACAGTTCAAGTGACAAATATTTCTTAAGACTGTTCACCTCTATATGATTGCATTACTACTTGATTTACTCCATTTCAGACCGTTGTGATCTACTGCCATTTTAGAGTTGGGTGGGAGTGGCACCCAAAAGCACAACTTTGGACTATCAATGACTGGATTCATCGTTTAATCAAGAGTTTCTAGAACAGGTTGGTGATGTACCAGACAATCAATTTGAAGCCTGTTGTAAAAGTTGCAGAAACAAGTTTTTCTGTTCAATGTCACTCCAGTAATAAATGTAGTACTATACATGAGTGGTTTTTAGAAAATTAAGGGTATTACATACCTTTTACCGAGGGGGATGGCTCAGGCGGCAGCGTATGTGGCCCGTGATCGTCGGTTCGAGTCCCGGTGACCGACCGTTTGCTGTTTTAAGGTTACAACTGTCGGTGGAAGTTTCAACGTGCATAGCAGGAACTTGCTCTCTGTATATCCTGGTCCTTGAGATCCGGGAAGAGATGTGTATGTCCTTAGGAGGGGAGGGCAGCCAGTTGTGTGCTGCGCCACCAGAGTTCCGATCTGTAGTTGTTAGGGACCCTGCCCTATACTATCGTTTCTCCTAAGGTCTTGTCACCCTTAGTGTCCTCTCACCTCACCTCTCCCTTCCAAAAGGCGCCCCTTCAGCGGCATAGCACCCTCCAAACTTTCTCATAGTCATAGAATTACATTTTACTGGAGAATACTTTAATACTTTAAAGTTTAGTTACAAAAAATTGCATTCGGGAATAATGTGAAAAGTTTAACCCTTTGAACTTCCGCAAATTTTGTGACAAAGGCCATAGTTTATGCCCAGTTTTACTTTCTCTACTACGTTTAGTAAACAGGAGAAGTATTGCATTCCAACCCAAAATTTCGATGTCAAGATTTCACCGGAAATAAGTTTTGAAGTCCCTGAATACAAAAAATCATTTTTAGGAAAGGTCCGTGTGTGTGTGTATGTGTGTGAACAGTATAACTCAAAAGCGAAAAGTCGCTTAAAACAAATATTTGTATTTAAGTTTAATATATTTCAGAGATGCGACACGCAGATTTTCAAGGAAGTTCCTTCAACCTAAAGTACCGTTTACATGGAAAAGTTTTCGAAAACTTCGATTTTCTCAAAAATGGCTTTAACAATTTTCATTAAAATTCCATACGTTTAAGACATTTTTATGGCAAATTAAATGTATATTTTGAATTTTCTGGCTAGTACCCATGTAGTCTTGCTTACTCCTGATAACTCGTGCATAACTGGTGAGCCGTAAGACATAGACCAAATCTTACTATACAATAATTTAGATCTCGTTGTCCGAATACATTTTTGTGGGGTGAACCATTTCAGAGGTATTCTTTGTTATTTGTGCAAGTTTTGCAATACTTATACTTTTTTCAAGTGGAAAGTCGTTATTCTCTGTTTCATCTCTTGGTCGTGCAAAGAAAACGGAATTTAAAAGCCTTCATATAGCGACGAGCTTTAAAAGATTTCACTATCGCTTAAACCCTACTGTATTCCCATATTCTTCTTGCACCTAAAATAAATGTGCAACAAGATAATTTCTTCAAATGTTTACCTCGACTAGTATGAAGAAAATACAAGAATAGCTGATTGTATGGATAGTTAAGACGAGTAGAGAAAGTTATGTGAGTGCAACAAATCCGATTTTTTGAAATTGTAGCAATAACAATTTTGGTAATAGGTAGCCTTAAAGCCCAAGGATCCTAGGATCGAGTCCTGGTAAAATGTTTATGCCAGCCCTCGTAGACGTGGTCGCTGGAGTGTATGTTTTTGTCGCTCCGCTGCGCAGAGGGTCACGGGTTCAAGTCCCGCCTTGAGATAGAATAAAATGAGTACACAATAGGTAAAACCATGGAAAATGAAAAAGGTAAAATAAAAAAAAGTTAATGTTGTGTAGATGTCTCCTCAGGCACTTTGATTTATAGTAACCCACTGTATACTTGGTGTTCTGCGTTACATAATGTCGGAATTATATCAAAATAGTCTGAATTATGTGGCGAAAAGTATTATGACGTTGGAATAATAATAAAACCACTGGTTGTTTGTAATAAAGATGTGTAGTTGTGGTGGGTGTTCCTTGGAGACCAACCCAGGTCGTCCGAAAGGCCCCAAAAGTCCAGCCCCGCTCACACACACACACACACACACACACACACACACACACACACACACACACACACACACACACACACACACAGGAAACTTTATTTATTTGCCTTCAGTTAATGCAGTCGAAAGACTTGCTCGGGTACTGACCCCGAGCTAAGTGCCGGAAAATTTATGAGACTTCAAAGGCCGGACTCTACGGGTTTTTATCAAGTCAGGCTGGGGCTTGATTTCGCAGGGGAAAGAGGTGTGGAGGCAGGAGAAAGGTGGGATAACTTTTCAATCTGAGATTGCTCTAATCTCAGCATCTTCCGTATCGGTAGGTTACTGGACTTCGTCCTCATCACCTTTCACGTTTATTCTTAACAACTCAAAGAATCCTGAGTATACTTCAGACTTTTAAGCAAATGCGTGGAAAACAATTGCACAATTTATTTATTTATCTATAATGTAAACATTACAGGTTTCCCCAATTACAATGTTTATTTAAAATTTACAATATCTGTTTGATCACATAATTAGGTGTAAAAAAATAAATACAAAATAAGTAACTAGAACACGTATCAATTACAAAATAAATCACTACGAAACATAAAACATAACGTAACATAAATACAAAATAGAAAGTTGGTAATATTGATTTACATGCACACAAAATATATGAATCTGGTAGTAATAAATAATCACAGGATATAGCAAATCTGGTAATGTTGATATGAAATATATCTATGTTTAAAGGATGTAATTTATTATACAGAGTGAAAGTGAAATGATCCGTCAGACTTTAACAGCACATTTCTCATGTCATGAATAACAAGAAAGTCTAATACCAATATGTTGAAAAGTTTATAGTTTTCTGGAGAAAAAATATTTTTTCAAAAAAATTATCATCACCTGGCTCAATTATTATTGATTGATGGTTCTTGATTTATGGCTATATTCATAGAAAATTGAATGAACGACAACCTTTTCCTTTGGTGTATTTCAATAGATTCGACGGTTTTTGTGTAAATTAAATTTTAAAAACCTAGAATTTGTTGCAATAAAAAGGCAACATTTATGGACCACAGTGTGCCATATAACGGGTGATCCAAAATACTCCGACCCGGCTGCGCTATGTTTTGCCTGTATCCGTCCTCGGCGCTCGTCGCCTACTGCCACAGAACAGCGCGGATGACACCATACAATACCTTTAAAACTACTTTTAAAGACTTTACTCACCAATGTTATTAAAGGAGATGCTGAAACTGGTACCTCTTTAGGAAACTATCCATCACTCGCCTTAGTTCACGTTGAGATATGCTGGCAATTTTCTGCGGATATTTTGTTTTAATTCTTCCAGGGTTTTGTGTTGTACACTTTATGCTTTGAGTTACCCCAGAGATAGAAATCGCAGATCACCTGGAAATCTTTCTGCAAATCACACTTTCACTTGGCGAGCTGACTGAGTTAACACATACGAATCATAAATAGATACGCGCTAAGCAGTGTAAAACAAATGCTTAGCCATAATATATTTTGTGACTAAGCACAGGACCAAATAATAAAGCACACTGGTGATAACTCAATCACACGTACTAACTCTATTGTTCGAGTATTTTTATAAGTAGTTTAAAAATAGCGTTCCGCTACCATATATCAAGTACACATGATGATCCTGCTCTACTTTTATGATTATAAGTGTAGGTATAGGTTGTATAACAAAAGGGGACACCTCGCGCACTACGACCCACATACATCTCTGGGTCTACCACTCTCGGCAGAAAGAGATGAAGTAAAGCAATCACAGAAGGCCATAAGCCACAGAGACGTGCGAAAGTCTCTTACCTTTGAGCACAAGCCACAGCAAATAAAATCAAAGAATAACATCACCCCTGGCACAATAGCCCATCCGGGCCAAGGTCTACCGCCCGACCGCTGCGTCCCCCACCTCTGTCCTCCACAGGCGTCATGAGTTGGGTACATTACTGGAGGTGGGACGTGGTCAGCGCCCTGGTCTCTCCTAGCAGTATATGTGGTCCTCTTGACGAAGGACAATTACTTCTCAATCAAGTAGCTCCTCAATTGGCCCCTCAGGGACCTAACGAGGCTGAGTGCGCCCCGACCAGGTCTCCCACCAGGAGAAAACCCTCCTCCGGTACTGTAAATCGAACCCGGGTCCCCCGCTGGGTAAGCAGCAGCTCTACCACCGCGCTAAGTAAACGACTTCCCAAAGAGTAGCATCAATCATATCTAATTATGCCATTACAAAGCTATTACATGAGATACTATTTTGAGACGTAATAGTCATGGAAACTGATGTAAAATAATTGCTACGATGAAGTCTGTCCCTTTAACATAAGCTAAGTGAGCAGTAATTATAATGAGTTTGTGGATAATGAGGCGTACATATCACTAGTTAACATTTCTTTTGTTTGTTTGACGCAACCTCCATTGTATGATTGTGTCGCAGCCTGTGGGAAAGTGGGAACTGTTTGAATTTATTGGGATGTATTTGTTCACTCTCTTAGCATAGGTGCGGCTACCCAGGCCGGCAAACTCTATGATTTTATTGGAATAAACATATGAACTGAATCCAATTATTATTTCTTACCTAATGATCCTTTTCAGCTTTCTTTAAAATAACCAAATTGCGAAATTTTAAATTTATACTACATGCACTGTTATGTAGGATAGGTTGTACCCCTCTTACCGACCTAGATTTCACTAAAGATAGGATGTTAATTATAAATTCGCGAGCGCTCTACTCAATTCCAGTGGCTTGAAAATATACCGTGGCAGATGTACGTATTATTGTCAACCCTATATTTTAATTCTTACGTGCATGGCTGAATGGGAATAAGACAGAGAGAGAAAAGGGTGGATATCCTCTTGCATCTTGGCAACAACGGTAACGTCTGTGGCCCATATTCGGGAGCCCGCGGGTTCGATTCGTGCAGCCGACGTTCCTGACTTTGGGGGTTTTCGGTTTTTTTTTTTTTTTTTTTTTTTTTTGAGACACTCAGGTAAATGTTAGGAAAGATATTTACCTTATATTTCCTGTATCACTCCCTTTCATTTCATTCATCTCATTCTCTCTGTAACCGCTCGTTCAAGATTGTGTCATCTAGGTCGCCGGTAGGATGCTTGCGCTCTGAAAATACAGTGTTCAGCTAAAAGGAGGCGCTGCGGTCGGCTGGCCGATCAGCGGTAGTGCGCTGTGGCGACCTGGAACTCAGTCGGACTGAACAACTGCCTGCACCTGTTAGGAGCCCACCGCAGTAACTATGCCTGTAGGCTACTTCCATATCATTCTACCTCACAGTAGGCCATTGGCTAACTTGCCAGAGCCCCTCCGTGACACACAAGACAAGAATGCGAAGTAACTGGAGCTCGAGTCAAACAATGATCCAAGGATATCTTCCAGTTACAGTAGTGTGTAAATAGTAAAGGTTCTTTGTAATGGAACGATCTTGGCTTTTACTAAGGATAATTTTTCTGAGCCGTTTGCCACTGTGTTCCTAATGTGAAAAAAGAAGACCCTAACTTGACATCTATGCTTTGAATTTCCTCTGAATAATATGAAAGTGCTAAGGACTGCCAGTTAATTCAAGCCTATCATTAGCAAGTGTCGGACCTGAAGTGCGCATTCTTTTAGCCTTCCCATATCATTATAAACTTGCACGATCATAGCTGCTAAAGGCGTAGAACAATTACTATGCTTGGAATCTGAGAATATTGATACGTTTATTAGATTAGATCAGAATGATTAGATTCGATGTATGATAGGTGTATAAACTGGATATTAGAATGAGAAAAAATAAATGCATTGTATAACTGCTAAATAAAAGCTTGCGAACATACCTATTTTTATTAAATATGAAAAGCTTAAACTGCACCATTCTTGCGGTACATATTTGATGGCAATGCGCAAGGCTTTGTAATAGTATTTTTTACTTTAGAGTATACAATATCCCTTTATATGCACAAAAATCCATATACAAACTATGAAACTGTTCAGAGCGAGATAGCTCCGCGATAAAACATGATGCTCCGTCGACCTCCCAATCTGGCCTTGGGTTTTTCGTGTTTTCCCTGATCGATAGGTAAAAAATGCGGTGGTATTCGCATGTATAAGGACTTCCTTTCCCTTATTCCCATTTAATTTTGTTTCCTTCTCATGTTAAGGTACAAATATACGTTTGGAGAAAAAATCCACAGTTTTTGGTTCATCTTTCAGTCAAATATATTTTTATAGCACTCAAAATTTAAATTTGGATTCTACATAATTGTAAAATGCATTTTTTGTGTAAAAAGGCGAATTTCTTGTAAACCTCACAGCAAATACAATTTTTAACCAATAATTATGATTCTTTTACTAAAATGTGTCTAATTGCATGCAGATTGTTATGAAGCACAATTGCTAACTTCTATTAACTTATCAAATCTTTGTGAGTTTTACTTTCTCTACTGGTAAGTAGGGGAAGTATTGTATTCCACCCAAAAATTCGATGTCGAGATTTCACCGGAAATGTATGTTTTGAGACGCCCTGAATCCAAAAAAAAACCATTTTTAGAAAATGTCTGTGTGTGTGTGTGTATGTGTGTGTGTGTGGACAGCATAACTCAAAAACGAAAAGTTGGTTAAAAACCAAAGGTGGTATTTAAGGTTAATGTCTTTCAAGCATTTGACACGAAGATTTTGAAGGAAATAGCCTCACCCTAAACTATCCTTTATATGTAAAATTTTTTGAAAATTTTGATTTTCTTGAAAATGGCTCTAACGATTTTGATTAAAATGCCATATGTTTGAGATATTTTTATGGCAAATGAAATGTATATTTTGAATTTTCTGGCTATAACCGCTGTGGTCGTATTTACTCTGGATAACTTTTGCATAACTGGTAAACCGTTAGAGAAAGACTAAATCATACTATACAAAAATGTAGATCTTGCTAAAATACACAATTTATGTCTCAATAAATTTTCTTGTAAAGTGAACCATTTCGGAGATATTCCTTGTTATGTGTGTGAGTTTCGGAAAACTTAAAACTTTCGTGAAATGGATCATCATTGTTCATCTTTTTATATGTTAAGTGTGCAGGGAGAACAGAATCTCAAAGCTTTAAAAGATTTCACTATCGCACAAAGCCTACTTTATTCTATTCCCCTTGCACCTACAAGAAAATAAGAATAATATAATTTGTACAAATGTTTATCTCAACTAACACGAAGAAGATATAGGAATAAGAGCATGTAAGAATGGTTAGTACAAGAGTAGAGAAAGTCATGTGAGTGCAACACATCAGATTTTTTAAATTAGTTTTTTTCACAATTAAGCATAATTGTTTTTTTCCCCTCAAACATTTAGCTGAACCATTCTCTTCATAACATTCCTTGGTTTATTCTGATTAATTTGGTGTATAAAGTTAGTGGTTCTCTTAATTGTTAGTGTGACATTTTTGATTCTGAATGTCACAAAATGTACAAATGTTTAGTTTTGAGAAAACGAAAAAATAAGGTTTATCGTATAACTGCAGTTTTGTTATACTTCAATATTTCTGTCTTCCTTGAGTTTCCTTCGGCCTCTAAGATATCTTCTACGCTGTTTTTGTTGTGGGATGCTGCTCTTTAAAGTGTAGTGTAGCCGTGACTCATCTGATTTCAGTACTCCTGACATTGTGTACTTGCCTGGAACAATTTTCATCCCGTGCAGGAGTTAAAATGCAATATAGCAGCCATAACCCCCTGTTTTAAGGTCTCTAGATCTGCACAGGTTTCTTTCCTACATCTTCGCCAAATCATCTCAATAAATGACTCATTGACATTGTGTTAATCCATGTAGGCATTTGGATAGCATATTTGATTCCCAAAGTCTTTCATACACAGGCTTGCATGACTAAAGTATTTCACTGGCATTCCTGGTTTATGCTTATATGAATCAAGCTGATCATGGCCTATGCTCGCTGATAAGAACACCAGCTGTCATTCATTTCGGGGTATCTGTCTTTGTTTGCTGTCACATGATAAAATGAAGCCCAAATTGCATTTTTCATATCCTCAATACTGACTGTGTTGGACCTCTTGCCACTTTTATAACCACAATTGCATGACAGCCCAAGTGCAATAGCCCAACCAAATCTCAATTTTTCATAGTTAACCACTTTCAGTGTCCCACTTTTATAACAAAGACAAGTTAACATATATACAATACTATGAAAACAAGAAACGTCGAAAATTATATTTTAACCTTCATAAACGGTAATTCCATACGACAAATAGCAGATTTTAGATGTATGCTTGGCTTTTTTTGACGACGACGGTATCTGGCAGGCTGAGATCAGCCCGAGGTGTGTCATACGTGTACCTGCCCTTTTAGGGCTTAACCACTTTATGACGGGATGTAGGATTTTGCAGGGTGGCGGGTGAAGTTTGAGGTAGTAGGTTTAAGGAGGCAGCAAGATTTTGCTCCTCAGCGGCTGCTTAATCAGTGTGCAACTTCCGTTGGGCACTGCTGGTGTAAAGGTCCAAATATGGAGGTTTATTTAATTTTGAATTTAGAATCCAAGCTTGTCTTGGAGGACTGTGATGTATTCAGCTTTCGCTGTTGAAGGGAATGCTTGGCTTGTGCTTTGTTATTGACTTTTATTGTTCTGATTACCACAAAGGCTACGCTTTCTCTTCTTACCTCTTCGATTTGCAGAACCCATTTTAAAGCTTTTTCATGTCACACTAGAAATAACTTCCTCAAAGTAAAAACACAACTTAGAACAAGAAGGCTACCGTATTTCTTTACACTCTTCACAAATATACGACATATTTAAGTTTATACAAATAAAATGAGTTTACAGAGCCATCTTTGGAGAAGAAGAAACACTAGGTACTGCCCAGTCTCTTACACAAGCAAGCAGCAATTTCAAACAAAATGTATTAGCCAAATACAAGAAGAAACCTAAAACAGCACTGGATACCACGCCCCCTTTTGGTTTAACAGCATCACAGGGTTCCCTTTAAAAATTCTAAATACGAAACTACTGATCAGAATCAAATAAATGATATATCATTTGAAAGCAGAAGAACATAGCTAATAAATGATGCAAACAACAAAATATGAAAATTTTGTTCCAGAAATGGCATTTCAAACGTATGTGTACCTTAAGTGTTCTTCTAGATCTTGTAGTGTGTGGCAGTGCAGGACAAATGGCGCGGATGCTTGCTCCAAGGAAAGAATATTTTTCATGGACAGTATAAAGCTGCTTGGTTCGTACGAGTCGAATGCTGCTTGTAGGCGAGACCTAAGTTAATAACAGAGCGGGTATTGTTAAACTTCGCGTCTTTTCCTTCGTGTTTTTATAGTGTTAAAGAAGTGTATCGACCATTCCAATGCTTAAAGACCACGCTTGAATGATGTAGATTTAAGGGTGACTTCAGCTTAGATTTCTGCGACTAACGGTGACATATTCTTCATATTATTATTATTATTATTATTATTATTATTATTATTATTATTATTATTATTATTATTATTATTATTATTATTATTATTATTATTATTATTACGCAAACAGTTATTTATAAATAGCAAAGTCTGAATACCTCAAAATTTAGCAGATATAGTTACCATCTAGAGTGATAAGATTCAACAGTCAGCAAGTCGGTTCAAATAGATAATTATTAGTTTCCATCAAATGTATCGTCAATTTAACTGGTGTTGTTTATTCTCACATTCGCCCACGCATACCCGGAGATCAAGATCTCATAGTTCAATATTTGAACAGCTGCAACAGGTTCTTCGGAGAACGAGATTGGAGACTACATCAAAACTTGAAGCGCTTCATCGGCATCAAAGTGCATATATGCTGATCTGCAGATTTTGGAACAATGTAAATTAGACTATACTAGGTTCAGTCTTAGGTTTGTCCGCGTCAAAACAAACCCACGTGATCAGTGCACCGTGGTACAACAGGGTAGTAATGCGTGCAGGGAAGTAGTCCCATCCTAGTAATCTGAATTTTAGAATGAATTTATCGTTAAATGATGCAATATTCTACACAGATACCTAAGAGGTTAATTAACGCTGATGTATACTGATAAACAGAGCTACAAGTTCCAACATGCAACTCGTCTCGTGGAATTACCTGACATCTGAGTATTGTTTACAGCCAGCAGTTTCTATTTAGAATCATGGCGGACGGCCGCGGTGAATTTGCTCTTGCGTCTTCGTCGACTTATGCAAAGCACAGCGCGGGAAAACCATTGACTAGTGGTGAAAAAACAATAGTATTGAACGTGTATTATATGTTGTGTGAGAAATATCCAACTGTTCCCGTCAAAGAAGCAGCGAAATTAACTTCTGAGTTCACCGGTTTTTCGAGTAGCAGTATAAACAGTGCTCGCAAAGAAAAGCAATAATTATGACATGTGCATCGTTTATTTTGTTGTGACTATCAATCTTATCGTCTCTAGTTACATGTTAGTCACTCTTTAAATTGACGGAATAAGGGATCGTATCCTTTCTGTTACGTATCGCATGCACTCATCACGTGGTTGTGACAGTATTTCTGGTACGAATGGCGGAAGGATACATTATAACTGTGAACTGGCCACCTGGGTTCAGTTTCGCGCGGATCAACCTTAGAATGAATAGATAGTAGATTAGATATTAATCTGGGAGATAAACAGGAGGGACCTAACCCCCCGGGTGGCTGCAAGATGCCTAAGGTTTATTCTACAGTTTTCTCCTTGTTTCCTCTAACCATACTCTCCTTAAACTCTAATAAGATTAGGGAGTGTCTGGATTAGATGTTTACTAGATACAATCTGGTTTGAATCTAAGGTCCCAAATTGATTGTATCGGTCCACTTCCGCTGCTTTATCCTGGAATATCAAATACGACGCCATGTCCCCCTCTATTCAGCATGTTGAGCTTTTAGACAGTTCCATTGTTTGCAGCTGTTTTCGACCAGTCATTAGGCTCACTATGAGTGGGTTTCCTGGTTAATTTCATAACTTCTTTTAAGAAATAACTGGTGTAACATTGGTTTCCCATGTCTTTGTTTCTGAATATGACTCCAGTATTCTATATGCTGTGTTTGAATCCTGCTTAATAGATGGAACTGTGCAAGTATAGTTCCAAGTATGGTCTGCGAACTCACCTTATGGAAGTCAGTGTTCGCGAGCTTGTATTCCAATTGTGGCAATCATAGTGTGCGTTGTGATGAAAGTGGGCAAATGTCCCCGTGCCTTGAGTTTTTGGCACATTTCCGGATTTGCATTCATAGGAAGCTTTATTCTTCGCATGCCTCAGCAAAATGTACCCCATAATCTATCAGCATATTAACACGTGGCCCATAAAAGTTGTCCTCTGACAGACCCGTTAACGTCACACATTGTGACCTGGAGAGGCTGCAGGTAATAGAATGGACATGAGGAATCGACATGGTGGGAAAAAGGGTGATTTTTCCACGCAAATTAATGCGAACAAGTTTCATTATCTTGTATCAAGCCTGTAGCCACAGGAGCCTAACCGTGCTGTGATGATGCTGATGATAACGGCTACCACCACCCAGCCACAGAGCACTCTGCACGCGGGCTAACTATTCGCGTCACGATTTCACACAAAATGGCTCGTGGTAATAATCGATTCTTCATCCCCGGTATGTGGACGGTGTATCTCCTTCTTCCACTGCAATGAGTCATTGAGGTTCCAAGCTGCTGATTCCTCACCAAGACGAACCACAATCTGCAGTTTCCTAACTCTGGACCAGTTTGTATGCGATTCGTCAGTAACGAGTCATTCTGCTCAACCAAAAACTCGATATCGAGGTTCACCACAAATATATGCTTTAAAGCTCCATGAATAAAAACTTCAGTAGTTTTAGAAAAGTTTCGTGTGTGTGTGTGTGTGTGTGTGTGTGTGTGTGTGCGTGTATAACTAAAACGAGAAATAGTACCAAACTTTATAACTTCAAAACCTTCCAAAGATACAACTCAAAGAGTTCCATGAAAATCTTCCGTTCCAAACTAAACTTTACATGAAAAATATTCGTTATTTAATTTTTTCTCAATTTAAATTCCATAATTTAAAATTTTCATAACAAATAAGGTATATATCTTAACGAATAACAGTCGGTCTGGGTGGCTCAGTTGGTTATACGCTGGCCTACTGATCCCAAGGTCGCGGGTTCAAACCCAGCCCAGGCCGATGGTTTTTAAGTGTGCTTAAAAACGATAGCTCCATGTCAGTAGATTTACTGGCATGTAAAAGAACTCCTGCGGGACAAAATTCCGGCACACCGGCGACGCTGATGTGATCCTGGCAATTGACAGCGTCGTTAAACAACAAATAATTAACTAATAACAGAGCGAGGTGATTCCGTGGTAACGTGCGAAGCTCGCATTCGATTTCCGCGACCGACCTACGTGATCCATGGTTTTTTTCGGGGTTTTCCGGGGTCGCCAGGCGAATGCTGGGTAGGTTACTTTCATTCCCTGAATTCCTTGCCCCTCCCTTTCACTTCACTAATCCTTTCATTCATCCTTTCATCCGTTTGGTCTATTTCAGGGCAGAAAGTGTCAGTGGGCGTTCGGGTGCAGCATGGTGGGATGAAATGCTCTGAGTGACTCCGTCCCCTGTCACGGCAGCCTGGCTCCGGACCATGTCCACACCGAGCCCTTGAGCCACGGAGGGGCTCTACAGGCGGCGCTCTGTGCGAACCGTAGCGTGAGTGAGTGATTAGGGTTTAAGGGCCCGTCGACAGCTAGGTCATTAGAGCCCCGCGAACCGTAGCATCGGTGCAACCTTTGTCAGGGAGTTTCTAACTGGGAAAATGTAGGGACCCTGCCCTCTGCTGTACCTGCCTTCCTATGGTCTGGCCGCCCTCTGTCTCCTCTCGCCTCACCCCTCCCTCCCGGAGGCGCCTCTTTGGGGCATAGACACAAAAGATCTCTGAGGTGGAAATGCCGAAGTCCCCCTCCATGTCTGTCCTTCTCCCTTCTCTCCTTCTGAATGAACTTGAGGTTGTGACAGTTGTACGAAGTGACACTTGTACGGGGACGATATTTGTTGACAGTTATACGGAACCCAAAATATACCCGGAAATCGCCAAGCATGATAATGCATTTCTTAGAATTTTGACTTTAGAGCTATAAGAGTTGCTGACAGGTAATGATTTGGGGGTGGCACTCGCTAAGAAGAGGTCATTACTACAGTTGATATCCTAATGTCAAGCAGTGTGCGTGCTATAATTTTGGAGTTCAGCGAAACCAACAAAGGAAAACCTTTATTTATTTATAACGGGCATCTTAACGTAATCTATGGCAATTTGATACTACTTGTGATGCCCTAAAGCGCCATTATCTAGAAATTACATCGTTAACATTTACTACAAGCACATCCCTAAGTGAACCTTCCGCATTGTGTAACAATACACATGTTTTGTTTTGTTTAATTTAAACCAGATGTTATAAATGTACATATTATATCTGCAAGTTATTATTGCAAAACCAGTTGTTTGAGGTCATTCCGTACAAGTGTCAACATTCCACTTCTGACTCTTCAAGTAGAGGAAAAGGCTCTGCATAAATATCTCTCCATGCAAGTGTCACTCCGGACAAATGTTTCAGCCGATGAACTTTGTACAGATGTCAACAGTAAGAGACACTTATTATACAAAAAGTGTAGATTTCGTTAGAGAACTATCTCAAACATATGACCTTTTAATCAAAATCGTCAGAGCCATTTTTGAGAAAATAAAAATTTTCGAACAATTTTCCATGTAAAGGGTAGTTTAGGGTAGTGCAATTTTCTTCAAAATCTCTGTGTCTCATCCTTGAAAGACATTAAACTTAAATACCCATATTGGTTTTTAAACGACTTTTTGTTTTTGAGTTATGCTGTCCAAAGACTGACACGCACACACACAGGCACACACGGACCTTTTTCTAAAAATCCTTTTTTTTTTTTTTTTGATTCAGGAGGCCTCAAAACATATATTTCCGCTGAAATCTCGACATCGAATTTTTGGGTGGAATACAAATACGTCCTCTACTTTACTAAACGTAAAAAAATGACACCAAATTAAATGTGTAATACTCTTATAGCTGTCCGTATTAACAAGAATGGCTGCAAACGTGTTTGAGTGTAGGGGAATGCAGCACCCCACATTCCACGTGGACTTGAGTCTGTGTTTCACCACGTAACGCCCCCCCCCCTCCCCCTCAGCGGACTGGAAAGCAAGAAACGAGTCTCGATACTAATTAATATCGTTCTGCGGATTTCATCGGGCGATATTTGGGTGTAACAGGATATGTCACAGCACAATGAAGGGTTTGCACAGGTGGCTTTGATTTTCATCTGCAGCAGGGGACCATGATGAATTTCCCTTAGAGGGAAAACAGACCATTCCAGAGGTCGGCGCAGGCTGTTTTAAAATTATGAACAGTGTACATTCCATGCTTTACGTACAGTAATTCCTGTATTGGCTACCCCGCAGTTGTTTAGGGTATTTGTTTAATTAAGGCTGAGCCAGACATTCATATTGCCTTTTTGTCTGTCACTGTGCACTGACTCTGTAGCTTATCGGAAAGTGAAGGCCTTTAAAATGCTGTTAGCAGTTACAAGTTAATATTTTAAATAAAAGCAACGGCTATATTAATAAAAGTCATGCATATTGTGACATTTTGCAAATAATTTGCCCTTTCCTTAGGATACGTTTGATGTTGAAAAGGAGAACAAAGTTGAAAAAAATAATATTCCATTTCCCTGCGCTCTACAGTAGCACTTCACAGTATACCTTGTTTATTTACGATTTTATGTTTTACATTCATATGATCTTCTCTATCCAATCTTCTACTGGCTACTATTATAAGTGTTTTATATTAATTGCGATAAACTTTTACGCATTCGTTCAAAAAACGAAGAATTAAACACTGGTTTTGAAACTTCACTGAGAATTAAATTTGCAAATTCAAAACAATAACAACGAATACCTCGGAAATGGTTATTACCACCAATTAAGTGTGTTCAATGAACTTTACATATTTAATATCTGCATGGTTTAACAGTAATATAAAATTATATAAATTCATTCAGAATGAAGCTATTATAGAAATTGAAGTTCTGCATTTATCTATAATATAAAAAATATACCCCAGCACAACAGTCCTTAACGGGCTAAGGCCTATCACTCGGCCGCTGCGTCCTTCATCTCTACCCACTACAAGTGTCATGAGTGGGGTGCAGTACTGGAGGTGGAACGTGGACAGCGCTCCGGGCCCTCCCGGCCGATTATGCAGTCTTCGTGACCAGGGATCACTACTTCTTAATCAAGCAGCTCCTCAGTTCGCCCCTCAGGGACTTAAGGAAACTGAGTGCACCCCGGGCCACGTCTTCCAGCTGGAGAAAAGTCCCCTCGTCGGAAACGAGAATCGAACCCGGGTCTCACGCTTGGTAAGCAACAACGATACCACCGCGCTAAGGAAACGACCACATCTGTAATATAAATATCTTAAATGTAAAATGTTAATCAAAACCGCGCACACATACACAAGGGCCTTCTAAAATTGCTTTTTAACTTTTTGTACTAGAGGAAGTGTTGTATTCCAACCAAAAGGTCACACCGAGATTTTACATAAATCACAAAACAGGTGTTTTCAGAAAAAAAAGCACACCGAAATTAACTTTAGCCCGAGAAAGCCTAAACCTGCGACATCTAATATTTGATTTAAAAAAAAAAAAAAACTCGTGCCATAAACACTATAGGTACTTTAATTGTTTATTTTAATAAACTGTAATTTTTCCCTGCACTTATATATCACGTCTAACATCTAAGGTCATACCGGCCACGTTTTTCCTAGGAACAATTGCAAATCGGTAATGATGTTCACTCGTTTTACTTCATGTTTGTTTACGTAGCTATTTCTTTATAAACATTACATTCATACACATATTTACACTCTCACTCATACTTCAGACTCCAAGGAGAATGGGGAATAATCCTCGCTAAAGAAAAGTTCTCATCTTCCAGCGGAAATCGAACCCGGGACCTGCGGATTTTGAAGCTAGCATGCTAACCACCAGATCGCAGAGTCAGTCGGTTCTGTATTGTTCCTTATTTTTACACACACAGAATTCGGTAGAATGCCTTCTTTACAGCCTGTTTTATAGTCTATTTTATAATTCATTTCTACGTCTTAAAAATATAGCATTTTACCCAAATTTAATACAGCCATTTTTTTTTCTGAAAACAAAGGAATTTTTTTTCATATAAAATGTTAATGGGGAGGAGCTTGCAGGCAAGTCTCTGCCTTATGTACATAAAATAGATGGGACTTAAATAGTACTATTCGCACGACTTCACCTTCAGTTCCTGGCACTTCTCTACACAGCAAGTTGTCTCTGTGGTAAACGTGTGTGACTGGCAGTATGAGATCCCAAGCTGAATTCGAGTAGTCGAGCCGACTACTCTGTCCATCGTTTTGCTTACCTAAGTTAGTAGAGGTGGCCATGCAAGAGTCCAGCTTTTGTTTCTCTTGTTTAGGTTATGCTAAAAACGGAGTTTATTTTACAAATAAAACGATGTTGGTGGTAAGCGCCACTTTTATCTTTACTTACAGTTGTAGAATATACGTAGTGGCATCAAGCTCAGGAATCGTTATCACTAGAGCTGGGATTTTTATATAGTATCACTTAGCAAAATATGTAGTGAAAAGCAGTGAAACAGGCAGAATGGGCAAAATATGCAATATAACATTTTTAATTCCAGTTAATCATTTTCTTAGTTACAACACTCAAATCACATTTATACATTATTTTTCTTAGAACAGTGAACAACTATGTTATTCTTCAATGTTTTCTAGGGTCATCCAAAGACATTTCCACGTCACATGATGTAACTGGGGCAAATTTCAGGAAAGGACTTTTTCCTGGAGAAATGTCCTTGGGTGGATCAACATCATCTCCATTTAGAATTTGGCATGTACTATGAAATTTTGAATAGCCAGAATTTCTCTTTAACACATCTTGCAATTTACTTAATACCACTTAGTTTTTAATAGCATCTTCTATGACAGTAAATAGAATGTTGCATAGACCCTCCTGACGTTTCTAAATGCTTGAAGACTGCCGAAGTTGCTCCTGTTGTAGCCAGCTGAAGTCACTAATAGATACAGCACTTTTAGGACCAAAAGAATCTACAACAGTCTTTATATCATCTAAATGCTACTGTAGAAATTAAGTGCTTCTATCCATGTTCCCCCCCCCCCCCCCTCGTTATACCAGTTTCGGAGACAGCGATATCTCTGGCAATTGCTATTTGTAAGAGAGCACTGGTGGAGATTTTAAAGAAAACTTTTTTCTTTGCTGAAATTATCCTATTCTGTTGCAAAATCTTAGTTCTAATATCTTCGGCAACACGTTGCAGTCCATGAGCCAAGTAGGTAAAATGCAAAAATATGTAATTTTATGTTATATCACTAAAATATGTAATATATTCACAAATATGTAAAAATATGTAAAATGAAATTCAGTTATATTAACCCTAACATAGTGCTTTGTAAACATATCACTTTTCCCAGCACAGACGATGCTGGATTTTAGATAATTACACCAAATTAAGATGGAGAATAACAACTTCATTCGTGTACAACAACGGTGTTAATAAATTATGCCTTTTTTCCCCCCCTAACCACATTCCATTTCTCTGAAAATATCGTTTCCGCAATAAATAAATTTCATTAAAAAAACTAAACCCCTAGCGCAATAGCCAATGAAGGGCCAAGGCTTGCCGCCTAGTCGCTGCGTCCCACACCTCTTCTCACTACAGGCATCATTGTTGGGGTGCAGTACTGGTGGGTGGGACGTGGTTAGCGCCCTCCGGGCCAGTTATGCGGCCTTCGCGACCTGGGGTTGCTACTTCTCCATCAAGTAGCTCCTCAATTGCCCCCCTCCCGGGACCTAACAAGGCTGAGTGCACCCCGTATAAATGTCATTAAATATTCTAAATACACAACATATATTAAAATACTCTTAACGTAGATAAAATATTGTAGACAACACGTTACAAAATTAGGATTTGAAGCTCGCGGCTCTTAGAACACTCACTTCCTTTAGTCGCGTTCTAACTTGAGCTTCTCGTTAGTAAACCTCTACGTTTGTAACTACTACCCTAAATATCTATTACAGTTCTCTGGGATAACATCATCCGAGGCAAGTGATTAAGATTATTCAACCCTTGGTTGTATGCGAATCACTGTGATTCACTTTCTTGCAAGTTAGCAAATATGTATGCGAGTAATTGTGAAATTAGCAGGAATTAATTAAAGAAAGATAAATTTATATGAATCAGTAATGTACTATCGAAGATTTCCGAAAAGGAAACATAAACATTCGCTATTAAAAATTCATAGGGCATCGGGCTGTATGAGGTAAACAAGCATTTAAAATCAATTTTTACTGCTGACCTCTGCGCTCCGTCGGATTTCTTGACAGCAAGCTGTGAGAACCGATATACGCCTTGAGTATAAAGTAGGAATAAATTTAATTCATGGAACACAGAATAACAGAGTTGAGGGAACATGGTGCAGGTCGTATATCTTTGTTCAGCATTTTTTGGCTATAAAGTGACATCACTTTAGGCTGAGAGGATGATGCAAGCAGTCTTACGTGTCTTGTGTTATTATCAATAATACGTGAGAAATATGCTTAAGAGGACATATACCACCAATGTTAAATTCCCTAACTTTAAGTTGTTAAGAAACTATTTAATATATCAGATTGAAGTGTTTACAGGATGTAGATTTATACATTCTAAGTCCATTGATATACTTTGATACAGTAGCATGGTTCATTGAACAAGATTTATTATTTTTTCTTAATTACAAAATTTTAATTAAAATATATCAGAAATTAATTTTTACTCTCTTTACCATGTGCATTATAGGAGGCGGAAGTATTTCATTCCCCCCAAAAATGCGATACCGAGATTGCATCATAAATACACTTTTTGAGGTCCCCTGAATCCAAAAACTCGTTTTGATAAAGATATGGGTGTGTGTGTGTGTGTGTGTGTGTGTGTGTGTGTGTGTGTGTGTGCGTGTGTGTGTATGTAAACACACAGCTCTAAAATGTAAAGTTGGCTGAACACCAAACTTGGTATTAAAGTTCATAAAATGCGACAAGATGTTCAAAAAGATCCCCCAGCCCAGATACTATTTACATGCAACATTTTTTAGTTTTATTTTCTCAAAACGGCTCTGACTATTTTGATTAAAATACTGTATCCTTAAGATACTTTTCTGCCAAATGAAATGTATATCTTGAATTCCTTGAGAATGTCTTCTTCCTTCGGGATGACTCTGGATGACTGTTGACATCTGCTAAACCGTAAGAGATAGACAAAATCTTACTACCCAAAGCTGTAGATGTCGTGGGAACACACAATATATGACAAATAGATATTCTGTGAAGTGAACCATTTCAGATATAGTTCTTTTCTCAAATAGGAAGTCATTATTTTTTTATTATGTCCTGGATATGCAAAGAGGTTAGAATTTCAAAGCCATCGCGTAGGACCAAGTTTCACTATCGCTCCTATTCCCATTCTACCTACAAGGAAATATGTGATAAGACCATTTCTACAAATGTCTATCTCGATTTACATGTAGTGGATGAAATAATAAGTTTCTGTAAGAATCATTTGTTGAAGAAAAGACAGAAGTCACGTGAATGAAACACATCAGATTTTTTAAAATATAACTAACCAAGTTATTTACACAAAAACAGATCAGTAATAGAATTGCAGTGTAGGATTTATTATATCCAAATTTCATTCAGCTATGTTAAATGTTCCAGAGAAAATAGGTTCAGAGAAAATACAGTTCAAAGTAAAGTTGTTGGAAAAACTTCCTATAGGTATTCCATTTGTAAAGATGTAATATTTCGACAAACAAAGCTTATAAATGGTACCAATTTTAGAAACAAAGGTTCCGCTAGTAAAGGAACTAAATTGAACCTCTTGACTCCAATGTGTGTATGTTTATTTATTTACTTACGTATTTATGTATTTATTCATTGAAACACATCAGTAGATTGCTAAATTTGACAAAGTAAAAAAATAAACACACTAATAATAATAATAATAATAATAATAATAATAATAATAATAATAATAATAATAATAATAATAATAATAATAATAATAATAATAATAATAATAATAATAATAATAATAATAATAATAATAATAATAATAATAATAATAATAATAATAATAATAATAATAATAATAATAATAATAATAATAATAATAATAATAATAATAATAATAATAATAATAATAATAATAATAATAATAATAATAATAATAATAATAATAATAATAATAATAATAATAATAATAATAATAATAATAATAATAATAATAATAATAATAATAATAATAATAATAATAATAATAATAATAATAATAATAATAATAATAATAATAATAATAATAATAATAATAATAATAATAATAATAATAATAATAATAATAATAATAATAATAATAATAATAATAATAATAATAATAATAATAATAATAATAATAATAATAATAATAATAATAATAATAATAATAATAATAATAATAATAATAATAATAATAATAATAATAATAATAATAATAATAATAATAATAATAATAATAATAATAATAATAATAATAATAATAATAATAATAATAATAATAATAATAATAATAATAATAATAATAATAATAATAATAATAATAATAATAATAATAATAATAATAATAATAATAATAATAATAATAATAATAATAATAATAATAATAATAATAATAATAATAATAATAATAATAATAATAATAATAATAATAATAATAATAATAATAATAATAATAATAATAATAATAATAATAATAATAATAATAATAATAATAATAATAATAATAATAATAATAATAATAATAATAATAATAATAATAATAATAATAATAATAATAATAATAATAATAATAATAATAATAATAATAATAATAATAATAATAATAATAATAATAATAATAATAATAATAATAATAATAATAATAATAATAATAATAATAATAATAATAATAATAATAATAATAATAATAATAATAATAGTAACAACAGTGGGAGAAGGTCATGTGATGCACACATATGTTTTTGAAACGCTGTTGCAGGAGAACTTGCATTTCGTACCACAAATCTTGCACTTTATGTGAATATCTAGCTTTCATTTCAGTAGCACTTGCTCAATGAAACAGCCCAACTTAATTCCTTGGAATAACTTTTAGTTTAATTCGATTTGGTTCATCTCCGGAATTAACCGCAGCCATAATCATTTTTCATGAGCATTTCCTCTGCGATCGTCAACTGCACATCTGTTTCTCGGAGACGATAAAGACTGCGTCTGCAATTAACTCGTGAATATATCAAACGTTAAACTCAATTACGCGAATAGGAAGCAGTCTCCTTCCTGCCAATAGCATCTTGCTAAAACCACGTGATCGCAAGCACTTCTCCTAATTGGTCTATTCTGTGATACGCTATATTTTAACCTATATGCAAAACGGCAGACATATCATGTCGAAACGATGGGAAAAGTGAGTGAGAAAGAGGAAACCGAAGAAAGAGAGAGATGGGCAGATAATTTCCTGCATAAAGGAAGAGAGAATGTTGTCTGTTCTGTTTCAGAGAGCTCGCTAAGGAAAGAAGTTTGAAGGAAAAAATGGGGCAGGTAAAGACGTGTTAAAATGTGAACTTCCAATAAACGCTACTACCCCAAAGGTTTATTGGCACGGGCTTTCGTTGATTGCGTCATTATTAATAATTATGTAAGGGAAGGCTGGCCACATTACTGCCTCTTTATGACATCACTATCGGCGTATATTGTGCCTTAATGAAGCAGTAAGGAATAAAATTTCTTTTAGAGGGTTACATGAGAGTGTGAAATATACCAGTTCTTATTGATGCATCACATATTGCTCTCAAATGTGTAAAATCAAATTGTGACCAGCGGCTGCTCTTTAGATACACTGTTCCTTTGAGCAAAAACACATCGAACACTGTAATCTCTGAACTTTAGGTCAGTTTTCCGAATACGTGAACATGTTCAATATATTTGATTGATTGATTTGATTATCCAGAACAACAAAGACAATCACAAGGTAGACGTTTAACAGGATGGAGCAGAACCTCATGAACTACTTACGTTGGGACACCAGTAGTGTAATTGGAAGTGGTGTTGGTAGTGATAGAGGCAGAGATGTTAATGATATTGGTATAGCTACTGACATTGTTGATTCTGGTAGCAGTAGCAGTGATAGTAATTATGTAGAGATGAAAATGGTTTATGTTATGGGTGGTCTTCTGACGGTGGTAATACAGTGGCATTAGTTGTAGCACAAATGGAGTTGGTAGCATTAGCTGTAAGTTAGTAGGGTAATAGTAGTCGTAACGTTAGTGGTGATGCTCCCAGTACGAGATAAGTGATAGTGATTATAATAGTAATAATAATTAGTACTGCTCTACTACTATAAGAATAGTAGTAGTGTAGTAGTAATAGTAGTAGTAGTAGTAGTACTAGCAGTAACAATAGTAGTGGTGCTGGTTGTAGTGGTGGTAGTGGTACTGATGGTAATGGTGGTGGTGGTAGTGGTGCTGATGGTGATGGTGATGGTGATGGTGGTGCTAATGGTAATGGTGGTGGTGATGGTGGTGGTGCTGATGGTGATGGTGGTGGTGGTGGTGGTGATAGTGGTGGTGATGGTGGTGCTGATGGTAATGGTGGTGATGGTGGTGGCGCTGATGGTGATGGTGGTGCTGATGGTGATAGTGGTGGTGATGGTGGTGCTGATGGTAATGGTGGTGGTAGTGGTGCTGATGGTGATGGTGATGGTAGTGTGGTGGCGCTGATGGTAATGGTGGTAATGATAGTGATGGTGGCGCTGATGGTAATGGTGGTAATGATAGTGATGGTGGTGGTGCTGATGGCATGGTGATGGTGGTGGTGATAGTGATAGTGGTGGTGGTGCTGATGGTGTGGTGATGGTGCTGGTGATAGTGATAGTGGTGGTGGTGCTGATGGCATGGTGATGGTGGTGGTGATAGTGATAGTGGTGGTGGTGCTGATGGTGTGGTGATGGTGGTGGTGCTGATGGTAATGGTGGTGGTAGTGGTGCTGATGGTGACAGTGGTGGTGATGGTGGTGCTGATGGTAATGGTGGTGGTAGTGGTGCTGATGGTGATGGTGATGGTGGTGTGGTGGCGCTGATGGTAATGGTGGTAATGATAGTGATGGTGGTGGTGCTGATGGCATGGTAATGGTGGTAATGATAATGATGGTGGTGGTGCTGATGGCATGGTGATGGTGGTGGTGGTGATAGTGATAGTGGTGGTGGTGCTGATGGCATGGTGATGGTGGTGGTGATAGTGATAGTGGTGGTGGTGCTGATGGTGTGGTGATGGTGGTGGTGCTGATGGTAATGGTGGTGGTCGTAGTGGTGCTGATGGTGATGGTGATGGTGATGGTGATGGTGGTGCTGATGGTAATGGTGGTGGTGATGGTGGTGGTGCTGATGGTGATGATGGTGGTGGTGGTGATAGTGGTGGTGATGGTGGTGCTGATGGTATTGGTGGTGATGGTGGTGGCGCTGATGGTGATGGTGGTGCTGATGGTGATAGTGGTGGTGATGGTGGTGCTGATGGTAATGGTGGTGGTAGTGGTGCTGATGTTGATGGTGATGGTGGTGTGGTGGCGCTGATGGTAATGGTGGTAATGATAGTGAAGGTGGTGATGCTGATGGCATGGTGATGGTGGTGGTGATAGTGATAGTGGTGGTGGTATTGATGGTGTGGTGATGGTGGTGGTGCTGATGGTAATGGTGGTGGTCGTAGTGGTGCTGATGGTGATGGTGATGGTGGTGGTGGTGGTTGTGGTGGTGCTGATGGTAATGGTGGTGGTGGTGGTGTGGCGGTGATGGTTGTGGTGATGCTGATGGTAATGGTGGTGGCGATAGTGATGGTGGTGGTGCTGATGGTATGATGATGGTGGTGCTGCTGATGGTAATGGTGGTGATAGTGATGGTGGTGGTGGTAGTGGTGCTGATGGTGATGGTGGTTGTGGTTGTGGTGTTGCTGATGGTAATGGTGGTGGCGATAGTGATGGTGGTGATGCTGATGGTATGATGATGCTGGTGGTGCTGATGGTAATGGTGGTGCTGGTAGTGGTGGTGATGGTGGTAATGGTGGTGGTGGTAGTGGTGGTGTAGATGGTAATGGTGGTGGTGATAGTGATGGTGATAGTGGTGGTGGTGCTGATGGTAATGGTGGTGCTGGTAGTGGTGGTGATGGTGGTAATGGTGGTGGTAGTGGTGGTGTAGATGGTAATGGTGGTGGTGATGGTGATGGTGATAGTGGTGGTGGTGCTGATGGTGATGGTGGTGGTGGTGCTGATGGTGGTGGTGGTGGTAGTAGTAATAGTATTAGGCACAATAGTAGACTGGAAGTCTCAGTGGTTGTAGTGGTTCACTATGATGGTGGTAGAAGTAGCAGTAATTACCTATCTCAAAAATGGCTGATTAAAAAAACCAGAGTTTTGTGTGCTTTATGTTTCTATAAAATTAGTTTTCCCTATTACTTATGATTTACCATTTGTAACAATATTATATAAAATACATTCCGAACAATGGGAACTTCACAGGCGCATGGCATTTTAATCAAAATCTCTAAAATATTCTTGAAGAAATGAAAATAACGAAAAATACCCCATGTAATGCATAGCTTAGTGTGGGTTGTTTTCTTGAAAATGTTCGTGTCGCATCCTTCAAAGACGCTGAACTTAGATATCAAGTTTTTTAATTAAGCTGCTCAAGGCAGGTACGGGAGGATTTCCCTAAAACACATTTTTTATTCAGTGAACCTGAAAATGTCTGTGAAATTTTGAGATCGAAATTTTTAGTGCAGTGCAACACTTCCTCTATAAGTACGGACTAGAGAAAGTAAACATTTAGAAGTTATTGAGACAACATCCAAAATTAATTAAAAGTATCAGCCATACTTCGATATCAACGATTTTGAGGTTCCATCACTAGCAGTATGTGTAGATTTGTTATTGCCGGATTATCACCTCTTGGTCAGGGTATTATCCCTTTGGGTATATCATCTCCTTGCGGTTCCGCCAACCTAAACATTTTCTTACGTTGCTATGTGATGCCTTTGAAATTCCGTTCTCTTTGGAAGGCATATTCTGACATATTCTTCTGTTTGAGTGAAGTAAGGACATTTTCAGAAAATTCAAGTAATGACCAGGTGGCGGCGTCTTAGTACGAAATCCATCAAGTTAATTGTGCACCTACAAGGGGAAGTGGAATCGCTGGCGACCTTGCAATGCTCTTGTAAACAACTAGAGTAGAAGACAGTACAACTCTCGCGCTATATGCCGGTTCTATACTCTATGCTGTTAATATTATTCCTATATTTACACACTAAAACCCCACTCCCTGGATGTGACTTGCAGACTGCCATGGAATCACATGTTTGTGTCCCTCACTGGATATCAACTGTTTACTTGTGCTTCTATACGTCATAGGCAAGAGCTGATTTACCCTCGGACTGAAAGAGGAGGTGGGGAAGTAGCGGCTAATTACGTAAACCTCTCCAAAGAGACAGGGTTGGACATCACTGCTCTAACGTAAGATAAGCAGAGGTTTTAATTAAAATTCAGAGGGGATGATAATGAAATCTGAGAATTTTTTCGCCAATGACGGTTTCAATGTTGAAATTTGAAACTGTTATACAACTAAGACATGTATGTGTGGAATAGTTTCGTGGTATGGTACAGATAATTGTATACAATTTATTTTATGGATTCTTTCCTACTCTAAATGTGTTGTTACAAAATATTAAACGTGTGGGGAGAATGATTCATTTATGTTACTGTTTCCTTAATTTCGTCATAAGGTCATAAAACAAGTCAATAGTCGAGGATAGCTCATGGCTGGCGGGTGGAATGCACGTCATTAGGTTGACTACACAATGGCCGCTGTTCGTTCGTTAGTGCGAGATTAAACCAACTGACGGGCGTCCTTCAAAAAACAGAAGGAAAAAAAAAACACATTTTGGTTTTAGCGTCACGCGGGGGCCCTTTGATTTGTGGTAGGGAGGAGTGCACACAAACGAAAAGAAAGCTAAGAAAATAAGAAAAATTCTACACCAATCACGAAAAAATATATGGCAATAAACGTCAGCTAGATTTGGGTTGAGGTCAAGATACTTGGTGGTTTTTCTGTAGGTATCATATATGTTCCCCCCCTCCCCCCCCCCCCCTCTACAAGTTGAGCTGTATATCATAGCAATCATGCGGCGGGGTTTCAGGTGCGCGCACTGACTGACTTTGAAGCCGTCTTCACAGCAGGCTCTTTCAAAAATCGGAGTGAATTATATCCTCTCTGACTCCGGAAAATAGGATCCTATCCTTGTCTCGTAGTATTTCATTCTTTTCTTCGCAGCATGGCCGGTCCATTGCTACATGCTAATAACTTTTCTTGAAATACTTCTTCATAGCAATAATGTTATGTATGCGTTTTCTGGGAGGATGAACTGAACTCAAATAATTGCCTCTTCTTCTTCTTCCTGTTCATCGTTCTGACATTTGTATCCTTTCGGTTTAATTATCATCTCTAAACGCCTGTCAGAGGCAAACGTAAAATATGAAGCTTACCTCTGCGTTTAATTTTGTTCCCAGGCAAGTTTTTGGTGGAATTGGGAAGCTAGCCTGAAAGAAGATCAAGTGAGCACTTCCTTCAAACTTGTGAGTTACGTCATTTTAGTATGCTACTATATAGCGTAATCAGGTGTCGTGATTGCAACTAAAGAGTTTTAGGAATGAACCACTTAAAATACTTTATTAATTAGATGTTATTTTAATAGGTATAGGTATAAATTATACAATAGAATGAGACGCCTTGAGCACTGCTACCTACGTAGTTCTATTAGTAAGGCTACCACCCTCTAGGAGGAAAGAATGAAGTGAAGGAACCACAGTAGGCTACAGTAAACAGGTCACAGAGACGCACGGAAGTCCATAACAATTCCAGACTCGAAGGCCTATATTTAAACATATTGTGACGCCGGGCTTGGCGCACAGCAAAGGGTGGATGGGGCTAAGTTACTTCACACCCCATTCCGGGCCGGTGAGTGGACAAAGGCGTTCAAAATCAAGGCTGCCTCGCGCAACTGTTTGTACATACGTATCTAACAACAATGAAGCGGCTTTCATACTTTTGAGAAGTATCTGGCCACGTCATTGCCGGCGTATCTGTGGAAGTCGAGAAAGGTACGTGTGACGTCATCTCCTCTATACAAGCAGATGAGGCAATAATTGGGTGAGTGAGTGACGAAGAGTTACAGTCGCAGACGTGACCCAGTCAATATGTGCGAGAAGCTGTGCGTGTGTGTGTCGTCATGAGTAACGTACATCGTCGGGAAGAAGATTTCACGAGCGTCGAGTGATTGCATCGTCGTATTTAGTGTATGAGAGACAAACAGAGTGAAGAAAGCTACCTACTTAAAGGACTGAAGTAAGGTTACTGAGTTGCGAAAGCACCAAAGACTGTAGACTGTGTTAACGACGAGAAGAAATCTGTATTTCTGATATAATTTTAGAAGATAATAGAGTAATAGAAAAGAAACCTCAAATAATTGTAATTTTGTCGCAATATTGTAACAAATTGACAGTGTGACAAATCTCACTTCCGACACCTGTGGGACAAAATGACAAATCAAGTGTCATTTCATTTCTCTTCTAAAACAGAAGCACAAAACACAGTGTTATTTTACGTTCGTTAACACAATCTAGAGCTCCTCGTGACTTTCAGCTTACAGTTGTTCTGTCCTCTCGTGACCTTGACACATACTTCAAAGTCTTTCACATTTAGTCTCTCTAACTGCTGATTTCGACGAACATACTCACTAAAATTGCTTCACCCAACAATCAACTCCGACGCAACGATTAAATGTCCCAAAACTATCTCTATCGACACACTCATATATCCAAGGACGACTGTTTACACACACACACACACACACACACACACACACACACACACACACACACACACACACACACCTCGTTCAACACTCACGACCCTATCATAAAAATTCGCTTCTCTCAACATCTCACCTCTCTTACATAGACGAGAATGACGTAGCTCGGAATTTTGTTGAAATCCACCTTTTCTCGACACGTCTCAGATTCGCGAGCAGTCTCTAAACGCTTTGTTCTGCCACACTCATAGTCTTCGTTCTGACGGCTCCATTGTCGCCGGTGCGTATTTACAAGCAATGGTGTGAGGTAGTTTGACATGAGGTATTTTGAAGTGCGACGGCTGGCCAGCATCACAATATTTTGTTTTTTAAGGAAAGTATGAATCACCAGGATCATATAGCACCGCCGCTGTGCCGGAATTTCATCCTGTAGAAATTCTGTTACTGCCAGTAAATCTACTGACATTGGTCCATTGGTCATTTAAGCACACTTAAAAACCATCGGTCTGGGCCAGATTTTAAACTGCTACCTTGGGATCACTAGGCCAGCGTCTACCAAGTAATCCAGACCTATTCTCGAAGACCCGTCCCATTACTAAAGCTGCATAGAGATGGCGATGAACGACCCGTCAACCAAGCAGCCCTCTAATGTACAAGGATACTCTTTCCTTTGAGTAACGATCTGCGTCATCTGTCCTACACTGCCATATGTCACGAAACCTAGAAGCATACCTGAAAGATGAGAAAGAAACCGAATGAAACACAAATATTGGAAAGGAATTCGTCATAGATCAGAAACCGATGTAGCATTCGCTTACCGATCAGGGAAAACCCAAATAAAAGTGGACTGTCGACGGAACTACTGAAGCTGAGTCATCTCGCTGGATTGCTGCTTAAATAATCACAGCTAGGACAAATGTCCTTTTGCTTGTAAACACGTGACAATTCTGACATACTGAACTTTGTATAGCGTAGAACAGAATGTAAACAGAGTGCAAAGCGACCAACTCTACACTGCCACGAGGCTCGCGTGAATCTCAGGCTATGGCCCGGGCCGATCAGCTGATAGCCGAGAACCTGGCATTCTAACAAACATGGCTACCAGTGTGGAATTTTATGGGGAAACACGTGTTAGTTTTGTTTAATTGAAAGTGAATTAGTGGCGGTATATGCTGTTTCAATGATTGTGTTTATTTCTAAATATTGTAAATTAATCAAAATTAATTTTTCAGTAGTTTTCTTGTTGTAGTACGAGAATTATAACAGATGTTTTTCGCTGCACTTTTTAACGGTTTCTTTTGAGCAATTGAACAGTTTTTCGCCTGGTTTTCGTAAGTTCTACTTGTTACAGTTGAACTATTAAATTAAAATTATTATTTTCATTTATAGTGTGTAATTTTAAGTGATTTAAGAAATGGTTAATTCTTCAGTGAAGTTATTCAATAATCTAACCTATATTGTAACATGGTGATACCGGTACTGAAAGGTGTGTAATTCTACTTTTGTTTTAGGTGTAGAATTGAACAATATGGGTCGACGTTGTAGTGTGTATCGATGTAAAACTAATTAGGACAGTATATATATAAATGAAACACATTGAAAGGACAAATCTACACCCAAAAACTGTTGAACTAAAGATGGTATGGGTTGGTTTTTGTTAAACCATTCTGGCAACAGTTAAATGCAATGAATGTTAACAAAATATTTACCAAGTTAATCAATAAATTCAGAAAACAGGCAGTAGCTAGGTCATTTCCATTTTTCCCACCTTCATCAAAAAGGGAAAACTATTATACTTGTGTCAAATTTTGTCCCCTGTCTTCACTCACACATGATGGAATTATGTAGGCAACGACATCTAGATTAATGTGTACCTATATGAACAGGACGACAGAGTCCCGTGTTATCAAAATTTAGCCTGTGTTATCAGAGGTAGCATGCACACCTGTCATCAATAATAATATGCAACCCTAACCTAACTTTATAACATCATATCTCAAGTCTTTCTCCACTTTTACAAATTGACACAGGTATCACAGCTTAGCCTATTGAAATTTGTCATTTTCTTTGTTTGTTTGTTTGTTTCCTTCTTTCTTTCTTTCCTTCTCTCCTTCTTTCCTTATTTCCTTATTTCTTTATTTCCTTCTTTCCTTCTTTCCTTCTTTCATTCTTTCTTTCTTTCTTCTTTCCTTCTTTCTTTCTTTCGTTCTTTCTTTCGTTGGTTCGTTCGTTCGTTGGTTCGTTCGTTCGTTCTTTCTTTCTTTCTTTCTTTCTTTCTTTCTTTCTTTCTTTCTTTCTTTCTTTCTTTCTTTCTTTCTTTCTTTCTTTTTCTTTCTTTCTTCCTTCCTTCCTTCCTTTCTCTCTTCCTTTCTTTCTTTCTTTCTTTCATTCTTTCTTTCTTTCTTTCTTTCTTTCTTTCTTTCTTTCTTCCTTTCTCTCTCTCTCTTTCTTTCTCTCTCTCTTTCTTTCTCTCTCTCTCTTTCTTTCTTTCTTTCTTTCTTTCTTTCATTCTTTCTTTCTTTCTTTCTTTCTTTCTTTCTTTCTTTCTTCTTTCCTTCTTTCTTTCGCTCGTTCTTTCGTTGGTTCGTTCGTTCGTTGGTTCGTTCGTTCTTTCTTTCTTTCTTTTTCTTTCTTTCTTTCTCTTTCTCTTTCTTTCTTTCTTTCTTCCTTCCTTCCTTTCTCTCTCTCTCTTTCTTTCTTTCTCTCTCTCTCTTTCTTTCTTTCTTTCTTTCTTTCTCTCTCTCTTTCTTTCTTTCTTCCTTCCTTCCTTTCTCTCTCTTTCTTTCTTTCTTTCTCTCTCTCTCTCTTTCTTTCTTTCTTTCTTTCTTTCTTTCTTACTTTCTTTCTTTCTTTCTTTCTTTCTTTCTTTCTTTCTTTCTTTCTTTCTTCCTTCCTTCCCTCCTTCCTTCCCTTCTTTCCTTCCTTCTTTATATATATTTCAATCTTTTCACCCTTTCCTCCCTAATTCATCTATTCCAACTGCACCCTTAAACATTATGTAGCTATCAATAACATCGAAATATGCGCTTAATTCTTGTGTATATGTTTGATGACAAATCCCGATTTTTCCCACCCTGAAGTTACCAGGTATTTATAGACCATCAGCCAGCAATCAATTATCATAGCAACTTTCTATAATTTACATTTACATTTTGGCTTTGCTTATCATCACAGTGTTGTACAGTGCAGCTGAACACAGTACAGGATATGAGCAATGAACCTGATATAAAGATGGGAAGTGAAGTGGAAAATAGTATTTATTGTGTGTTGTTATTGGTCTCCTTAGTGCGGTGGTGGCGCTGATGCTTACAAGCGGGAGGCGCAGTTTCGATTCCCAGCACTGGAGTGAGGATTTTCTGGTCTGGAATACAGACTTGTTAGGTCCCTGAGTGGCCATTACTAGAATGAGAAGTAGTGGACCTTATTTGCGAAGATCGCACATACCGGCCAGGAGGGGCCGGGGCGCCGGGCAATTCACACTCTCCAGTGCTGCACACCACTCGTGACGCCCGTGGTAACAGAGGTGGGGGACGCAACGGCCAGGCGGTGTATCTTGGCCCCGAAAGGGCTGTTGCGTCGCGGGCAGTGCGATAAATGTCATTTACCGCCTTCGTTCCTCACGAAGACTAATTAGCGATCCGGTGTAATGAATTAGCTTCTGTGCTTAACCACAGACTTTGTGGCATCACTGCTTGGATTCTGAACTAGCTAGGCTCCGACATTAAAACTCTGGCTGTTATATTTAATGCCTTAACCAGTAAACTCACAAACTCCAGAACATGCACTACGCGTTTTTAGTGACAAATCTTTCCTTTATGTCATGTTTGAAAACCAGTTTTGATCGAAGGCAAATAATTTCTGAAAGGAGGAAACAGCTCAGGTGGACATTCTATTTCTTCCTCAGCAGTGTTCCTGAAAGTTAGAACACTGAGTGCATCCAATAATTGCAGCACATTAGCACGCGTAGCCATAGAGGGACCTTTGTGTCTTCAATGTGACCACTGCAATGAAGAGTTGAGGGCAGAACCGAAAGCTGGCCAGATCCGGAAGACGATGTGTTCTAACATGACACCAACCCTGACGCCAGCTAGACCTTCCTTAGCCACCCACAATCTGGGGGCTCCGGGGGTAGACGAAACACTTGTAGGAAAGAAGGCGGTTTCAGCAGGTCCACCAAATGCCAGTTAGACATCTTTCAATAGCGTTAATTCCACCGTTCTACCACAACTTACCAACCAGTGTCACCGGTCCCAAAGCCTGAAACAGATGGACTCTATGGCGACAGTAAGCTTGTGGTAGAAGGAGGATCACTCCAGCATATGCCTATCGATCCGAGGAATCCACGAAAAAATCTATGGTCAGAGTAGCTGGCCCAGCAGCACCTCAAGGCGGATCCAGCTTCCTCGGTATTCATGAGGTAGACAAGCAAAGCCCAACCTTATCTAAAAGAGGGAAAGGCGATTTGCCTACGCCTACTTTTCTCTTGGCTATATCGCATTCATGGCATTCGGAAACAAACCTTTCTAATGCTTGGTTACCTGAGTGAGTGAAGAGCAAATGCTTCATGCACAAAACGAAGGAGGTGGGTAGAGTGACAATGCGACGTCATTAAAACATAAGAGACAAGGTTGGCCATCCTGTGGTAGATTATGCATGATTGTAGTGGGTGAGTGAGTGAGGAGCGAGTGAATGAGATGTAAGGGCCCGCCGACAAGGTCATTTCGGCCCGTGTGTGACAGGTAATACGGAACTTCTGCACACGCGCAGATGCATCTAAATAGCCATGCTCCCTAAGGAGAAACGATGAAAACCGATATTCCCTAAGCAGTGCCGAGGAAATCTTTCGAGCCCTAATGTCTTGACGGTCCTTTGAGCAAATCTCCCTCGGCGTCATGCGGAAAACAACTGCGCTTCTGAAAATTGGAACAAGGAAATTATAACCCGGCACTACTGCGGCTAGAATAATATGATGAGAATGCAGGAAAGGAATAACAATATTTTAGCAGAGGAAAAAGAATCAAAAATTAAAAATAAAAGCGTAGGAAATGAAGAATGGTGAAAAAAAGGAGTAGGCGTGTACTCTTTTCGTTAGTTCCTTCCTCACAATTCACATCCCTTCTCTCTCTCTCCTTCTCTTTTCTTTCATTCTTTTTATTTCGCGTTTCCTCTCTTGTTCCTAACTCAATCGCTCCGGAAATTCATCATTTGCTGCTTCACAGCTGGATTCATATTTATGGGAGTGTGATTACAAGGTCTCGGAGATTTATAGCTGTCGAGAGGAGGCAGGGAGGAAAGGATGTGTGAGTGTGAAGCTGCCTGCTCGCCATCTTTAAAACCCGGGGGCGGCAGCAGCGGGGGTGAAATACAGCCGCTCCGCACGCTACCCGCCCCCAAGTGACGGACGGTTCCTCTCCAGAGACCTTCGCGCCACAGTCGACGTCGACGGACAAGACTGCCAGAGCATCGATCGGGAGAGTTTTCCTGGGGGTCGAACCCTAGAACCAGGGCGTCTTAACCTACAACTGGTCACGCAACTGTGTTGAACACGACGTTGGCTAAGATATTCGGTGCCTTTCAATCACAACACCTATTGCCAGAAGCAACACTTTTTATTTTTAACGATAAGTGAGAAAGATGTTCAATTCAAAACTTATTGGTTTGCATGCATTTGTCATAGATTAGAAGTGCTATATGGGATTATTTTTTTCGCGAATTTTTATACTTTCGAGAACATTGTGTTTTTAGCGATAAATAAGAAATAACTACTTCTTTAAATTTTTGCTTAGAAAATTACGTTTCTTTATTCATTGACTCATTGTCGCTGTAATATTGAAAAAAATCTGATGTGTTGCACTCACATGACTTTCTCTACTCTTGTATTAACCTTCTTACAAACTCTTATTCCTATATCTTCTTCGTGTTAGTTAAGATACACATTTGTACAAATTATCTTATTGCTTATTTCCTTGTAGGTGCAAGGGAAATGTTAGAATCGCTTTGTGCGAAAGTCAAATGTTTTAAAGCTTTGAGATTCTGTTGTCTTTGCACATTTAATATATAAAAAAATGGACAACGATGATCCATTTCACGAAAGTTCTAAGTTTTTCGAAACTCACACACTTAACAAGGAATATCTCCGAAATGGTTCACCTTAGAAGAAAATTTATTCAGACATAAATTGTTTATTTTAGCAAGATCTACGTTTTTTGCATAGTATGATTTGGTCTATCTCTAACGGTTTACCAGTTATGCAGAAGTCGTCCAGAGTAAATACGACTACAGGGGCTATAGCTAGAAAATTCAAGATATACACTTCATTTGTCATCAAAATATCTCAAACATATGACATTTTAATCAAAATCGCTAGAGTCATTTTCAAGGAAATCAAAATTTTGGAAAAATTTTCCATGTAAAGGATAGTTTAGAGTGGGGCTATTTACTTCAAAATCTTCGTGTCACATCCTTGAAAGACATTAAACTTAAATACCAGCTTTGATTTTTAACCGACTTTTCGTTTTTGAGTTATGCTGTCCACAGGCTGACACACAACACACGCGCGCGCACACATACACGGACCTTTTTCTAAAATGCTTATTTTTTGGATTCAGGGGGCCTCAAAACATATATTTCCGGTGAAATCTGGACATCGAATTTTTGGGTGGAATACAATACTTCCCCTACTTACCAGTAGAGAAAGTAAAAATGAACAACGATAATCCATTTCACGAAAGTTCTAAGTTTTCCGAAACTCACACACATAACAAGGAATATCTCCGAAATGGTTCACGTTGCAAGAAAATTAATTGCGACATAAATTGATTATTTTAGCAAGATCTAAATTTTTTGTACACTATGATTTGGTCTATCTCTAACGGTTATGCAAAAGTCGTCCAGAGTAAATACGACTACAGGGGCTATAGCCAGAAAATTCAAGATATACATTTTATTTGTCATAAAAATATCTCAAACATATGACATTTTAATCAAAATTGTTAGAGCCAGTTTCAAGAAAATCAAAATTTTCGAAAAATGTTCCATGTAAAGGGTAGTTTAGGGTGGGGCTATTCTCTTCAATATCTTCGCGTCGCATTCTTGAAAGACATTAAACTTAAATACCAACTTTGGTTTTTAACACTTTTCGTTTTTGAGTTATGCTGTCCACAGACTGACACACACACACGCGCGCACATACAGACCTCTTTCTAAAATGCTTATTTTTCGGATTCAGGGGGCCCCAAAACATATATTTCCGGTGAAATCTCGACATCGAATTTTTGGGTGGAATACAATACTTCCCCTACTTACCAGTAGAGAAAGTAAAACTCACATCTAATTCTTACGAATTCAATAACACTTCTTTTGAGATCAACTTGTAACAATACAGAGACAAAGAAAGCTGCCTGACAATGCAACCACTGAGCCCGTAAACTTAAAGGGACTTGTGGCGTTTTTGTTTTCAGACTGGTGACTGGATAGATTCTGGCGTTGCCTACTAAAGATTAAAAGCAAAACGTATTTATGCCCAGTATCTTTAAAATATGGAAGAAGTAGTTTTCCTAGACCTCCCTTCAGCCTAAATTACTCTTTTACTATAACATTTTTGTATCATTTTATTTTTTCAAAAATGATTGTAATGATTTTCATTTAAATATTGTGACAAATTGACTAGTCCCGTTACTTTTTTATTTTCCTTAAAATTGAACCACAAAACACAGTTCTCTATTTCCGTTAACACAATTTATAATTCGTCGTGACCTTGCAATTAAAAGCTGTTCTCTAACCTTGCCACAAACTTCACTGATCCTAGTTCTACTGCTCTCTCTGTCTAACGAACAGCTGGCTACGACAATACAAACGCTACAAACTGCCTCACATAACAGACAACTAAATGCCGAAAACTGTCTCTGATAATATGCACTCAAACTCTGTACACACTTAAAAACTAATTTCTCGTTTAACATTTAAAGACTCGCTTCTCTCAATACTGCATTCACTTATATAGCCCAAATTGGTGTAGCACGGATTTTTCTCGAAAGCCACCATTTCGTAAACAACTTTGGCCGTGAACACTTTTTCCAACTGTCTGGAAGCGCTTTGTTCACCCGCACTCATTGTCATCCTTGTTTTGACCGCTCCATTGTCACCAGGACGCATATTTACAAGCAGGTGTGAGGTAGCTTGACCTTGAGCGC
Organism: Tenodera sinensis; assembly: GCA_030765045.1. Classification (NCBI taxonomy): domain Eukaryota; kingdom Metazoa; phylum Arthropoda; class Insecta; order Mantodea; family Mantidae; genus Tenodera; species Tenodera sinensis. The sequence continues at coordinate 71,003,424 of CM060968.1, forward strand.
CTCTGATGGTCGGCCGGCGTCACATATTCTGGAGACATTAAACTGAGGAACAAAATCAGTAGGTATTGCTACAATGTTTCTACTCTCTCTACCACGTATCTAGCAGGTAGAGAAAACTTGCTTTCCACCTAAAATTCGGTTATCTGAAATGACCGTTTTGAGGCCCTTGAATCAAAAAATACATTTTAGGAAAACTCTGCGCGCATGTCTGTGTGTGGGTGCACGATTTTCATAAAGTGCCCTGGCTATTCAGCTTTATCTCGCAATGTCACAGAAAGAGCTCGGAATTTCAAAGTCTAGTATACAGCACCAGTTTTTAAAATTTGGCTATCGCTATTCCCTTTGTGCCTATAACGAACTATCTAATGAAACTATATTTATGAATATGTTTATTTTAATTAGCTTGAACTAGCTGGAAGAATGAGCTTTTGCAACAATAATTTGTAGACGCCATGTAAAAATCAGCGATACTGTATAGGGAAGGTCATGAGAATATGTATACGCAACACTTCATTATGACTCAAGTCGGTATAAGTTGGAAACCATAACAGGTAAAAGAAAACCCGTTAGGGAAGCAAGTAAGGAAGAAGGAAGGAAGAAGAAAGAGAGGAAGGAAGTAGGGAGGGAAGGAAAGAGGGAAGGAGAGAGAAGGAAGGGAGAGAGGCAGGGAAGGAAGCAGAGAGGGGAGAAGGAAAAGAGAAAGGGAGAAAGAAAGAGAAAGAAAGAAGAGGAAGGAAGGAAGGGAGGGAGGGAGTGAGGGAGGGAGGAGGGGAGGGAGGGAGGAAGGAACGAACGAAAGAAAGCAAGAAGGAAAGAAAGAAAGAGAGAGACGGACAGACAGACAGACTGACTGACTGACTGACTGACTGACTGACTGACTGACTGACTGAATGAATGAATGAATCACTGACTGACTGACTGAGTGAATGACTGACTGACTGACTGACTGACCGACCGACCGACCGACCGACCGACTGACTGACTGACTGACTGACTGACTGACTGACTGACTGACTGACTGACTGACTGACTGACTGACTGACTGACTGACTGACTGACTGACTGACTGACTGACTGACTGACTGACTGACTGACTGACTGACTGACTGACTGACTGACTGACTGACTGACTGACTGACTGACTGACTGACTGACTGACTGACTGACTGGCTGACTGACTGACTGACTGACTGACTGACTGACTGACTGACTGACTGACTGACTGACTGACTGACTGACAGACAGACAGACAGACAAACAAACAAAGAATGCACGATGCACCATGTCTAAAATGTGGCAATTCTTGATTTTTATTGACTTTTATAAGAGCTCGTTAAAATTTGTCCAATCTTCTGTTGTAATTATTTGAATGTTATTTCAGTGTACTGCATCCAACTATCGAAATAATTTCTGGACAAATATGTATCGTGAGTAATCTAACGTGGGCAGAGGAAGCAATTTTGATAAACTTAATATATATATATATACTCATATGAGAATTTGTAATAGGCAGAGAAAATTGTGTGAGTTTATCCACTATACTTCTGTCTCTCTCTATGTCTCGCTTAGAATTTGGAATAGATGCATTGCACTTAACATTCAGTACTGATAGTTTTTTTGTAAATAGGCTTCTTGAGACCCCTTAAAACAAATTAGAAAAAGGTGTGTGTATACGGTATGCGTGCATGCGTGTGTGTATGTGTGTGTGTTTGTGAGTGAAACTCAATAAGCGTGCTGCATTTGATAGTATAATAATGTACTATGTAAGTGCTTTCTTAAACCGTGAATGTTGTGTTCGGCTATAACATTTATATTAGATACTCCTATCATGTTGTTGTTTAATTGATACCATTTCCGGCGGATGCTTATCATAGGTAATCCTACGAGCGCTTATAAATATATCTGATGAAACTCGTGACCTCGAACGGGATTTATTAAGCTTGTTCTATGAATAAAATATAACAGATTATATAAATAATAATTACTTCAGTTAATGGTGTTGTTAAAAGTGTTGTGTCAGCTATCAGATCACTAAATGAATAAACAATCGGAATACTAAACAATGCTGCTTACATTGGGAATGAGAAAATAGTTAATCTCCGTAAACGGTCGATTTCCGAGACATTCCTCAATGTTATTGGTCAGCATCAAATGTGTGTCGTATGTGTGGAACAGGAAGTGAATAGGGAAGTAAGATTTCCCTTCTTCTCTCCTCTTCCCCTTTCTCCGCCTCCCTGTTCTTCCTCCCCCTCTGTTTGTAATGCTTAGCCCCTCTCCTCCCATTGTTTAGCATGTTTTCTTGACACAACCGTATATTATGTCCAAAGTGGTGGGGAAAAGACTGAAACTTCGAAAGGGGTATGGCTTCTTTGGAGATTGAAAACTATGTTCAACGAGCGACTCATTTTATAATGCTATAGATATTAGACATAGGAAACAACATAGCTCCATTACAGATCTTTCTCGAAACGAAGCTTCTGGATCCTACCTAATGGAACTCTTGAATCGTAATACCGCCACACAATGGCCATTGTGTTGGTCAGCTATTGTCCGTCAAGGGGACTGGCCTGGCCTGGTCCGGTCCGGCAGGTTGTCACACGAGCTGTGGTAAAATTCCAAAAGCGGCAGAATGTGCATCGCAGGAGTCATATATTCTTGTACTGATATTTAGTTCTCAAAGCAAATTTTTTCGCATATTTACAGCGAGTTAATGAAATGAACTACAACCTAAATACCTAGTTTTAAGTTTGAACGAAGTAACGAAGCAAAATGGATGTTTTAACTTATACATTTTACGTGCTTTCAGATACAAAAGTAGTTCACGTGCTTACCCAAGTACTCAATAAAATCATATAAAGGAAATATGTGAGTTTAGCGTTACAGTAAGCAAAACTCGGATGTGTGCACTCACATGTATTTCTCTACTCACTCTTGTACAAACTACGGTATCCTTTGTGTTAATCGAGATAAACGTTTACAGAAATTGTATTATTAAATATTTTCTTATAGGTACAAAGGGAATAGGAGAATACACTAGGTTTAAGCGAGTCAAATCTTTTAGTACTGATCGCTATGTGATGCCTTTGACATTCCAGTCTCTTTGCACGGACAAGATATAAAAGAAAGACAATAACGGCTTTCTGTTCGAAAAAAGCATAAATATTTGATAGGTAGGGATATCTTGAAAACGGTTATCTCCACACAAAAATGTTAGGCATATTGAACATAAATTGTGTGCTTCAATGATACCTAGATTTTGTGTAGTAAGATTTTGCCTGTCTTACGGATTACCAGTTACATAAAAATCGCCCAGAATGAAGGGAATTTCAGATATTTTTACCAGAAGATTCGAGATACACATTACGTTTGTCATGAAAATATCTTTAACACTTGGTACTTTAATAAAAATCCTTAGAGCTATCATTGAATAAATAAATATTTTTAACATTTTTCCATCTAAAGGATGGTCTTGGGTGGGAGGACATTCTTTAAAATCGTCGTGTCGCAAGCTGGGTATTTATGCTCTTCACGGACACACAAATGGACCTTTTTTATAAATGTTTTTCTTTTAGATTTAGAGGTCTGAAAACATGTATTTCCGGTGAAACTTCGATATCGAATTTTTGTGTGGAATGCAGTACTTCCCCTGCTTACCATACGTAGCAGAGAAAATAATATCTACTAAAATATGCATATGTAACTTTTCAATAATTGATGTAATGTTAACAGATTATCAGCTTAATTAAAATATTTCTAAATCACCTTTTATAATGGTGCTTTAACTTTCAGATTCCGCATGTTATGTATGTATTACTAGCCAGTTTTCCTTTTTAACCCTCATAAGAAAATATAAAATATATAAGCTTTAGGAAGATTATAGTCTTATGTTACGGAAAAATAATAGCTTCGAAAAAGTGGGAAAACAATATAACAGAAATTTGCATGAGAAAATTAAATTGTAATATATCCAGTGCATCTGCACTTTCGGAGCGTTATAAATTATTGTAATTCAGAATAAAGAAGATAAAAAAGTCAATGATATATAAACATTAAATATTGTCATTGTACGTAGCTTTTCCGTCATCGACAGCTGCAGATAAGAATTTTCATGCAAATATCGACTGAGTTAGAGTCTGGAACAACAAGCAGTAAAAAGGTTAGAAACTGAGATCGTACCTTAGAAATTAAGCATGCTATCAGATACAAACATACTAAATTATTACGCCACGAAAGAATTGACAACAAACATAAATAAACAAAGGGGCTATGCATAGCTTCAGTGGAAAGGGTTGCAGAGAGAATATAATGAATTTGTGCGTTTTATGCCATTGCTAGCCGCAGTGGTCTGTTGAGCACCTAAGTCTCACATCAACCACGAGACTGTGCTGATAAGCCAGCGAGCATGACCACACTCTCGAAGGACGGTTTTCTGGACCACCAGAATGTAACAGGGGTTCCCAGCCGCACTATCCTTATACAAAAACAATTGGTTGCGCCGGTATATAGAAGGACCCCATCCATCCCGGTAGGATGGACCGCTGGGACTGCTGGTAAGGCCGTAAATCTGTCAACAGAGTCAGTCGGCCGCTCCGCCCATCCGTCAAGGAGTGAGACCCTGCAATGATCTCGTCCCTAGGGCTTCCCGCAGGCTGCTGCTGCTTCTTTCCGCCCCAAACTTTCCACTGTCTGATTTAAATCAAATGTGCCCCGCTACCCTCGGAGGCGGACACACCCGAGCGTTCCCTCGACTCAAGCATGCTAACACGTCTTTTGCAATCCCCTTCATGATAGAAGCGTTTCTGCTGATTAAAAAATTTACAATTCTTCGTTTTTGAGGGATCTAAGGGGCGGTGCTCTTGGTAGAAGAATCTGAACAGGTAATTCTGCTGTACAACAGCAGGCTAACGTCGAACAAGATGGCTCGCATTCAGGAGGTTACGGGTTCAAACCCCATGTGTCTGCCAATCTGACGGCGCACTTTTTGTGATTTCGCCCACCATCGGTATTGAATACCACAACCCAAAGTTCCACCCATAGATAAAAAGAGATATTAACAACTGGTACAGGAAGATGAATAGAAAATTAAGATCATGTAACAGACTACCATGCGTTAAAGTAAATACAACTTCCATATTTCATATGCTGACTAATGGTCTTTAAAGGAATAAACCATTTAAGAGCAAAAAATTCTATGAACAACAGAAAAACGATGCTACCTATCTTGGATATACTGTGTCACATACTAATAATAGAGATATGCAAAATAAATTAAATAAATTCCAAATAATATATGGTGTACTAAAAAGAACTTTTAAAATTGTAAAGCGACAATGTTGAGACTTTATAAAGTGATGGCTGTGCCAACTTTGACCTATGGTTGTGAGAGTTGTGTGCTGACCGCCTCACAACAACAAATATGGAGGTTGTCAAGATGAGATTTCTAGGATATGTCAGGCTCGTGGATAAAAATGAAGATATCAGAAGATAGTTGGGGAACCAAAGTCTAAATGAAATAACAACTGAATGCAGAAGAAAATGGGAAGATCGTGTAAACAGAATGGAGAAGATCGAATGCCAGAAATAATACAAATTTATAAACTAATAGAAGGATTGTCAGCAGACCGCGAATGAGGTAGGCACATCAGTTTCCTTGAAGACGGAACAAGCCACAAGACTCATGCCATGATAATGATTGATTGATTGATGATGATGATCATGGTGGTGGTGGTGGCGGCGGCGGCGGCGCCGGCGGTGGCGGTGGCGGCGGTGGTGGTGGTGGTGGTGGCGGTGGTGGTGGTGGTGGTGGTGGTGGTGGCGGCGGCGGCGGCGGCGGCGGCGGTGGTGGTGGTGGTGGTGGTGGTGGTGGCGGTGGTGGTGGTGGTGGTGGTGGCGGCGGCGGCGGTGGTGGTGGTGGTGGTGGTGGTGGTGGTGGCGGTGGTGGTGGTGGTGGTGGCGGCGGCGGCGGCGGCGGCGGCGGTGGTGGTGGTGGTGGTGGTGGTGGTGGTGGTGGTTACAGCTCCATGTCAGTAGATTTACTGGAATGTAAAAGAAGTCCTGTGGGACAACATTGTGGCACACCGACGGCGCTTATATGACTCAGCTCTGGTAACAAACTAATAATAATAATAATAATAATAATAATAATAATAATAATAATAATAATAATAATAATAATAATAATAATAATAATAATAATAATAATAATAATAATAATAGTAATAGTAATAATAACAATAACAACAATAACAACAATAACAATTGTAACAATAGTAACAATAGTAATAATAATATTAATAATAATAATAACAACAATAACAACAATAATAGTAATATTATTAATAATAATAATAATAATAATAATAATAATAATAATAATAATAATAATAATAATAATAATAATAATAATAATAATAATAATAATAATAATAATAATAATAATAATAATAATAATAATAATAATAATAATAATAATAATAATAATAATAATAATAATAATAATAATAATAATAATAATAATAATAATAATAATAATAATAATAATAATAATAATAATAATAATAATAATAATAATAATAATAATAATAATAATAATAATAATAATAATAATAATAATAATAATAATAATAATAATAATAATAATAATAATAATAATAATAATAATAATAATAATAATAATAATAATAATAATAATAATAATAATAATAATAATAATAATAATAATAATAATAATAATAATAATAATAATAATAATAATAATAATAATATACTATGTATAGTCAAAGAAATAACATGACATCCAACTACAGCCAATTTTACAAATAAATGTTTAAAATTATTCATGGTATTTATTAAAAGCATAGGGGTGGAAAAATTAGTAACATAAACAATATATAAACAAAAATACATAGTAATAACCCAAGAAAAAATATACAAGACATAAAAATGTATTACTATTATTTATATTAAATAACTAGTGTACAGTTAATGTCAAAATGGTATAAAATTGTATGTATGCAGTATTTGTGCGTATGGCACAGTTGGTCTTAAATCGTCTTCTTTTTCGAATATGCACCAGTTCCATGTTTACTATAATGAGATTTACGTACATTCAGGAACAGAATAGTTACATTGCAATGCCACATTTTGAGAATATTCCGAACAATAACATCCTGTACAATAACAATTTCTTCTTTACATCAGCACAGTAGTCATGGAACAAGTTATATTCTCAAATAGATACAGTAAAACTGACATAGGTACTTAACTTCTGGTTAATTTGGTAAAAAATGGTAACGTTGGTAAGAAAAAGCTGCATGTAATAGTGGCTAAGGGAGATCTGAATAGTTAATAAATCTCTAACGCAGCTAACCGCCCATTTTGACACTTTCTTGAATAAGGAATCCAGCACAATATGTCAACAAATTGCTCCATTTTTAATACTGCGCATGCGTGTGAAACTGCCATCTGCCATCTGGAAAAATGCACTGTTACTGATCATACTCGTCATTCGAATCCACCATGTCTACGGCGCCAATTTAATGCAGGTAACAAAATAACTTTACAACTTATGCTATATCAGATTCAGAAAATAGGATCATTTGGTTTATGATTAGTTGATCTCTTGGCATTTATGACTGCAACAGTTACAATGATAACTATGATTTCATTATTAGATTAGAATGTACAAATTTGGCGACGTGGACAGCTCCACAGGCTTTCTGGGTTCTTGGATTGGCTGAAATACAATCTGTGAAGCGTGAACAACGAACTTTTCGCCGTGGATTTAACCTTGGCCGTCAGGACGTCGTCCCCTCCTATGTAAGCATTCCAAATGGGATAGACAGTTACGAGAAACTGGTAGTCTTTTATCTACACGGAATGTGACTGCCGAAAATGTAGAAAGGACCTTCCAAATGCGAGTAGCACAACATGGCGCCAGCTCGCTAGGTTTGCGGTTTATGAAGGGGATATAATTTATTTCTTAAGTACACAATTTTTATTAATATGTATTAGCGGACATAGGAATTTGTTATCATTAAGGTCAGGAGGGATGGAAATGAGGTGAAACTGGCTCTGCACTGTAGGCAAGGACGTCGCAGATAACAAACTACCCCGCCATACCTCGTTCAGTCTTTTGGCTGCATTTGGACCAAATTTTATCTGTGTTCAAATTACCTTCAGCCTGTTGTTTTCATTCTTTGTAATCATAACATTTTCAGTATAGATAACTTTTGGAATTTCTATGCGTGTTTAACAGCAATTACTTTTTTAAAAGCAAGACATAACCAACCAAATTAGTAAAGTGCAACACCACTGAGATGTTGCTTTATCACCTCAGACTGCTTATAAAACAGGTCTGCACGCCAGAAAATATCTTTAGCAGAAAACATTCTCCAAAGTAAAATTTCTGAAAAAGACTCACATATAATTTACACAGAAAGAAGAAAATATGCATTGCTTGAATATATGGAAGCTGTCACATTTAGAAGTCGTGCCAATTTTTTAAATCAAAGCTTTTCATAAATGATGAGCTAAAATGTTCCTCTATACTCTAATTAGCATACATTATTATTTTTTTCTGCAAAGTGGTGGACATTTCAGTTTTTCACTAAAATATAAAAATGCAATTTTTGGCAACTTTCCCATTTAATTTCCTCTTCTACTAACCCCTTATGATGAATGCTGCCTATGTAAATACTAATTCATGTTCTTCATTTATCATAGAGATGATCCCTGTATATCATTAATACAAGAAGATGTAGGGCAAATTCTAATATCATATAAATGTAATTTTTTCAAATGAATGCTATCTATTAAACATCCGTCAGCAACAAATGCACTGCTCTTCCGTCCTTCAGGATGCTTTAAATCTGTCACACTTGCTGCTGCATCAGTTAGTGAGTGAGTGAGTGAGTGAGTGAGTGAGTGAGTGAGTGAGTGAGTGAGTGAGTGAGTTGGGTTTAAGGGCCCGTCGACAACTAGGTCATTAGGTCCCGTGCATCAGTTAGTAGAGTTGCTGAAGGTCGATGGGCAAAAGCGGATTTTTGAATCCCTGTGATTTATGAACGTTTCGCCGTGCAATTATGCAACACAACGGTACAGCGTGCCAAGGTTCTAGAAGGTTTACAATCTAAACACGACAAACATACTTTGATGTATGACGACTGTCTTAACCAACAAATCAAAATTATGAAATACTTATTTCAAATGTATAAAATCACTTGATAGTGTGCCAGAGGATAAACTAATTAGTTGTAGTCCTATTCTTGAAGAGCTAATAACCGAGTTTACTTCACAAGACAATGACAATGATAAGAATGGCCCACAAGAGGTCACCAGAGGCACTGGACAAAATCTTTCAGTTATTCCGCGACCAACTGTAGCTGAAGAACTAAATGCGTGCTTAAAACTAACAAATTTATGACGATCTTTCATGTAAATAAAATACATTAAATTAACTTGAATTACAAAGGAGTTTAATTTAATAACCAAATAATACTCAAATCTATACGATGTGTCTAACATTATGAAAAAAAGAGAGACAGCAGATAAGCAAAACTTGGCTCCCGGCTCTAATAAGAGGGAGAAGAAAACTCGAGACACGGGAAGCTTTCTCTTTTATACCAGGATCAGAGACGTCCCATTTGCCGGCATTTGAAAATATAATTTGAGATCAATTTATTAAGAAAAGATTTGTTAGCGATAATCTCATGTTGGTATTCATGAGAACGAGCGATTGTGAAAATTTATGTTGCCAAGGACACTAATAAGAAACAAAGATGAATATGAAAGTTTGCAGTGAATTTTAGTTTATGTGCAACCGCTAATTTAGACCAAAATAACAGAGGTTGACCCTGAAGATGCTGGACGCAGTTTTCAGCGAAACGTCGGAGGAAGGTAATCCAACTCGACCACGGCCCACAAGGCCGGAAAATCTAGTTAACATAGTTGATTATGAATCTCAATGAATCAGAGTTGGGAGGTAGATAAGGATTAATAATCACTTTTGAAGAGTTATACTAAATTCAATTTTAGGTGGTATGAAGTTCACTGGGTCATCTAGAACCATCTAAAGTGAAGCTCGACAACTCTCACACTATCACCCTATTATGACCACTACCCCCAGAAGGAAGGACAGTAATGAAGTTACACAGGAGGCTACAGATCGCTGCCAAGCAGGCCAGAGAGACGCAGATGTCCGTAACAATTGTACACTCGAATAGCCATCCCCTGCCGGAGCTACAGCGAAACTCATTGACGAAGCAGCTCTCTAGTGACCACTGCGCCATCTGTTCAGCACCTCCACAAACCAAAAACCTAATAACATACAGATAAGAAATATCCCAGTATTCACGTAACGACTAGGGATAACCACAAAAAATCCAAGATGAGAGTGACAGTCGAACCGGGACCTCCCAGATACGAGCCTTATACGTTACTGCGAAGCCATCTCCCTCGATTTACACTTCTTAATGACTTATCTATTTGCTGAAATTCCTGTTTAGTTCTAAGCAAAACTGTTCTTAATATGAGCATCCCGATAATACAAGAAGTAACGGGATGCTCTGCGTGTTGCAGATGCCTCAGGCGATTCCTTCAAGCAGAACCTTTATTGCGAGCTGTAAATTAAACTGCTGAAGAGGCAGTGCTCATAGAACTGGCTTCCATAAACTCTAACTGCATCGAAATGAAAAACAAAACTATTCAAATCTTTCGTATTACTTTATTGTTATTGTCTATAATGCTTTACACACTATAAGAAATTCTACAACATCAAAGAAACGACTTAGTCAAAAAGGTAATAATTTACGACATTTAATAACAATACAAAAAGTGTATGAAAGCTATGCATCTGTGACGTTTGGAAACGTCATAAAATACACAGTATCTAACTGAAATTTCGACCAATTAATAAACATAACGGTAATTAGTGCATTTGTCTAAGTTTGAACATCCAACTTGTACCTTTAAGTTTTAATTTTCTATTTCTCTAATAATGTTTGTTGCAATATGTCGACATATTGCGTCTCTGTGCCTGTCTAGCTGCGACCCTGTGTGTTACTCTCTGGTTCCCTCACTTTATTCCTGCCCCCTGCGGGGTGTTAGCCACAAGAGATCTGTGTAGGTCGCGGTGCGCGAGGTGTCCCCTATACCCTATAACAGCCGCAGAAAATGCAGTTTTATTACCAGTTGTTAAAATAGCATGTTAAGTTTTACAAACTGAAGCAAAGGAAGGGGGTAATAGCGAATGTGGGAGAGAAAATGGAACATGACAGAGGGAGAACTGGGGACTGGAAAGATAGGAAGAGGTAAACAGGCAGAGCCAGAGAGAGAAAGAACTGAGTGATACTAAAAAAATAACGGAGTGAGAGGCAGAGAGACAGATTTATGCATTTAACACAACAACAGAACTGCAGATCCTGCTAGTAAATAGTACACTACATTTGTCAATTAAATTATCAAGTAAGTAAATATTGACAACGTGTATTATAAAGCGTACGTTCAAACTTTCTGTGTACAGCTCAACTGACCTTGTTGAAATGCTGTGAGTATTTGTTCCAATTGTTGACACTAATTTAAGACAATAACTGAAAGGATCTGTTTCTAATGCAACAGTAGCTTGTAGACAAGATTTTAAGCAACTAATTAAACCTGCCCAAACTTGTTCTGAATGAAACCTATAATTAATTAATTATTAATAATAAATAATAATAATAATATTAATAATAATAACAGTAACAATAACAATAACAATGACAATGACAATGACAATGACAATAACAATAACAACAACAATAATAATAATAATTATAATAATGATAATAATAATAATAATAATAATAATAATAATAATAATAATAATAATAATAATAATAATAATAATAATAATAATAATAATAATAATAATAATAATAATAATAATAATAATAATAATAATAATAATAATAATAATAATAATAATAATAATAATAATAATAATAATAATAATAATAATAATAATAACGACAACGATAACAACAACAACAACAACAACAACAATAATAATAATAATAATAATAATAATAATAATAATAATAATAATAATAATAATAATAATAATAATAATAATCATAATAATCATAATAATCATAATAATAATAATAATAATAATAATAATAATAATAATAATAATAATAATAATAATAATAATAATAATAATAATAATAATAATAATCCTTGGATAGATTTTCGCCTTTGTCTTTGTTCACATTTATTGGAAAGGGTGAACATTCACCTAGGCAACATAGAAAATAGTGGTAAGACGAGGTTTCTTCATAAAGTCTAACGTGACGTTTTACGCTCTAGTTGCAGTGCAGAGCAATCCTGCGATAATCTGTGGTGATTGTATTAAATATAAAAAGGCTAGCGAAAACAAAATAATGTCTTTCCAAGAAAACATTTACCTATAGTATTAAATTGGTTTTCGTATATTATAATATTTAAGGAAAATCAAAGACTGGTCAGTGGTTAAGCTTTGTAATTCATGGCGTTGCCAGACATACACAGTCAAGCTAATGAATTAGATTTTTGTGGTCTGACGAAATGTTTTAACTTCATTCGTCAACCATGGGTTATAAATATGACACTTTCCGGAGGGTGGACTTGGCACTTCGACCTACGGAAGATCTTTTATATCTATTTCCCCGACGGGGTGCCCCGGGGAGGGAGAGTTGAGATAAGAGGAGACAGAGGGTAGCCGTAGTTAGGAGACACGATAGCAGAGGGCAGGATTCCTACAGTTCACAAATTGAGACTCCCGATGACAGCTCATTCCTCCCCCCAGCAGGTTTACACATCCCAAAGGGGGGGGGGGGGACCGAGACTCGGAGACCCCCCCCCCCACATCCGGAGATCGAAGGTTTATAGAAAGCACCCTCTATCCCTGCCATGCAATACCAAGACTGCCGCCGACACTTACAACCCTGAAAAGCGAGGTGAAATGTAACAACAGGAAATTCGGAGGATGTAAACCTAAGATTATATGAAATGAAAACAAAAATGATCTAAAATTGTTCCGTGAAGTGCAAAGACCTCCTATCAATAGAAGCTCATTTATTCTCACGTGGTGAGTTACTTCACTTTAGGTGTTGCACATGATTATTGTCACCTTCATCTGACAATACCCGGAATACGCCCCAAACCCCCATGGATCAGGAAAGCCGGCTGCTGGAATCGAACCCACCACCTCCCGAACGCAAGTCGCACATGTTACCGTAGCGCCACCTCAGTTTCTATTCAGCAGCCATATTTAGCTTGTGGTATCCTGAAAGTAAAGGTTTGTCGCTTTTAGTGCGTTCAATTGCTTACGGTGATACGAAAAAATACATCATCGATGCCCATTAGGAAGTAAACTACCCTGTCTTTGAAGAGAGAAATGTTTCTGACACAAATCTATAATTCTGCTTTATTTAAAATCCTAGTCCAACATATAAATCAGCCTTTTAGATGCATTAGGGCCAAGGACCCCTACTTACGCAGGGTGGTGCTGATATGATTCTGGCAGTTGACAGCGTCATTAATGAACAATAAAGACTGAGGAGGTTGTAGGTTCTTCGTTTGCTCCATGACCTAATTGCCTGTTCACTTCATTTGCTGCTTCTGGTGAGATCTAGTTAAGACTAGTGTCGGAATTCCTAGAATTTACATGTTTTCTGGCAATGCTAGGGTGATCTGTGTGGGAATTATATGGCTTATAGTGAAATTAAGTTTTCTTCTGATTGCTTTGAGTATTTTTCCGCATACTCAGAACATAAAATATATGCCATACACAACATTTCAAAGTCTTAACTAAAATCGTGTTGAAATTATTATTTTTTTTATTAATAATAAATCACTTTTTGATATGCTAATACAAAATGACCGTTGGACCCTAATGTTTATTATATCTCTCCTAAATTTTTAATTTGAGCGCAGTATACAGATATGAAGAAATTGTCTAAACACCATTGCTTAGATTTAATTAGTTTAAGGCAAAAATGTTTTGTGTACAGTTTATTGAATTTTCAATTTATCAGTACGAGTTATGAGAAATATTTCATTTCAGCTCAATTATTTAATATTTTTAACCTGTACCTAGATGATAAATTTTAATAAATTAATCTCTGAAGCTCTCCTGAAAATTTCAAGCCAATAAGTTATAAACTTGGGCCCAAGAAGCCTTTTGAATAGTGAAAAAAGTTGAAAAAAAATTGTGAAAAATGGATTTTAAAATTTAACAATATACGTATTTTTGTACTTTAACTCCAATCAACTTAAAATTCCCCAGCAACAGTTGTCAGACCCTCTGCTACTTTCTTATTGGCCTCAGTACCAATATTTGAGAATTTTAAGTTTGCTTGGTTGTTTCGTAATACGAAAACATTCCTTTCGTCTTCGCATTGTTTACATTTGTCTACATTTAGAAATGTATTGTTCTTAGCTAACCTCTACACTATGCACTTTCACAAATTTATACAAAAATTCATAAAATGTCTGCTTGTTTCTGCTTTACTATAGACTAACGAATAACTTACAGCATATTAACTACCTAAACAATGCCTAATATATAACTGGAACATTGAAATAACCTGAAAAGATTACAGAATTACAGAACACTGACTGCATATCTCTGTTTGCAAGTAAAATGTGTCAGATTTGCAGCATTTCAGCTCGATATATTGAATTCATTTCAGCACAACCAACTCACAACCTTTCTAAAGCAAAATTCCCTGCAAGAGACCAAAATCAAAGCCAGTGAAAACGAAAAATGCATTTCAAAGCTGCAGCGACGGAATCTTGGGAGGAAGGCTAACCTGCACAAAATATTTAAATGCGCTGCTGGAGCTCTAAAAATGGCTGAAATTCAGAAAACTAAAGTGTGCTGTTAAAGTGCAAAGTATAAGCATAATAAAAAATGCTAAAGGTAAAAATGAAAATCGTTGGCAATTTTCACCACATTTAAGGGAGTTTGAGCATTTTGAAACAGTTGTATCTGATAGATCATTTTTGCAGGTTATAAGTTATTTTAAGTCATTTATAATAATATATCGAGGTTGTTTGCCATTTTTCACCAGTTCGGTTCCAGTAGATTCAAGTTTCAGAGCTACAAAATTTAAAATTGCTAGAAATCTGTTGGACTGGGGCTCTCCTATTCATATTTTATGAATATTTGGACTCATCAACCATAGATAAATAGTACCAACTAAACGATTCGCGTCTACTGTAAGACTGACTAGTCCTCTAAAGGAATGAGGGGTAAATCTATCTGCTACTTTTGAGGCTTGCGCCACGCCTACTAATATTACAATGCAGTCTTCAGACAGGAGAATCTAGTGCTTGAGGTGATATTTGCACTGCGTTGGGCCCAAAGTAAAAACTAATATTTCCACAACATTGGAAATTATATAGAATTAGTGAAACCAGTTGCAAGAAATCTAAGACGTGTGGAAGGTTAATGAGCAAGCTTTTCTTTGCTAACATGAAAAATCTGATGTGCTGCACCCACATGACTTTCTCTACTCTTGTACTAACCATTCTTACAAACTCTTATTCCTATATCTTCTTTGTGTTAGTTGAGATAAACATTTGCAGAAATTATTTTATTGCTATTTCCTTGTATGTGCAAGGGGAATATCAGAATACAGTAGGCTTTGCGCGACAGTCAAATCTTTTAAAGCTTTCAAATTCCGTTCTCTTTGCACTGTTAACATATAAAAAATGAACAACGATGTTGCATTTGACGAAAGTTTGTTTTCCAAAACTGACACAATTAACACGGAATATCTCCGAAATGGTTCCCTCTACAAAAAAAAATGTTATTCGGACATAAATTATGTGTTTTAGCGAGCTCTACATTTTCTGAACAATAAGATTTGGTCTATCTCTTATGGTTTACCAGTTACACAAAAGTCAGCTATAGTAAATAGGGCTAAATGGGCTACAGCGAGAAAATTCAATATATACATTTAATTTGTCATAAAAATATAATGTGGTATTTTAATCAAAATCGTAAGAGCTATTTTCAAGAAAATAAATATTTTCTAAAACTTTTCCACGTAAAGGATAGATTAGGCTGGAGCAATTTTCTTCAAAATCTTCGTGTCGCATCCTTGAAAGATGTTAAATTTAAATACCAGCTTTGGTTTTTAATCGGCTTTTCGTTTTTGAGTTATGGTGTCCAAAGCCTGACACACACATCGAAATTTTTGGATGGAATACAATACTTCCTCTCCTTTACTATACGTAGTAGAGAAAGTAAAAATGCATTAAGTGCTTTGGAGAATGTTAAAAACTGAAAATACTAGACACTGTTTTCCAATGTTGCACCTACTGCAGTTTTATCGGAATATGCTATGTTAAAAACGGCGTATGTCAGTAAAATTAGAAGAGTTAAACGTTGGTTGGGAATTTAATCAGCAATGGTCATGAATAAATAAGGAAGGGGATGGATGCCACGCCACTGCTAGAATGTGCTTACCTCTAAACTCATTATAAATATATTTTATCTCAATTAGGCTAGTAGGATGTCCCTGCAGTGGTCCAGAAAGACAACGAGTAAGGGAACAGAGAGTCTGCCGTAATGAGAATGGATGTGTAAAACTGCCATGCAGATAATGTTTTAGCTTTAGAGACGTGTATGGACCCCGCTAGGGTCTTCAAGCGCCATGATTTACAAGGAGTGGTCTTGTGACGGGAATTATGAATACCGACCGCAGCCTCAGAACGCGCGCGGCGCGGCGCGCGAGCGAGCGGGGGAGGAATTTATGCCTCACAACTTCCAAATTTGTGTTCTTCAACAATTGTAACAAATCAAGTGAAATGAGAAGGATTATGTTTTAATTGCGAGTTATGGTTTGCGCGGATCTGCGCGAAAAGTGATTGTGGTTGCCTGTGTGTGGATAGATGACTCTAAGGAGCGCGTTTTAACCACTAAAAATCTGCTGTGTTGCACTCACATGACTTTCTCTACCCTTGTACTAACCATTCTTACAAACTCTTATTCCTATATCTTCTTCGTGTTAGTTGAGATAACTATTTATACAAATTATCTTATTGCTTATTTCCTTATATGTGCAAGAGGAATATGGGAATACAGTAGGCTTTGAACGATAGTCAAATCTTTTAAAGCCTTCAAATTGCGTTCTCTTTGCACGGTTAACATATAAAAAATGAATAACGATGTTCCATTTGACAGAAGTATAAATTCTACAAAATTCTCAGAAATAAGCTATATTTCCGAAATGGTACACTATAAAAAATTATTCAGACATAAATTGTGTGTTTTAGCAAGATCTACTACATATTTGTATAGTAAGATTTGGTCCATTTCTTACAGCTTACCAGTTATGCAAAAGTCATACACGTAAATAGCACTACATGGACTATGAACAGAAAATTCAAGATATACATTTCATTTACCATATAAATATCTCAAACATATAGCATTTTAATCAAAATCGTTAGAGCCATTTTCTATGAAATCAAAATTTTCGAATAAATTTTCCATTTAAAGGGTAGTTTAGGGTGCAGCAATTTTCATTAAAATCTTCGTGTCTAATCCTTGAAATACATTAACCTTAAATACCAACTTTGGCTTCTAACCGACTTTTCCTTTTTGAGTTATGCTGTCCACAGACTGACAGACACAGAGGCATAAACACACACGCACCTTTTTCTAAAAGTGCTCTTTTTTGGATTCAAGAGGTATGAAAACGAGTAGAGAAAATAAATATATTAAAATATGTTTGTGAATTATCCATCTCCTCGCTCGTCTTTGCTTAAGAAGAGATTGTAGACTATTCGTAATTAATTATTAAAGTCATACTTTAAGCTGAGAGCAAACAGCGAAAATCGCCAAAAGTGATGCTTTTGTTTACAAAGGGAAGGATGAGTAAAGTGGCCACTCTAAGGCAAATTTAATTTTCACTGACCTATGATTACTTATAGAAGCTGACTGCGTGCACAGTTTGATTCTGTATATTTCAGTGTATAACAGTACATGTTTATAATTAAGAAAACAATACAATATATAATACTTGTGAGCACATTTCTAAACCTTTGCATCGTGACCGCTTTTCCCAACCTAGTGGGGTAAAGTGGCCATTGTTTTGGTATAGGCTATTAGTACAAAAACAAATGCATTAGTTTGTAATATTTATTCTGCCATTAATTATTCTTAATGAAGTAAGAACCAAAATGAAAAATTTGGTCAGGATTACGATTTTAGCTCATTTTAGTCGTAAGAACTCGACTAATGAAAACTATGTTAAATGATTTACAAAATTAACAGTTTGTATCATCATCCTCTATACAACCTGCACATTTTCCATGAGCTCAACGTTTACATTTCCAGCGTGTAATCTACCCTTCATTTTCTTTAGACCTTGCATATCCTTCACTGAGGTAAAAGCACTCATCATAAAATTCTTCTTCATTTTCATCTTCAATCAGTTTCTTTCTAGCACAGACACTCTTAGTTTTATACTCCATTTTTTTTTCTTAACTGCATTTCGTTGTTCCTTAAGTTCTGCATTTCCCACTCTGGATTCTTTTACTTTAAACTTCGTTTTTTGTTTTTCGTTCAAAGCTTATCTTCTTTGTTTCTTTTTCTCCAGCCAGCTCTGCTTTATGTGGGCTTAAAGTATGGCTGCCTTTCCTTTTTTTGCGGTTGGTTTGGCTTTGTTTCAAATGTAGTGCCTTAGAAAAAGGTTTCATCTCGTGTGGGCTTATGTGGAACCCTCCAGCATGAAGAGAAGTTCGCTAAAGAAGACAGTGGATAGAGACAGAGGGGGCCGGGAGTTGAAGATAAGACACCAGTTGGATGCTGAGAGGAAGCTTCTCCAAAAGAAGACACAACGGATAGATGCTGCGAGGAAGACTGCAGCTGAGCTCTGAGAGGGTAGCCACTTTTCCCGACAAGTAGTGCGCCACTTTACCCCATAGGACGCCATGTCGGGATTAATGGTTCACAGTCAAAACTATGAAACCTGTTGTTGTTGTAGTGTTTAACGCCCGCTTTTACTACTACGGCACCGCAGGCGGTGACACTGATGATACATGGAATGAAGATGGAGCACCGGTGGAATGAGATGGCGGGGGAAACCGGAGCACCCGGAGAAAACCCGCCCTGACGCCGCTTCGTCCACCACGAATACCACATGCGGGTCCCTGGGATCGAACCCGGGCCGCCTAGGTGGTAGGCGAGCGCGCTAACCGCTCGGCCACGGCGCCGCCCAACTATGAAACCGAAAGAAGCAACAAGAACATAATATAGTGTAGGCCAAAAGATGTTTAAGTTGTGAGATTGCGAACAATTATTACTTATGTAGTAGGTGAAACAACGAGAATAATACATCAGACGATCACAAAAGCCTTCATTGTAAAGTAACGGGACATGCTTTCTTTGTCAAACTCACAGATAACACTTACGACTTCTACTAGAACAAATGTGTTTGGCTCCCGTCAGGTAGCAGCACTCTTCAGGGCAAAAAAAATGCAATGGCCACTTCCCCCCCCCCCTAGCCACTTTACCCCTCCTTCCCCTACTACTTTCCTATAGCAAGTAAAGGAATCATCCATTCCATCCTAGAATTCAATACCAGATTTTACAACAAATACGCATTTTTTAGCTTCCTGAATTCCAAGAGGGCATTCTAAGGAGAGAGAGGGAGAGAGAGAGAGTGTACGCCCGTGCGTGTTGTGTGTCATGTGTGTGTTTGTGTGTTTGTATCTGTGTATCACTCCGGCTGTGTACCGTAAACATAACTCAAAGACGAAAAGTCACTTAAATCCAAAACTTAGTATTCAAGTTCAGGATCTTCCAAGATTTTCTCCCACTTATAGTTTATAGTTTGAAATGTTCTAGAATCTATCTGATGCTTAATTTATTATTTATTGAAGATTATTGTTTATTATGCAACATATCTTAAATTTATTTGGTCTTGTGAAACAAGTAGGTCTTTCTTATGCACAATATTATGTCGTAATTTAAAATAACACCAAGATCGATTTTCTCTTCTCCCTTCTTTGAAATACATGTGATGCTGGAAATAACAAAGACTGGCTCGGCGTATGGACCTGGTTGCTCTAGTTCTTATGACTAAGCCAATGACCGATATCTTCTTAGGTTGAATATAACATGATTATGTGCAATAGCCTACTATAATTATACTATATAGTTGAGTTTTACCATTTAAATCTCACCTAGTCTTTAGTTGCTTCTTATTTCTTAACATTTACTTACAATTAATTCATGCAGAAGTTACAAATCCTTGATTTTTCCAAGATCAAACACCAGGCTTATATATAAACAATTGCAACTTTTGCATCAAAATTGCCTACGGAGCAATAGGAAACTCCGGACAAAAGATAGTAGCCAGGATGGGTAATTAACCTGTACCTATGCATGAGAATGCAGATCATATAAAATGAGCTCAAAATGGATGGAAGCAATGGTGATGATGGAACAGTCAGTGAAATAAATGACGGGAAAAACCCGCTCAGACACCACTTTAAAGTACCACAGCCTTGGTGAGGGGCGAGGTGTTATTAAAATTTTCCTATTCCATGTTTCCCCGTAGATACATCGGAAATTAGAGAATACAGTAGGCTTAACCGATAATCACATTTTTACGAGCTGATTGCTATGTGATGGCTTTGAAATTCAGTTCTCTGTGCATACTGATGTGGATCGTCTCTCCTCCTTTCCACTCACCTACGCCGACTGCTGCTTTCTGGTGTCTTCTGCTCCGGCTGCTCTGGCATGTGATCATATCCTCAGGGTATGCGTGGGTGTTTGCGAATAAAACCAGAACTTCGTTGAAACACTTTTATTCTCACCAAAATAAGAAAGCGTGAGATTTTCCGATCGTTATTAAATACGTTGAGTCGTTACCGTGTCTTTACTAAGACCGAGGATTGTTAATATTAACTATAATGTGTCCTCACACTTGAGGATCCGGAATACAAGTCCCGTAGCTGAGATGCTCGCTCGGTGGTCTTGGCGGCATGTGTACTGCCCCGTCGGATTCTGGAGGGCCACTGTACTGCCCCGTCGGGTTCTGGAGGGCCACTCTGTGAACGACCCTTTCTCTCCTGGTTCTCGCAGGCAAGTCCCTGTGCGTTATGACGCTCTCTATACCTTTCACTTCCTAATTAGCAACAGGGTTTCGAAGAAACGACCATCCCTTGTTTTCCGGCTCACACCGGCACTGATCGATTTCCAGGAAAACTGGTCTTACCAGGTCTCGCCGGACTACCTGAAGCTCGCCCCTAATGACTTGCCTGTACCTTTTTATGCCTTTTGACAATTTTAGTCACTACCAACCTCCCAGATTCTGTAGCTTTTATATATGTAACGATTTTAACATTTTCCAATTATTCAATTCCGCCATGTGATGCAGTTTTCTATCCATAATTATGGCGTTCACAATTTCGGCTTCAATACTTAGGATATTTAAAGGAAATAAATAAATGAGGTCCTATTTGAGAAAATTATCAGTATATAAAACAGACACGTGGACACACACAGACACTCAATTTTTTTCGGGGGACCCCAAAAGGTATATCATACTTATAATATTATTCTTAATAGCAAGTTAAGCAATTGCTGAATGGTTTTAGAAGCCAATAGTACAAAAACTTGGTGAATTTAGTATTTGTAAGGCGGTGCCAAGCCCCTTAATCTTTAATAGATATTCGGAGAGTACAGAAATTAACCTGAAATGCCTACAAACACTCAAAGGCTTTTAGCTGGAATGTAAATGATAACGGATCGGCAACCATATTTGGACCGCAGGGAAGATAGAATTCAGAGTTCACCGCCTCCACTCGTCCAGTTGCGATCGTCTCACTACAACGTTTTGGCGCTGTACTTTACAATATACTTGCAGCATTGCTTTTATCAAACTTTCTCCGCTGGTTACTTATCTTAAATATAGCCAGCCTCGTAGCCGTGATCGCTAGAGCGCACGTCTTTAGCATTCTGCCACGTAGAGGGCCACGACTTCGTGACCCACCTTGGGAATAGGTGCTTCTGTGTATTTTGTTCACCTGTCGAAACGGACGAAGAGAAAAAAGGGAAAGCACAGAAAAATAAAAAAGAGCAAACTAAGGAAAAACAACAAATAAAAATCTGAGGTGTTGACTCACACGACTTTATTTTTGTACTAACTATTCTTACAAACTCTTATTCATATATGTTCTTCATGTTAGTTGAGATAAACATTTGCAGTAAATGAGTGAGTGTTGCTTAAGGGCCCGTCGACAACTAGGTCATTAGGGCCAAACATTATTATTAACATTATTATTATCTTATTGCTTATTTCCTTATAGGGGAATATGGGAATAGAGTAGGCTTTGAGCGATAGTCAAATCTTTTAGAGCTTTGAGATTCCGTTCTCTTTGCACACTTAACATATAAAGATAACGGTCCTCTACTTCAAGAAAGTATTCCAAAACTCACAGAAATAACATTGAATATCTCTGAAATGGTTCATTCCAAAAAAAAATTATTTCGACATAAATTGTGTGTATTAGCAGGTTGGTCCACCCCTTACGGTTTACGAGTTATGTAAAAGTCATCAAGAGTAAACAGTGGAGTGAAATATAGATCTTGCTAAAATACACAAATTATGTCTGAATAAATGTGTTTGTAGCCTGAACCATTTCGGAGATATGCTTTGTTATTTGTGAGTTTTCGAGAACTTATACTTCAGTGAAATAGAACATCGTTATTCAATTTTATATGTAACCGTGCAAAGAGAACGGAATTTGAAACCTTTAAAATATTTCGCTGACACTCAAAGTCTACTGTATTCCCATATTCTCCGTGTACCTACAAGAAGATAAACAATAACATAATTTCTGCAAATGTTTATCTTGACAAAAACGAAGATATAGGAATAAGTGTTTGTAAGAATGGTTAGTACAAGAGAAGAGAAAGTCATGTGAATACAACACTTCAGAGTTCTACTTTCTCTGTTACGTATAAGATAGAGGAAGTATTGTATTTCACTAAAACATTCGATGTCGAGATTTCACTAGAAATGTACGTTTTGAGGCCCCATGGATCCAAAAAAAGTATTTTTAGAAATTGGTCCGTATGTGTGTGTATGTTGTCTATATGTCTGTGTGTCTGTGTGTGTCGGTCTGTGGACAGCATAATTCAAAAACGAAAGGTGGGTTAAAAACTAAAGTTGGTATTTAAGTTTAATGTTGTTCAAGGATGCAACATGAAGGTTTTGAAGTAAATTGTCTTACCCTAAACTACCCTTTACATGAAAAATTTTTCAAAAATTTCGATTTTATCGCTAGATAGACCAGACAGCAATTCCGCTTTCAAATGGTTTTCTAAATAATCTGAATGACCTTGAATTTGCATTTTTTGGTCATTACTTTTAATGAGATCTTTCAGATTACCAGTCTTCTGTATGATACTCTAAAAAAATCTCTTGACAGTTTTCTATCGGAAGCAAATATAAAACATTTAACATATACTTCAAAAAATAACTGCTGAAGTTTTAGTATAATTTTTTGAAACAGCGAACCAAAGGTGACAGTTTTCAGGGCGAAAATGTGCTAAACTGTCCCAAACTGAACTTTTCCAGAGGTAAAAATTGCTATATTTTGAAATATTGGGTTTGATCTTGGCACAAATTACCATTTAATTCCAAGCTCCTTGGAAACTTTAGTTTTGTACTGTCGCTGATTCTTCGAAGTTCCTGCAGCATTCAACTGTTTTCCCAATTGATCCTCTCACCTCTCTTCAGGAAACATATACGAACTTATATTTAAAATAAGTCCTTTAAAAGTGAAACTTGAGGTATATGGAAACGAAGAATGCCGGCATAATATTCCCATTACACAAACATTGAAGTTGGTCAAAGAAAACAGTAACATATTTCAACAGGTGTACAAACTTTTTTCACTCGTACAAGCTTTTCTGCTCTCAAGCGCATAAAAACTTATTTGCGGAGTTCTGTGATCCAGGAAACACGAACATCTCTAGCCAATATCTCCATCCGCAAGACCTGTAACCGGATTCTACTTTTTTAACTGTTAGATGCAAAACTTGAAGCTTTAATGCGTATTCTTTTGTAAATAAACTTCATTTTACATTAAAGTATGACGTATAGAATTACACGACTTTCTCTGTCAGTTACTATTTCACGGATATCATTCATAGTGTGATGCCAGCCCCGGCGCACAACAAAAGACGGTCATGGCCAAGCTACCACAGTATCTACTAGACACGACGCGTCTCAAAGACGCTCAAGGTCAGGCCGTCTCACGCAAGAAAACACGTGACAATAATCAGAGCGTCAAAACCAAAAGTAACTTTCCAGATTATTCGAGAAGTGTCCGGCAGCCGGCGCATTTGTAGAAGATCAAGAAAAGTCCGTGTTACGTAAGGAGGCGAGGCAACCAGCAGATGGTTTAACGAGTTACAGACATAGTCGTTGGGCAGCCAGTCAATTTTTAGTGTATATGTTTCAGCAGCGTGTGTACGGTCACATCGAAAGGAACATATCGAAGCAGTTAATGAGTGTCGAGTGATTGTATCGTCAAAGTCAGCTGTTTAAGAGACAGGGAAAGTGAAGAAAGACAGAAAGGAGTGAGTCAAGTTTACGAGAAGATGACAGCTGTGAGTTGTAATATCACCAAAGACTCTAGACTGTGTTAACGTCGGAAGAGAAAATTGTGTATTGTGCAAAAGTTTGGGAAGAACATAAAGTGAGAAAATAATAACTGCACTGGGCTTTTGTCGTTTTTGTCGCACTGGTGTCAGGAGTGGGAGTTGTAGATTTGGCATTTTGCCACAGTATAAATTGGAATTCTTCAGTGGCTTACATTTAATATGCTAAAACGTTTGGCTAGAAATGATTTCAAGTTTACTAAAATTAATGACTTCAGGAGTAATTACTCCTTAAATTTTGTGAAAATTACCTATTATAACCTGCTTTATGTTTCTTCGAAACCAAAGCTTCCATGGTTAAGAAATACAGGCTTCTTCCAACAACAGAGCTAAGCATACCAGAACTTCAGGCCAAGACTGGAATAAGAGTTATGTGCGTAAGTGGAATGGTAGTGTTGAGACAGAAACAATCCCCCCTCCCTCCCGCACCCTGCATTCGGAATCGACAACTCATTAGCACAAGGGACAAGTTTCCAGAAAACCCGGGTAGACGACCCAACTCTACGGAAACGTCACTAGTTTCCTTCTCTGTAAGAATGCCATAATACAGTCTGCTTCGCATTCAAGAGGTCCGAGCTCGTATCTTGGTTAGGGTGAGTAACTTGAAATAACGATTTTCGGGATTTGCTCTTATCCTGTAAGAGGAATGTCGGGTAACTCCAAGCTCTATGGACCCTGGGCTCATTTGAGCATCATTTCACCCATTGCATCCATCGTCCGATACGACCTAGGTGGTTAAGGGACGTTAAACCTTAAAGAAAGACAGGGTGAAGCTATGCAGTGATCCAAATTAACCATCAGTCAACAATAATATTATTGTACCATTGTTAAAGTAAAATCGGTTAAACTTATACAAAAAGTATTTGTCTTCATTTTAAAAATACTTCTTGTTGTATTCTGTGCTCTGAGGTTTCCCTCTTTGAATGCTTCACTGAACCAAGAGCCAGCCAGTTTTGACATTTGAATAGCCGCTCTGTTATGTAAAATTACGTAAGCTGTTGCGCATCTGTAGCACAGTGCAGCTAGATTCGCTAACCTGATCATAACATAGTTTAAGTTTCAGTTTTCTTTATTAAAGAAAAATGGCTTGGTGCCGGTACATAGGGCCCGGCTTACAGGCCACACTTTACATATATTTACAATTATCTATATTTATATTTGGTAGTCTTTAGGGTTGTGAAAAAACCCATAGGGTGACCATTCATAGGTCTCACACACACACACACACACACACACAAACACACACACACACAAACACACACACACACAAACACTGGGCACACCAAAAATATGCGTCCCAGCACACGCACACACTCACTGTACTTTATGTACTTCACTATTTACACTATGTATAGTTTTCCGCTGTTTTCCTGAGCAGCACCTGTGTGGTGTCCGAGGCGCTGGTCTCTCCAGTAGTGAGTGTGTGGCCTAGGGCCCGGTTGGCATAGCCGCGCATTAGTTGGCGAGCCGTTCCGCGTCTGAAACATGTTTATTCTAGTATGCTTTCGGTGCTCCGGCTCGCCTTTGCCAACGTTGGCGATCATGTGTGATTCCTAATGCGCGCCCACGTGGCAGAAGCTCTTTTGAATATTGCCTCCGGCATGGATGGGATCTGGGTTTCAAGGCGGTTTGGCTGGAGGTTCGGAGGCGGGCAGAGAGGATTTTTCGAAGGGAGAAGTTTTGGAGGGTTTGGATTTGTTTTAAGGTGGTTGACCCAAGTCACACATGTATATATGTACAACCACCGAAAGAATGAATGATTCGTATAAAATTAATTTCAATTTTAGTTGCAGCTGTTTGCTGCGGAAGATGGGAGCGCATAACTTTAGCCGCTGTCTGAGAAAAGCAGAGGAGGTGATAATTAAAATTTAGGGGAGGTAATAATGAAATGTGATAAATGTTACAACAATGAAGGCCGTCGTTGGTTGAAATTTGAAATTATAATGCACATGATTGGTTGATTTCAATCAAATTACATAAGAGTGAAATAGTCATTTTAACATGCAGAAAGAACGAAAAACCTACTGTTTTTATTTCCAGCGTTTTTTTTTCCCAGAATTTTTATTTCATTATTTTCAAACTTGTTGGAATATTGCACAGATTTTTTGAAACTTCCATGGCAATCTTCACAACCAATTTTTATTTTCTCTGTCGTTTATCTAGTGCATACGAGAATTCCACCTAAAAGTTGAAATTCGAGATTTCACTGGAAATACACGTTTGTCTCCCTGAGTTAAAAGAAAACATTAATAAAAAGTCCACGTGTGTGTTTATATAAATTTTGTACAAGAGTGAATGGAGAAAGCCATATACCCAAAAGTATTTTTCACTAGATTCCGGCACAATTAGGAATTTAGAGTGCAACGAACTACCACTAGATGACAGAATTATCGTTAAACTGAAATTTAGCACTATATATTGGAGCAGCCGACTTGAAACTTTATTACAGGACCCTCTAGATACCGGACCTGACACTGACATTCAAGATGGCGGCCGTATGTGGTGGGAACTACTTATAAACAACTCGTCTACAGGCTACGATTTCAACGCAGTAAAATAAAAATGTGGTGTAATAACACGCCTATTTTGTGAATATGGGCTGTGTTAAACACAAACACTGTCTTAAACATAACCTCAAGTATACAAAAATGAATGACATTCAATATTAAACGATAACGCATAGGCAATGAAATATATAACCTTAAATAACATTCATGTAATCTACAGGTCTACATTCCATTATGTAACTGCATTACACACTCAAATTACAAAGAAAATAGACAAAACTGCAAGCAGCATGTTACTTAAATAAAACAGAACTGTTGACATTTAGTTGACTCAGAATTATTAATCATTGTTTAGACTATTTTTCACAGTTGTACCATGTACATAATGTTATATACCTACACAAAACATATACTGGATGGCTGATATACAAATGCTGCCATTTAGAATAATTAGCTACCTACTGAATTTAAAAGCTTTAGGATGGAATTTTGCTTTTGCTTTTACTGAAAACTTTTGATTACTCAGTTTGCAACAACATATTACTCAGCACTTCATGACACTTCATTTTACAGGGGGAATCCACACAAGCAGATGAAATATTAAAAATAATAACCCTAAAACAGCACTGTAAATGAAATATATGAAATACGTAACCTTAAATCAGCATTGTAAAACAACTTTGCTACAGTCTACAGTTTTACATGCTTTTTTACATTTCTTCTAAACTACAGCTACACATTTAAATTACAAAGACAAAAGATAGTGTATAAATACAAACAGCATACTACTTACATGAAACAAACTGTTGGTGTTGCAGATATCACTAATTGAGTTCACTCGAAATTATTGTGTTTCACTATTTACACTATTCATTATGTATATATACAGCGGCAACTAACACACATAACGCTGTAATTTGTAGTATTTAAATACTGAATTTACTTTGCAATTTACCTTTTGTTTTAACTGAAAGTTTCTCATTTTTAATTTGCATCCGGGAATGCATCAGTTACGGGGCATTGTCATGTTTGAGGTTAGGTTGAGGTATGACAACAATAACGTGCACTACTAGAACAGTTTTTCTTCAACAACCTCTCATCACTGTAATCGTGACGGAAATTGTACTTGCAAACAGATAAATTAACCACACTATACGTCTAATGTAGCCGTAGTCTTAGATGGAACACAATAAACACGAACACGTGGTTAAACACACGGCACAGTCAACACGTTATTAGATTTATTCCCGTTCCCTATACTGCCCAAATATAAGTTTTTAAACACTCGCTTCGCTAATATGAAGACAAACTTACATAGGAATTATAACAAACAATAACTCAAAGGCAAAAAAAAAAAAAAAAAAAAAACAATACAAAGGACAGCGTGTGGAAACACCTCAGAAATCACCACCAACTACCGCCGCCATTTTTGTACAACTCAGATGCCAGTGTCATGTCCGTCATCTAGAGGTTACCTGTTTTAAGTGCAGGGGGCAGAACAAGCTTATTTGTCCCGTTTGTTAGCAAAAGAAACAAAGATTTAGCTTTAAAAACTCAAAGTGAAATGCATTATGTATTTAGGTTGATAGACAAAAAGTATATGTAAGTTTAGTCATCTTTACTAGAAACAGTTTCAGTTCTATTTTACAATAAATCTGGTTTGTAATGTTGTGTTTCCTTATTAAATCCCCAAGTATTGGTTATAAATACAGAACATGGTAACTATTTTTAGTGATGCCATTGCGATTCTTTCATTACCCGGGGTGTTCATTCTACCAACTTACCGATGATACCACCATTGCCACTGCCTTTGTTAAACATCGAGTATCAGGAAACGATTCCAGAGGTACACTGACGTCCTAATAGCGTTGTTAACCGCTTGGCGTTTCTATATAGCGTTTCACTCTTAGAAGACAGTATGGAGTTAAATGGGACATCTCTGTCTCTATCTAGCACATACAAGTTGCCATTAGCCGCGTCCTTTTCTACCCTCGCTCTGTTGCCAGATTCCTAATAGCATGGTATAAATATTCATTTGTTATAAATTTCAGGTTTGAACACATTATCCTATGCAGAATTTTTTTCTCTATCAGGTTGTATCCTTTTTAGACTCATTATACATTTCTATAGGTCCAAATTTCTTCAGAAAACGTTTTTTTCAATAGAAGTCCGATATTTGCTGTTTCTACACTCATCACGCAGTAACTAACAAACTAACAGCTAGAATGCATCTATATTTTTTCTTAGGTAGAGTAAACTATAGTGCTACTACCTGCCTACTTTGAATTCTCTATGTTTACCCAGTTAAGTGTTATAATTTTTTAAATTAAATGTTTTCGGAAAATTTTATATATGTGCACTGCAAAAGTTACGCAGTGTGAAACTTTTTTGTTATTGAGTTTACATCAGGGAACCAGCGAGAACAAATGTTGAGGAAGGTTGGAGAAAGTTTTTAAAATAAACCAAAAGGCAGTAACCTCTTTCTTTTATCCAGTAGGGCAAACAAAAGGTATTCATCTATTCAGCGTCAGGCCTGACACAGAAGATAGTATAAGGAGCAGCACTAACATTAGTTCGAAAGAAGCCGTGTGTGTAACTGTGAGCTGTTATTGCGTTATTTGTTTAATATTTGTGTAAATATTTGTAGTTATGGAGGGTGAAGCTAGGAAGGGACGATATGTTGGTAAATAAAGAAGTAAGGAACGCCAAATAATTATGAATGTGTTAGATTATTTTTGAAGTAAAATGCGTTTAAGGCAGTAAAAGAAACAGCTAAGGCTGTTGAGTGTTCAGAAGCAGTAGTGTATAGGATTAAAAAGGAAGTAATGAAAGGACTTCTAAGAATGCCATCGAAAAAGAAAGCAAAAAGGGCGGGACTACACAAAACGCTAGGTTAACGCAATATGATTGAATAGTGCAAGGTGGAGTGCGGCGAATTGTTCATTCTTTACAGTTTGCAAATATTCCACCCACGCTGAATATAATTTGTCACAGTTCAACAGTGAAGAGACCCTACCAAATTTCTCAAGGGCCACTCTGATTTGGGGTTCGAATATGAAAGAAAGGGTAACAAGTGCATATTAATAGAAAGAGACGATATCGATATCATCAGATGGCGACATAAATATCTAAAAGACGTAAAAGGTTTAGGGACCAGGGGAAATCAATTGTTTATACAGACGAGTCATTTGTAAATTTAGGTCATACAGTAACAAAGGCGTGGAGGGATACCAAAGTTAAAAGTGCCCGTCTCGTCAAGCAGCAATTGAAGGACTAAGTACAGGACTCAGGCCACCTCAAGTCGCTCGCGGAGAGAGATTCGCAACTAGTACATGTTGCAACACTGCGCTCCATTTAACGTGTACTGTCTTTTAAGGGTGAGACGCGCTTTAGTTCAACCCAGCAGAATCACAGTTAATCTTCTTCACTAGGAGGCTGGTACAAGATAAGCCTCCTGAGATTCAAATAGCTGGCGGTAGAGTGAACTGGTGCAACCAAGCAAAATATCTTGGCGTCACCTTGGACCATAAATTAACTTGGAAACCCCATATCGAGAATATAACACAATCAACCGTAGGATGGCCATGATATATCCACATTTCAACAGGAAATAAGCAATGTCCGTACGCCAAAAAGTGCTCCTCTACAGATACTTCGCCCTGCCCTCACCTACGCATGTCAAGTCTGGGATATTGCTGCCCAATCACACCTTAAACGTTTACAGATACTTCAGAACCACTTTCTTCGTATCGCTGTTGACGCAGACTGGTACATACCAAAAGGACATCCATCGTGACCTTTCCGTCCCAGCCCTTACTGATACTTCCTATCCCTTTCTCAAAAATTCTATACATAGTTCCCTTCCGCATAGCTTCAATGCCCTTATCCGTGGCCTCGGGGAGTATGACATTGACCCCGGGAAAACATACAAAGACCTCAAACTGGGACTAGGCGCAAATTGAATAAATAAAAAAAATCCCTTACCTGACGGGAAAAGTTGAGGACGCCTCCCATTGGGGGAGGATAACCCTTCAGTGACTTCCAAACCAAGAGAGAGAGAGAGAGAGAGAGAGCTATTAGGTATTAAGCTATCCGCTTCGCCACCATTGGCCGTAGTCGAGCCAACTATCAGCGCCGACGTTCCAATGTAGCTTGGCCTGATGGAGGAAAAGAGGAAGGCAAAAATATGTGCAAAACTGGCAAAGGAAGTATGAGAGCTCCAAAAAGAAATTAACAACAATTAAGATTAGCTGCAAAATATGGATGCGTAGTCAGACTTCTCAAATACAGCGAACGAACTGGGGTTCTACTATAGAGAGAATGCACACAAGAAGCGCCTGCTGCTGCAACTCCACGAGGGGTGGTTGTCCGTCCCAACCTGCAAGTGCCATCATCACCACGACAGCGACCGGGAGAGCGATTCCGACTGTGAGTGTTCCGGCCTAAAGGCGAGCAAATTGCATAAAACCAAACAGCTCTCACAGCAACCCCTCGCTCTAACGAACAAGTTCGCCACGCTGTCGCCACCAGACGTAGGACCAAGGCCATCAGCTGCAACACCCAATCCTCGCACAACCATGCTAAAACATAACGGTAGGCGCCTTCAACTGCCCTTCCTAAAATTCCCGTGCAAACATAGCCATCCACATCCAGGTCCGCTTCTGCCGCCACAATGGCTATATCCATACCCGAACAAAAGCCACCGCGGATCATCATCAAAACACAGGGTCCTCCGCATTCTCTGGAACTCTCTTCTGACACTTTTAAGCTCCAGACCACAAGGTGCAGCCTGAATATTTTCCTCCAACAGAAGTAGGACGCTGTCCCTATGATGTAGCTACTGAAGGATACTGGGATCGAGAGTTACAGTTTCATCCCCTGAAGTGACCCGCCCCTGAGGTACGTGATTAAACGTTTACCGGCAGATCTGGGAGAGGACTTCGTCAAGGAGTATCTCGAACCAAAGGGCACACCGGTGCCCAGTTGTGTCAGCTACATTCTCGAGGCTGGCCTCTGCCGACCTTTCAGGTTGGTCTAGACAGGATCACTAACAGTAAAAAATTATTGCAGGAACGAGAGGTGTGCAAATGATGGTCATCGAGGAGGTCCTGAAAAGCAACAACAACGTCACCCAGTGCTTTAACTGCCAGCAATTAAGTCACACTTATAAAATGTGTAACATGACCTGCCGGTGTGTCCTCTGCGGTGGCCTCCACCGCCTGGCTGACTACCCCAGAAAGACAACGCAGGACGTTGTACCTCATTGTGCAAACTGTGGTGAGAGGCATCCTGCTAGCCATAGGGGATGCGAGGAGACTTTAACGCATTCTTATAGAATGCCGGCGACCTCCACAGACAGCAGCATGAACTTGAAAACCACCTGCGGCGTAATAAAACTGATGTCGCATTTATTTGCAAAACAAGAGTACACCTTTAAATTCCGGGGTTATCAGATATTTCAGGATGATATAATTTGCAAATACTGGGTAAAACTGCTATTGTGCTCATAAACACAGTGCTCGTGCTCGTGTTATGCTGTCTGCGCTGGCAGCGATAGAGTACACGGCTCTCAAAACTCATGGAAACAATCTAAACGGTGATGCTGACAGCGCTCTATCGGCCCCCAACTACCCGCACTTCATACGCGACCTCAAACAAGTCCTTGCTTTAAGTACCATATTATAATTGCTGGACATTTCAATGTTCGGCACCCATGGTGGCATTTTCGTCGAGCAAACGCGACTAGAGATCACCTAGTTGAACTTATAACTGAAAGTGATGACACTGAGGTACACTCCTCCCTGAATCCGCGTTTTGACATGGATCAGGGCACTTTGATTCTGAGCTTTTGGAGTTCGTTCTTACTAAGAACGCGACACATTCAAATAACTTCGTTGCGTATCCCAGCAAAGATTCTGAAGATCTTCCTGTGCATTTCGACGTCCACGGTGCCATTACAGGTTGTGCTTCTGGCCTTCTTAAACGTGCTGACACAAACCGGGAGACTTTCATGATGGAAATGAACAAGATGGGGCAGCCTAGACTGCCATACTATAGCGAGGCAGGCATATACATATGTCACCATTGAAAACTTTACTGCCTCAGATTGTACGGCAAAAGGAAACTCAATCATCTACACCACAAGACCACCCAGTTTCTGCACTATCTTGAGTGGAGCAGTCCATTGCGCGGAGACTGTGCTTGACGAGACTTTGGTGGTACACATGTCAGTCCGAATACAAAATTTTGGCAAAATGGCTATGCAATGTCATTCGGCAGCATATTAATCATCACAAAATTGAACAGTGGCAGAACAAACTGTTGAGTACCATCCATTCGAACCATTCTTTATGGAAATTATTAAGGGCATTCAAGCGTCAACTACGAAATGAGGCGCTGTACTTTCAACTCAGCCTGCACTTCTCAGAGGAGAAAGTCGCGATCTTCGCTAACTTTCTCCAAGACAGATTCAGTATTAACCCAGCGACCAACCCCGATATAGAACATGGGTACAACTTGGATGGCGCAGAAGTAAGAGCAACAACTGCTCCTCATAACGCCGCAGGAAGTGTACAACCTCACTAGGAAATTGCCTAATGAGAAACCCGCCGGCCCATACAAGATGGCTAATGAGCATGTTAAACATCTCACGAGAAAATCCCTGGTGCATTTCACTAAGATATTCAACGCCTGCTTGCAGCACAATTGCCTCCCTCCACTTGGAGGCAAGTCAAAACTATCATGCTCCTGAAGCAAGCGGAAAACAAAAGCCAACCTCAAAATTACCGCCCTGGTTAGTCTCTAGTCTACTATTGGTAAGTTGCACAAGAACTTAAACACTTTCGATTCCATAAATAAGTTTTGGAATTACATAACTTCCAAAATCTCAATTTGGCTGTAGAAAAGGGCACTCCACTAACCTATAGCTTCTAAGACTATCAGATGACGTTATTGAGCAATTTAACAATGGGGCTTCAACATTGGTGTTATTTCTGGACGTAGGAGCCGCTTTCGATCGGTTATGGCATAACGGCCTCATTTACAAACTACACGGCAGCTTTCCCGACCTTCAAAATTGCTTGTTTTTCTTGCACAATTTTCTTGAAAATCGCACCAAGTGCAAGTGAGCCGCTCCTCCTCCCGGCAGAGAGTAATGCAGGCTGGCGTTCCAACAGGGGCAATCATGTTCCCTTTGCTGTATAATTACCTTTTACCAATGACTTTCTCGTGGACGTCAAATGCAAGGTAGCCATGTATGCCGAAGGCACTGCAATTTACAAACTCCACAAAAATCCTCATTTTGGCCTTGCAGAAATGCAGGTTCGGTGGACCGCTTCCTCGCATGGCTCCATTATTGCAAAATCAAGATTATCCCAAATAAACACCAGCTCTTCCATTTTTCAAAGTGGTATCACACTTTGGCAATGGACTAAAGATCGGTGGCCAAATTGTCGCCAGCAATTCAAATACCTGGGCATCACCATGAACCGCACAATGTGCTGTTCCATCCACCTAAAAAATACCACCAACAACAGCAGGCAGCGATTAAAGTCATGCGCTCCCACCTTCCGCAGCAAACACTTGAAATCAAAACTTACTCTGTACAAATCTTTCATTCTTTCGGTGGTCCTTTACACATCTGTGGCCTGGGAAAACACCTTCACCACCACCGTTAAAGAAATCCAAACCATCCAAAACCTTTCCCTCCGTAAAATCCTCTCTGCACCCTTCCGCAACTCCGACCGTATCCTACACCAAGAAACCAACATGCCAACTATCCAAGAGCAGTGTTGAGAAGAGCCTCCTCCATATGGACACGCGTTAAGAGACACCAGAATCCTGCAATATCCAATACTGGCAAAGGCGAGTCGAAACACTGCAAACATATGAGAGTCCAAATTTTATAGAACAGTCACGGTTCACCAACTCTGCGCGCCCATTTACTCTGGCCCTAGATCACAATAAGCTACAGCAGAGGTCTTCATCACTAGCTACCTGGGACACAAGACGTTGCACGCTGCCGCAAATAAAAATCGCGGAAAGTAGAAAGAGTAAAATAGTGTAGAGAGTGTAAATAATACAGTGCATACGTCTGTGTCTGTGGGCTTGTGTGGGACGTATGGTGTATGCCCAAGCGTGAGTGCGTGTGTACTAACAAAAGAAGATAGTTCCTTAGTTCATGGAGACATTAATCTCTAATAAAACCGTTCTCGGTGAGCCATAGATGGTCATCGTATGGGTTTCATGTAAACCAACAAGATTGTACATAAAGGTCGATAATTCTAAACGTATGAAAATTTAGCCTGTAAGCCGAGGCCCATGTACCGGCACCAGGCAGAAGTCTTTATGAATAAACAAATCTGCAAATTTCTAAAATCTCCAACTCAAAGTTCTTGTCCGCATGTAAGATCCTGGATCTGCGGCCTATATTACTCTCTCACATATCATGTGATCCTAAGCATATTTAAAAATGAGCCACCCAGACCGACAAAAAAGAACAACATAACTCAAAAGCGAATAGTCAATTACACACTCAACTTGATATTTAAGTTTGGCATCCTCCAAGGACTCAACATGAAGATTTTGAAAACATCTCCCACAAGCTACACTTTGCATATAACAATTTTTGAAAATAACTTTCTTAAAAATGGTTCTAACGATTTTTATTACATTACCGTGAATTTAAGGAATAAACAAAAATATTTGATGTGTTGCACTCACATGATTTTCTCTACTCTTGCAGTAACCATTCTTACAAAATCTTATTCCTATATTTTCTTAGTCTTAGTTGAGATAAACCTTTGCAGAAATTATCTTATTTTCTTGTAGATACAAGGAGAATATAAGAATACAGTAGACTTTGAGCGATAGTCGAATCTACTAAAGTTACAGATCCTGTTTTCTTTCCATGGTTAACATATAAAAATATGAATAACGTTGTTCCATTTGACGGAAGTAATAACTATAACAAGGAATATTTCTCAAGTGGTTCACTCCGCAAGAAAAAGAAAGTTATTTATAAATAAAATGTGGTTTTAGTAAGATCTACATGTTTTGTACAGTAAGATTTGGTTTATCTCTTACGGTTTACTAGTTATTAAAAAGTCATCCAGAGTAAATAGGACTGCATGGGCTATAGCCAGAAATTCAAACTATACATTTAATTTGTTATAAAAATATATCAAACATATGGCATTTTAATCAATTTTTTTTTTTTATTTATTTATTATTTGAAGTCGCTTCAACATAAAAGTCATATCGCGACTAAACACTGAGGAAAAAAAGGAGGAAACATATAATGAAGTTTACAATAAATTTAAATATTAACTTTGCATGCTTTGATGAACTTGATGATTTTCTTGTGATATTGTTGATCACCCAAAGCTAGCTGAAGGTTTAATCAAAATTGTTAATGCCATTTTCAAGAAAATAAACATTTTTTTAAAATGTTTCATGTAAAGCGTAGCTCAGGGGAGAGGAATTTTCTTCAACCTCTTTTTGTCACATTCCTGAAAGATATTAAACTTAAATATCAAATTTGGTTTTTTACCGACTTTTATTTTTGAGTTGCGCTGTTCACAGACATACACGCGCGCGCACACACACACACACACACACACACACACACACACACACACACACACACGCATACACATGTACCTTTTTCTATAAATGTTTTTTACATTCAGGGGACCTCAAAACATATATTTCTGGTGAAATCTCGACATCGTATGTGTGGAATACAATACTTCCTCTACTAGTAGAGAAAGTACAAATGCGCGGATGTTTTCCAGGATTCCCCCCTCCGAAAGAACCACTTACTGAATTTTATTTTTAAAAAAATTCCTCTGAAGATTTTGAATTTCAGATATTATATGGGCATACACAATGAATACTTTAATTTTTTTGTAAACAATAGGTGAAGACCTCTTTATTATTGCATTTTGTGTCGCCAGTGAAACATAAAACAAAGATGAAGGCTCTGCTACAGGAAAAATTTGGATGTCATTAGAGATAGGTCTACTTTGGTGCGTCACCTACGGATGATGTTAATTTTTCACAGAAACCCATAAACAAAGTGCTAGTGACACAAAATAACTTAATCAAATATAACATAGATAGCAGATTGTTATTCCTGTATATAACATAGACCGTATTACTTAATTTGAAAATGCTTCTAGACAAGTATTTATCGTGATTAAGGTTAAGTAAGTTGGGAAAATGAAATGTTATGTGAAAGTATACCTACATAAGACATCTTAATGGTTAGCGACTCATATGAATATTACATATGAAACTGTTCTTGATACCAGCTTTCAAAAGATTGTCATTATTACCGTTTTCTTATTATTCCTTAGCGTTTGCTCAAGACAGTGAAGAGGTAATACGTATTTTCATATTATTCTTGATAAAAGCTTTTAAGACATGGTTATCACCATTTCTTTATTATTCCTTGGCATCTCCGCAATACCAGTAAAATGATGCCTTCAGAATTTTCCTGATACAAGTGTTTAAGACATCATTATTTTTTTATTTCTTGGTGTCTCCAAAATTACAGTGAAATGGTGATACATGCCATCAGAGTTCGACTATTTCATACATAGATACGTTAAATTATCATATACAAATTATCACCTGGCCATTCTTTTGTTTTGTACAAATTATCACTATCTCATTCTTATGTCACCAACTAAAAAACAATTTATTTCACATTACAATCGATTAACGATCATTTCAATTTGACAACTGTGTTTTTAACAATTGTTCTTTCAATAATGAATCTAATTTTCTAGAAGAGAGGTTATTTGTTAATGTTAACAATTATTTGGGATTATAAACTGGTTTTCTATTATAACAACAAGAGAAGATCGAAAAGCACCTAATTCTTGGGCTTCATTTACCTCAGTTGGCAGTGCTCAGTAATTCGAATTACACTAATTGAAATAAATATCTATACTTTAGGTTATTTTTTATAGAACTTAACATTTTCTGGTTAAATCTTTGGGATATAGTACTTAAATTCATATTTTATTTATGAAATAGTCCAGATAAACATCATTCTACGCTCTATCTTTCCTTATGATATTACTTTTAGAAGATTGCCATCATCACTTTATTATTCCTTGGCATCTTTGCATTGATTAGGAAATGGTGATATATGCGGTCAGATTGTTATTAATTAGAAAAGCTCACCAACACAATTTCTTGGCATCTCTGCAGGTATAGTAAAATGGTGATATGCACCGTCAGATTTTTGTTAATAAAACGTTTATAGAACATTCTCATCATCACCATTTCTTTATTATAGCTTGGCATCTCCCAATGACAGTGCAATGGCGATCGGTATCGTATAGAGCTAACGAGGGGGGAATCTATTCTCCAGTGCACGTGCACGGACAGTGCCATTACCGCAGAGAAGCTGTCGACTGTCAGCAAGTGTGCAGTAACAGTGATGCGCATGCGCGGAGGAAGAAACAATTAACGCACGGATTTTCGCAAGTGAGTGAAATGAAGGCAGCACCCTGTAGAAACGTGTTCGAGCCAAGACGAGACAATGGTAGGGACGGGTACTTTGTCACGTCTCCAATAAATCCCACAACAAACCAACGCGCTTTTGTCCCCAAGTGACGTCACTGAGTTATGGCCGCCTCCTGCCTCTGGACATTATCTTGAGTTGCTTTTGTATGTTGGTGATGCTGTAGATAAACATGTTCCCTTTGTCAATTACTTTCTTTTAATATATGGTCCAGTACCGGGCAAAACAAGCTTAATTTAAAGTTTTCAATATAAGCTCTTTCCACGAGAGAGGCAAGAGATAAAGCAGTCGCTATATATGGAAGTTAAGGAAACGCCTCTGCTTTGTTTTGTTGTAGACTGAACCAGCTTCCATGCCCGTGCTTCTTCAGAGTACAGCTTTAGAAATCATTATATTAATGTACTGCACATCTATATTTCCGTGGCTGTCATTATTTTTCTCAATCACACCTACTTCCATAATTTAGTGCATTATTTCTCCACTAGCAGAGTTGAGAACAGGTAACGCCGTTTCTAATATCATTAGCTTGAAAACAAAGTAACTAAAACAAATGTTTAATATTCAAACCGCCATTCCTTAGAGTAAAACTATTATTTAGAGAGGTTAAGTAGTTATTTCAGAATCAAAATGCTAAAACTAAAATGAATATTACTGTTCTTTGCTAGTGGAAGATGAAGAGGAGTTCCAAAGAGCAACCGTGTAATTTAACGAAATAACAAAAGAACATAACATGCAAATTTCAAGTGAAAAAAAGGGAAAACAATGATTTAGAGTGAAAATAGTTATAAAGTAAATCAATAGAACAGGTGACAACATTCAGATACCTAGAAGCAAAATATCAGTCATTGAAAGGAATGTGGAAATTGAAGAAACATTTTAAAAATATCATAAGCTCAATGGTCACATAAGAAGACATTTTGGTAAGAACTTGAGGGCGGGAATACAAGTAAGAATCTACAGGATAATATATAGGTAATCGTGAAAAATCAAGGCTGGAGGCTGCACAGATGAGGCTTCTAAGATCAGTATTTGGTGTAAGAAGAGCAGATCAACTAAGAAATCTAGACTCAAGAGAACGACTGGAAGAACAGTGTATAATAGAGTAAATACAGCAATATCAGCGACACTTGAGAGATCAAGTGCAAAGAATGGGACCTTAGAGATTTCCTAGGCAAGCATTACTGCACAAACCTCACGGACGACCACGAAGAAGCTGGATAGAACAGTTCCAGTTAGCCTCGTAACAGGTCCTACGGCCTACTACTGGCTATGGAGGAAGAAGAAGAAGAAGAAGAGGATAGATCCTAACTTTCTTTACACATCGGTCAGGATTGTCCTCCCTGACAGATTTATTCCAGGTTTTGCTCAGTCCTCATAACTAGCAAATACCAGAAGGTAACCCAAAATCCTAGCCTTGGACCGTTTCCTTCTCATGTTTCATTTCGTGTGGCATTGTATCCACTGTCTATGGTGTCGTATGCACAGGATGGAGCAAAATGTAAAGTAAAAATAGTATAATGAATTGAAGAAGAATGACTGCATACCTAGAAATGCAGTTTATTTGAAAACAATGTCCACACATTGCCATTTGATTAAAATAGATTACATTCTGAAAATGACATCCCTTAAATGTCCTACTTCATTTACTTCACAAGTATGTGGGAAGCTATCCATCTCACTTGCCAGCATGTCGCGCGGAATGTCTGCAATGTCTGGAAGTCCGTAATTGTGTCCTTGCGAGTGGAAAAGACCTTCTCCTTGAGGTACCACAAAGAAAGACATCTGGAGCTGATAAATCAGAGTATCTGGATGGACATCGGATGTCCTCAAAGCGAGGAAATAGTCCCATCTTGCTGGTACCTCCTAGTGTCCTAGCGTCCCTCTTAATCCAAGAACCAGAAAGATGATTTTTCAAAAATAACGACGATGAGGATTTCCTAAGCGCAAGAAACCTGAACGGCGATTACACTATTTAAATGAATAAAAGCCTTCACAGTTATAATGAGTATTTGTATGGGTCACTGATCCATCGCAATTGAAATGGCGATAAGCAATTCCAAAACCTCTATTGTTGTATACCGTTTATAAATGCGCCATGCGTTTTTCTCCACCCTGAAGTAAGAATGGACGTTAAGCACTATTTAAAAAAATCTGATGTGTTACACTCACATTACTTTCTGTACTCTTCTACTAACTACTCCTACAAAACTATCTTCTTTATGTCAATCGAGATAAACATTTACAGAAATTATTGCTAGTATTCCTGTAGGTACAAAGGAAATGTGATAGAAAATCCAGTAGTTGGATAGGTGTCCTATTTTAGGGTTGTCATAAAGACACGCTTGCTAATAGATTTGTAGAGGAAGGCAATTTTAAATATTGATGATAAAGGATAAAAAATCATATAAAGTGTAATAATGTGCAAAACTGTTATAAAACTTGGAAATAGGACAGCTAACCATTTTAGAATTATTTATTTATTTCATTTAGTGTAGTATGCAGATGATTGTGTCAAATGTACACAAAATCGCGAATAATTTGTAAACCAA
This sequence comes from Tenodera sinensis, assembly GCA_030765045.1. NCBI lineage: Eukaryota > Metazoa > Arthropoda > Insecta > Mantodea > Mantidae > Tenodera > Tenodera sinensis. The sequence continues at coordinate 71,044,728 of CM060968.1, forward strand.
CAACTTCTAAAACACATCGCAATTCAAAATTAACACTAAATTTACTAATCACACCACGAATACCAAAAAGTGACCAATCACTTTCCAATGTGAAATTTTGCATTTGTCTCTTAAATAAGGAATGCAAGGCTAAAGATCTGATGTGTTGCACTCACATGAGTTTCTCTACTCTTACACTAACCATTCTTACAAACTCTTATACTTACATCTTCTTCGTATTAGTTGAGATAAACAGTTGTACAAATTATCTTATTGCTTATTTCCTTGTAGGTGCAAGGGGAATGTTAGAATACAGTAGGCTTTGTGCGATAGTCTAGGTCCTTTAAAGCTTTGAGATCCCGTTCTCTTTGCACCCTTAACATATAACAAATGAACAACGATGTTCCATTTAAAAAAAGTTTAAGTTTTCTGAAACTAACACAAACAACAAGGAATATCTCCGAAATGGTTTACTCTACCGAAAGTTTATTTAGACATAAATTGTGTTTTAGCCAGATCTACATGTTTTGTATGCTAAGATTTTGGCTATCTCTTACGGTTATTCAAAAGTCATCCAGAGTAAACAGGACTACATAGCCTACAGCCAGAAAATTCAAAATATACATTTCATTTTTCATACAAATATCTCAAACATTTGACATTTTAATCAAAATCGTTAGAGCCATTTTCAAGAAAATCAAAATTTTCGGAAAATTGTCCATGTAAAGGGTAGTTTAGGGTGGGGCTATTTTCTTCAAAATCTTTGTGTCGCATACTTGAAAGACATTAACCTTAAATACCAACTTTAGTTTTTAAACTACTTTTCGTTTTTGAGTTATGCTGTCCACAGACGCGCGCGCACACACACACACACACACACACACACACACACACACACACACACACACACACACACACACACACACTTACCTTTTTCTAAAAATACTTTTTTTTTGGATTCAGAGGTCTCAAAACATATTTCCGAATTTTTGAGTGGAATACAAGTTTTCCTCTACTTACCAGTAGAGAAAGTAAAAAAGGAACGAGAACATTAAGAGAGTGTTGAAGATTCAGAATCTAAATGAAATAATAATTGAATACAGACAAAAATAACAAGATAATGTAAATAAAGTGGATGATGATCGAAAGCCACAAATAATACAAAATTATAAACCAATAGATGCGAGTATCGGCATACCACGAATGAGATGGGCAGATCAGTTTTCTTGAAGATGTAACAAGCCATAAGGCTTTTGCTATAACGCTGATGATGATCTGTAGAGTATTCATATTTCCATGAAATTTCCCACTAGCCTGCCATCTGTCTGTCGTTTATAAATTAAGAGAAACCGTAGGTTATAAAGGCAAAGAACCAAATTTCCACAAAGTGTTTAGACGACTCACTAGATGGCATAAAGTGACCTATACCTTTTATCAGTATTGAGAGTCGCTCCTAGGATAAACATTAAATTATGCCAGGGTTTTTAGGGAAGTAATCTAACTTCACTTTCTGCATAATCAATATATGTTAAATGATTGGAAAAAGACTTCTGACTGTTCATATTGGAATTTTACAAAAGGATCAGTGAATGAGAAATGACACTCACTCACACACACACACACACACACACACACACACACACACACACACACACACACACACACACACACACACACACACACACACAACGAACATTATACATAGTTTTACCTTCACTACTATGTATAGTAAGTATGGAAAGTATTGTTTGTATTCCACCCAAAATTTCAATGTCGAGATTTCACCGGAAATGTGTTTTGAGGCCCCCTGAATATTTATTAAAAAAAAAACCTTATAAAAAGGTCTGTGTTTCTCTGTGCGTGTCTCTGAACAGCATAACTCAAAAACGAAAATTTGGTTAAAAATTAGAGTTAGTATTTAAGGATTCAACACGAAGACTTCCAACAAAATTCCTCCACCCTAACGTGGAAAGTTTTCGAAAATTTTTATTTTCTAAAAAATGACCCTAACGAGCTTGGTTAAAATGCCATACGTTTAAGATATTTTTGTGGCAAATAAAATGTACATTTTGAATTTTCTGGCTATAGCCTATCCTGTTTACTCTTGATGACTTTTGCATAATTGATAAACCGTTAGAGATGGGTCAAACCTTACCATACAAAAATGTAAATCTTGTTAAAACACACAAGCTATGTTCAAATGCAATTTTTGTGGAGTGAACCATTTTGGACAATACTAAAACTTTTTTCAGATGTAAGTTCATTATTATTTTTGGTCGTGCTAAGGGAACGTTATTTCAAAGCTTTAAAAGATTTGACTATCGCTCATAAACTCTTAAAGCTACAAGGAAATAAGCAATAAGATAATTTCTGCAGGTGTTTATCTTAACTCACATTAAGAAGATGTAGGAATAAGAGGTAAGCCGTAGAGAAATTAAAAATAAAGAAAATACAAACTTTTTGCACATGATAGTTTAAAACTGACCGAGACCAGTGATCTAGGTCGTCAATGGGAGATTCTCGCTTTGATCACCGCAAGGGCCGTTCTTTTTGACTGAGCGTTCTTCCAGCTTCACCTCAATCCTCATAAATTAAAAATACTTAGGAGCAAGAGTGTCGGCAGACTTTTTTCCAGGGGGGGGGGGCCACATGTTGGAAATTTGCAATCATATAATATTAAATCATTTTACTGTCAAAATTTATATTTGTTGCAGATAACCGCATTAATTTGTGCTAAATAAAAATTGCTCTTTACATCAAAATTAAAATAATAGTTTAATAGTCAGTAACTGGCTGCACATTAAGTTCACCAACTTCCAAGGGGGGGCCGCGGCCCCCCCCCCTTGCCCCCGCTTCGCGACGCCCATGCTTAGGAGGTATCCTGAACTTAGGCTGGAACGTTCCTTTTCCATTTGCTAGATATCGCATTTCATGTATCATAATTGTAAGAAGGTGTTCAACACTACTAAAATATTAAGAAAGGAAAGCAAAGAATTTTAGAAATCAAAATATTTGACCTGTTTGTTTCGTTATACCACCGCCTCTAAAAATATTAATCCTTAGCCAACACCATTCATTAAATCCCAAATTATGTTACTAGTTTGCAAGGGTGGGGAATTATTCAGACAAGAAGTGTGAGAGAAATTTAGGGTACGCGAGAAATGTGTATAATAAGCATACACCTTTAGTTTTATTTGATATCGATTTGGAATCCATTTATACACGCAGTGTTTACATTACGCAGAAGAGTTCCCTTCCTCTCACTGCGTCTATAGTTTTCGCACATAATACCAGTTACCACGCAGACAGTAGAAGGATGTGCACAGCGGTGTTCACGAACTGTTGGCGGTTTGGCGTGAACAGAGCAACACTTAATTTTTTTGTTAAAACTTAATACACTACATAATAATTTATTAGGTACTTATCTTAATTCATTCTTTGTTTCTGCGCTCTTCAGAGTCCGAATCCAGAAGATGACCTCAAAATGAGGCCAATTTATAACTTGAAATTGTCAAATTGCATTGTTAAATAACAATCAAATTTACATGCACATGCTTTAAAATAGACTACCGCTCATTAGATAGGAGGTAAGTGATATCGCAAAATTGTTGCTACTGCGCAACCGTCTTCGTTGGTGACAAAGGCTAAGTATGCATTTTGTCCTGAATGCTGAGAAGCTAATATCCGCAAATGTCTAATATCGTATTATTATGCAGCGAGGATATAATGACAGCAATTAAAATGTGAGTATATTTTATGAAACCAGCGGTAGCCAGCTTAATAGCAGTTTCATGCGACTATTTATTCTCGACCATAAATAAGTTTAAAAAAGGTTATAAAATGTTCTTAATATTTTACGCTGCATGTTACTGCCAACATTTTAATCATGTAATTGTTCGATTGTATCGTACATACGAGAATCAATTGCGCTTTTATTGTAATGCTGGCCTCGTCACAAAGATACAGAGAGTACTGTATATGCTATAACCTTTAAAACGGTAGATTTTCAAAAACGAGAACACACTTAATTTATTAGAATGTTATTTATAATATTAACATCAATTATTAAATAGAGTAGCTTTATTTCATATACGGGAATCCATAGCTTCACATTCCGTTGCAAGAAAACGTGCGCAGACGGCGAATTGATTGCTACATGCGGATCTTTTGATTGGTGGTTAGCAGTGTTGTTATGAACTGCTGCACCTTTGATTGGTGAATTAGCACTGCCGTTATGAACTGGTTCAGTATTGATTTATAGATTAGTAGTGTAGTTATGAACTGATACACATTTAATTGGTGGATTAGTAGTATCGTTATGAACTGGTGCACCTTTGATTTGTGGATTAGCAGTATCGTTATGAACTAATGTAACTTTGTTTGGTGGATCAGCAGTGTCGTTATGAACAGGTGCACCTTTTATTGGTGGATAGCAGTATCGTTATGAACAGGTGCACCTTTGATTGGTGGATAGCAGTATCGTTATGAGCAGGCCATCTTTGATTGGTGGATGGCAGTATCGTTATGAAAAGGTGCACCTTTTATTGGTGGATAGCAGTATCGTTATGAACAGGTGCACCTTTTATTGGTGGATAGCAGTATCGTTATGAACTGACGTACCTTTGGTGGATGACAGTATCGTTATGAACAGGTGCACCATTTATTGGTGGATAGCAGTATCGTTATGAACCGATGCATCTTGGATTGGTGGATTAGCAGTGTCGTTATGAACTGGTGCACTTTTGATTGGAGGATGGTAGTATCGTTATGAAGAGATGGATTTAATGAACTCCATTACAGTGGCGTATAAGCGCTGTATTATGGCATGATTGAGTATAAAATTGGTAATTTAATTGGTACAGACTAAATTTTCCAAAAACAGACGATACTTTGGTTGTTCAGAGAGGAGTTAGACGCAATGCCGGTGCAAAGAACGCTTAGGATGTTTAAACAAACAAATCCAGGCGATAGATAAAAAGGATTGGCACAATTATCATACTTCCATGTTAGATGTCTGTGGTCTGTTGTATTACAAACATTTGTTAGGGGAAAGAAACGGGGCAACATCCATCTTAACTCAGTGCATGCATCTTCTGCATATAATAGCACACCAGGAGAAAACGACAGACACACACAGTTTTCCTTGTCTTGCTTGTACTTGCCTTATAAGTTATGGCTACCGAAACCATTCTGTAAGAAAGTCCATCATACATCCAGACTGACAGACACACACACACACATTATGTGCACATAAAGGGTCACGTGGTGATGAAGATAACGCCACGCTAACCATCATCTGTGAATTATTACCGCCCGTAATAAGTAACAATCATAAATCCTAAGCACGCATACAAAATAGTTTTCTACTTGGTGCTGGCGGTGGTGGAGGCAACTTGTGCAATGTATGTGTGCCCTATAAAAGCCTGCAGTGGCAACTTTGTCCTGTTCTGGGCATATATCAGATCTGAGACATTCCATTGTGTCCTCTTGAATGCATTACAATAATTGTGGTTTCCATTTTTACGTGGATTGTGGGAGGAGCTGTAACTAAACCTGTCTTCAGGCTGTCACGCCATAAGCCCTTCCCTTATGTACATTAATTACACAGGTCTTCCAGCATAGCGTTCCTGGTTCGAACTGCAAACAGCACGATCCCCTTTCTTCCTCCTCCATCTTAAGCACCGCATGAATCAACTTGCACGCTTGTCACTAATATCATTTGTTTGTTTGTTTGTTTAACAGAAGAATATGTAGATCCCTAATCCCATTATCTGCTGAAAAATCTCAGTCATTTTCCCCCTCTAATAAAGACAACGGAATCTTTTCCTATATTCTAAAATTTAATATGAGATTCCGTCTGAAATATCCGTTTCGAAGTCCCTAAGATCCCAAGGTGCTACTTTTATTAACGTCATTTTAATTTATTGGTCATAATGCAACGGTTACTGTTGGTTCATTTCAATCAGTATATAGAAGACAGACGGTCTTTGTTGCGTAGTCGTCTTTCTGCACCGCTTATTTTGCTGCTGTTCAGTTTTGGTGGAATACGGACTATGGGATCGTGGAACTGGTGACTGTTCTTTGAGTATATACCTAGGCATTGCGATATAGACAGGTGGCCTTAGTGGCGTAATCGATCTGAAAAGTTCTATATCAAACCGTCATCGGAATACATATTTTAAGGCCTCCTGAATAAAAAGAAACATTATTTAGAAAAATATCCGGATGTAGCCCTGCGTGTCCGTATATGTATGTGTAGATAAATATATTTAAGCACTAAAATACAACAACTTAGACTTCCACTATCTGGACCTGGTCACTATTCCAATTAGCAGTCTATTACACGTTACGAGGTACTACAATCTGCACTGCTATTTTTATTTTATTCCAATTTATCTGATTTTAGAATATTCATCTTCCCTTATTTAACAGTCCATTTCTATTTATATATTGCTTTATGTTCTTGTAGTTTTTTTTCTATAATTTTATGTCAATTCCTATTTGTTTGTACTTTCTCTACAACCTATAGTATTGCATTCCACCCCAAATATTTGATATTCGAGATTTCACCGGAAATAAATATTTTAGGTGTGTGTGTGTGTGTGTGTGTGTGTGTGTGTGTGTGTGTGTGTGTGTGTGTGTGTGTGTGTGTGTCTGTGTCCGCGTTTTTTCTTTTTAATCTGTGAACAGCATAACTCAAAAACAAAAAACCAGAGTACCATACTTGGTATTTAATTTAGGTATCTTTCAAAGATGCAGCAAGTAAAATTTTCAAGCAGATCCCCAATCCTAGACCACCTTTTACATGGAACAGTTCCGAAAATGTTAATGGTCTAACGATTTGGATTAAAATACCGTACGTTTGGAATATTTTGACAATATAAATTTATACCTTTAATTTTCTAGGAATAGCCTCCGAATGACTTGTGCATCACTGATAACAAAGACAAAATTACTACACAAAACTGTAGATCTTGTTAAAGAACACAATTTCTGCCAAATTCGTTTATATATAGTTAACCATTTCTGAGATATTCCTTGTTATTGGTTTGCATTTTAAGTAGATGGATCAATAAGCATTTGTTTCCAGCTTTCCAACACGCATCAAGAGTCGTCTACCACTGGACCAGTTATCACAGCAAGATCTGATTTAATTTCAACTAATACTGTCAGTGAGGGGCCCAATGGGGTTTACCTCATTTCAATGTTACTTATTATATTTTATTTATTGTTATGTGTATTTCAACAATGGTCTGTAGAGCGCACATGCGTTGATCGATCAATAAATCATTAAAAAAAATAAGCATTTTTAAGAATAGTTAGTACAAGAGTAAGTATAGAAAGTCATGCGAATGCAACATATCAGATTTCTCCATAAGACATGTAGAACAGCTATGGAAATAAATGATCGTTAGAAAGTCGTAAGATTCTAACTCAGCAGTGTTTTCTATTTGTAACCCGATGTCCTTTAGTTAAACGGATCTCTATGACTATGAACGAAAGAATGAAATCTTTCTGAAGAGCTAAAGCTATAACATTAACGGATGTTCTGAAGGTCAGGGAAACCCCCGAATAAAACTTCAGATAGAAACTTTCAGAGATAATCAGATAAAAATCTTTCGCACTTTCAACCATTCCTTATAGGTGCATTACCATTGCACCTATTTCGACCAAACTTGGCATAGATAACCTTTGACACAGGGCGAAAATTATGTACTGTCTAACTTAATTCTAATTTCCATTCTATTTCATACAATTAATTATTTAATTTTATGTAATGCATACAAAAGCTTGCAAGACCATTTATATCTTGCCAATGATAATCGTAATAAGTCAAAAATTGCCAATTTAAGAATAATTGCTTACATTTTCACAGCCTCAAAAATAATAAAGGAACAGCAACTTCATATTTGTTGCACTCCTGACATTGATCATGGAGTAATAACACAGTTCCTCTTTTGTTTCGATTTTCTTGTGTTTCATTAGAGTTTTGTGAATGCTGGTTACTAAACATAAGGTTACCTTGACGGTACTTAAAATCCTTTTCTTTCTTCCCAGTGAGATTTTCTCTATAAATAGCGACGAGGTGGTCCGAATAATTTATGTTTATAGTGTTTTGAAAGTTTTAATTAACTCTTAAAGTGCCTTATGTAATACTTTTTAATTACCCCCAAAGAAACAACACTAATGGACTGGTGCTACCTAAGAATAAATTTTCTAGGGATAAATCATCAAATCACGGGCAAAACAGGGTATTTCAAGTGATATACAAATAATAACGAAACTACAGGTTATAAAAAAGCTATAAATAGGTGAGAAAACTTAACAGAAAAAGTATGCTAATAAATGTACCCTATTTAGCATTTTCTCAAAACCCAAAGGAAATATGTACTTAGATGGTAACAGTTCCATACATAATTTCCTATTAAATGCTAAGGAAGGAAGTTACAAAGAAGAAAAATGCGTATATTACACAGTTTAAATGGAAATTTGATCAATTTGAGTGCTTGAAATTCGCCGTCCTTCACTTTTCAAGACATTTTCTTATATACGAAATAAACCGCCATCAATAAGTACTCCATTTTGTCACAATTGCGCATGCGCAGAGTAAATTGCCAAACCTTGAGTACTAATGAAATCCGCAAAAACTGATTTTTTTTAATTCTTTCTCTTCTTCTTAAAATCTTTGCCATTGCATGTTTTATTAGCACGTTTTTTTTTTTATTTCGCGAACCTTGGGTTTAGGTTCACAAGTCTTACTGCTACGTCCTTAAGTCCTTATCGTTTTTTCCCTGTTCTATGAAAAATTGTTACAAAAGCTATTACTTCATATTAATCGAGATAAACGTTTGTAGAAATGATTTTTGTTGCAGGTGCAAGGAAGCTCACGGGGGGTGAATTTATAGCCAGATGTCTAAAAATGGGGTCACTATGGCTTTGAGATACTAAATTCTCTGCACGACATCAACAGAACAAATGAACCGTGACGAGCTTAAGAAATCAAATATTGGATGGAAAATTCAAACAAACAGCAACGGACATCTCTGAAATGGTTAATGCCAAAAAAACTGTATCAGTCATAAATTGTATGTTTTAACAATATTTACATTTTTAGTGTTGTAGGTTCTGTATTTTATTATTTAACAGTTATCCAAAGTTAATCCCATATGGAGATGACTTCCCAGAATATACATTTCAGATACTCTAAATATGCAGTAATTTAACCAAAATCATTAGAGTCATTTGAAGATATAAATGAGAAAAATAATCCAAGTAAAAGAAGGTTTGGGTTGGAAGGTCTCTTCAACATCATTGAGTTGCATCGTTGCGAGTTTATCCAATTTTTCATTTTTGAGTTAAGCTCTTCACACACATGCGCACGCATTAATTTTTTATTCACAGGACTTGAAAGTATGTGTTTGCGGTGAAAAGTCGTCTCCAATGTTTGGGCTGAATGCAATAGTACCTCTGCCTGCTTTGTGTGGGTGCTGGAGAAATTGAAATCAAAAAGACATGAAAACTTCCATTTTGAGTATAGATTAATTTATTAGGATGGTTTTTCACGGACTTTTTAGGGTGTATGAATTTAATTGTATTCAATGTACCAAAACAATAACAGTTTGGTTCAGTAAAAATTCAGTTTAGCACATAAAGGGACACTGGGAGTGAAATTTGAAAGTTCCACATTTCTTGATAGATTTTTCTGAAATTTGTACTGTGTTCGTATTTATATGAGAATAGGAGCTACACCAAATTTCATTAAAATTGTCTAATTCGTTTATGATACATAAATTATTTTATGAATTTAATAGGCACATTTTCAAAATAGAGCTCGCGTCTATTGACTTTTCAAAATTCATTTATATTGGCAGAACTGATACTCTAAAACATGGGTAACAATTGTATGAAGAGATATTTCAAATATGTTTGCTCGTTATGCTGTATATATTTTTTTTTATAACAAAGAAAATTTAATCTTTAAAATTATTGATTTTTTTCGTACAAAAAAATCGTTTTGGAATTCATGTTAATGATAACATCAATATTGAAACATAATTTTGTTTAGCTGCTATTTATTAATACTTTTGGAAATTTTCATTGAATTTGAAGCAAAACTCAGGCGCGACCTTCTTTTGGAATGTACAGAAATGTAGTTTTGAGAAAACCAGGCTTTTATATAGGAACATGCTGTGTACGTTAAGGGAAGAGCACTATTTGAAAGGGCCGTAATGACCACATGGAGTGGGGGATATGAAAAATGTTAGCTGATCCAGATGCACAGGTGTTCCAGGAACATTTTAAGTTAAAAAAACAATTTTCGACTTTTTGACAATTTTGACCAAAATTTCACTCCCAGGATCCCGTGGAACAAAATCTGCCAGTGTGTGATAGCAATGGCAAACCTCATGCTTTCCAACGTGTGAAGTTCCGAGATTTCTCAAAACCATTAACGTGTTTACCAAATATCCAGAGAAAAAACTGTAAGATACTTGTGTTTGCTCTTTAGTTAATTGATTTATGTTCACTGTTAGGTCATAAGATGCTTAAGTTAGTCTAAAAATATCATCATCTGATACGCAGCCGGAGAAATTAATTCGCTTTTCCTAGAAGAGGAACCATTAAAGTGTTGATGACCCACAGAAAGTCAGTTCGCGCGTGCCCCAAATTTTACAACGACCAGAAAGTAAAACCTACGTCAACCAGTGTGGGATGTCAGAAATAAAGTAGCACGTAGGCTGGCTAACGACAAAATAACGTGTTTAGCACTGTGACAATGGCACGATAATCATCCTGGCAGTCACTTGTCTGCAAACAGCTCTGCTTCTCACAGAAATGGTCGGACAAATGTTATTATGAGATTTAGGAAGACAAGCTAAGACACCTAACTCTTTCATGTTTATGAACTGCGGTACAAAAGTAAAATTTACTATTTGTCCTTTGAGAATGAACATCTGATCACTAAGGTTCTTCACTATATAGGTCTTTCAAAGGCTAAGATGACTTTCAGTCACTTTTAGAAATAAATGGAAGAGATTACACCAGCAAACAGAATTTTCTCCAGTGATGTGCTTCAGCGTAGTACTCTTAATAAAAATGTTTAACACTTTTAAATACATATAAACCGTTATTTTTCTTTGCTCGTTTCGTTGTAGGTATAAGAAGAATACAATAAGCTAAAGTAATTAGGTATTTTCAAAGCCGGTCGCTACATGATGAAATTCTGATCTCTTTGTATGAACATAAAAAAGAGGAACAAAGGAAGAAAGAAAGAAAGAGAGAGGAAGAAAGAAGGAGGGAAGGAAGGAAGGAGGGAACGAGAGAGGGAGGGAAGGAAGGAAGGAAGGAGGGAAGGGAGTAAGGCAGGAAGGAGGGAACGAGGGAGGGAGCGAAGGAGGGAAGGAAGGAACGAGGGAACGAGGGAGGGAGGGAAGGAGGGAGGGAGGGAAGAAAGGAGGGAAGGAAGGAGGGAGGGAAGGAAGCAAGGAAGGAAGGCAGGGAAGGAGGTAGGGAGGAAGGAAGGTAGGAAAGAAAGAAAGAAGAAGAAGGAGGGAAAGAAGGAAAAAAGAATAGCATTTTAGAGTTGAGAAAAAAATATAAAGTATATGAACATTCAAACCAACAACAAAGAATATATCGGAAGCGGTTAGTGCCAAAAAATTATTGCCATTCGATTGCGTTGTGGAAATTTATACACAAAAGTGGTTTAAAATAAAGAGGGCATTAGAGGTTATTTACAGAAATTTCCAGATGATTTTTCATGAAAAAGGAAGCTTGGTGTGGTAGGATTATCTTCAAAACCTCGTCTTACATCCTTGGAAGACACAGAAGTACTAAGCTTTGTATTTAACCAGCTTTTCGACTTTGAATTATGCTATTCACAGAGACACACACGCGCACACACACACACACACACACACACACACACACACACACACACACACACACACACACACACACACACACACACACACACACACACACACACACACACCAAGCACAGAGACCTTTTTGAAAAATGCTTTTCTTTTCCTTTCAGAGGGCCTCAAAACATGCATTTGCAGTGAAATAGCGACGTCGAATTTGATGGAATGCGTACGCAGTAGAGAAAGTAAAAGGTATAAATAGAGAGTTTAAGGCAACTAATCAATTGAAAATAAACACTCAACATTGTAAATTTTAGCTTTCATAAATTATTTACTATGATACAGTTTAACATTTTGATATAACTACTTCAAAATGTACGAAACTGATTCCGTTACATGATCAGTCAACATTTCTTACTATGCGTCATTATTATTTTTAATATTATTATTTATTTTTTCCTTTGTTTAAAATTTTAGATATCTGCCAAAACCTGAAACTCCTTACCTTATTTCTCAGTTATTCACGTGAAACTTTCCAACAGTCTCTGAATGTGGGCCAACTAATATGAGGTTTAAGATGCATGTAATATTCTGCTAAATACAAATATTTGCACATAAATATTCAAAGGTCAAGAAAGTACAGGAAAAAAAAAAAAAAAAAAAAAAAAAGCAAAATATTAAACATGTTGGCTATCGAACAATTTCTTTGGTCCTTAATTAAGACTCTAAATATTGAACTCTATGAAAACAACTACAGCGTGCATATTGTTTAAAAGTACCATAGTTCAGAAACATCACATATTATATCAATACCCCTATATACATACGTTTCTCAAGGTAACATTTTAATCCAATATATTACAAAATATACATTTCTTTGAGTTAAAAAATATCTTATTTGTAAAATGCACACCTCGTCCACCATCATTTACTTTTATGTCTATTTCTTGGGATTGTTTCATAAAAAGGATTATTTTTCTAATGCCTATAAAGCATAATTATATTATATTTCAAAATTATATATATAATTATATATATAATTATAATTATATTTCAAAATATTTTTGTTGCAGGTACACAAAAGTATGTAGGAGGCTAGAAGAACAATCATCTACTTATAAGGTAGGTCGATAAATGCCAAATTTGATATATATAGGTATATAGGTTATACATAGAGGGAAAACAAGATTATAAGAGAGAGAGCGCAAGAGGGAGAAAATTTTACATAAAAGGAAGAGAAAAGAAAAAAGAAAGAAACCTGCCCAGACAATGCATAGTTGAGAGTTTTAACCACTTTTATTGTAAATGTAAATGTAAACCCCGCGCGACAGCCCACGAAGGGCCAAGGCCTACCGCCCAGCCGCTGCGTCCCCCACCTCTGCCCACTACAGGCGTCATTGGTGAGGTGCAGTACTGGAGGGTGGGACGTGGTCAGCACCCCGAGCCCTCCCGGCCAGTTATGCGGTCTTCTCGACCTGGGGCTGCTACTTCTCCATCAAGTAGCTCCTCAATTGGTCCCCCCGGGACCTAACGAGGCTGAGTGCACCCCGTGCCAGACCTCCCAGAGGGGATAAAATCCCCATGCTGGTACCGGGGATCGAACCCGGGTCCTCCGCGCCACAGGCAAGCGCGCTGCCAGCTGCGCTACGGAGGCGGCCTAACCACTTTTATTAAAACAGTTAAAACCTTTAATGATTTACAAATTGGATTTAATTTTGCTGTTTATTGGAGTATGTTATTTTAATGTTATATAATGCACTTATCGGATTTTTCTATGCCCTTATTGTTTTGCATATTGACCTACATTTTAATAATACAGAGGCCCTTTTTTCGCATATCTTCTGTTAATATTTCCTGATGCCTTTCTCTTCCTTCATTCAATCACCTTGAACATCTAAGTTTATATGGGGGCCTTGTGTTTGGAACAATTGCTCAACGAACAATGATATACTCGTTAACTGTTGTGTTGATCTTTAGGTTGTTTACTTTTGGACTTTATTGATGCATTTAAATTCACCCACATGTATATTTGAACTCATACCTGCAAACTCCAAAGAAAAATTGTCATCCAGCCGGGAATCGAACCCGAGATCTCTAGATTTGGAAGCCAACGTGCTAATCACCTGACCACGAAGACAATCTCTCATATCTTTGCAAGTATGCAAGCATTCTTTTAATAAAATTAATCTTTGAAGAAGTATATTCAGCTAATCTTATAAACTCTGAAGCTATTCCGATGTGATATCGAAAAGTTTAACATATGGGAAATATAAGAAGCAATTTAACACTGTTTTTGTTAAATGTTTCAAGAACCGTTGAATGCAGAATAGCAAACCTTCGTATGTTCTACACAAAACTGTAGCCCAGACGTTTCTGTTAATGTCCAATTTTGGGTGAATAATTCATTATTTATTTGCATAGAGAACTGCAATGTTTACACATATTTGTGTTGCTTAAGTTTTATTTTTCTTCTCAACTCCTTTTGCTTTCATATCCGTTCTTATTTCCTGCAGTAAAGCATTTTTAGTCTTCCTCTTCTCTCAAGTGAACACCATTCCAAAAATTTCTTCTGCCATTCTGAGATGTCCATACCACTTTAGTTGTTTATATCTTTCCTAATCCTGAATACCTTACCAATCTTCTTTTACAGTCCATTTTGATAGACAATAGCTTTGATATTAAATCTTTATTGAGTTTCAGTTGTAAATGTTTGTTTTCTGTGACTTCTTTATCAGTCCTAATTCCCAAGAACTCAAATCATTAATAATCTTTTATGAAAACTTTCTGATACCTATTGCAAAATTGAGTTTCCAGTGTCTGTTCCACATCTCCCGTCCCCAAGAAAGTATGTAAATTTACTTATAGGCTTCCTTTTTCGTATCCTTTAACAAAGTTTCTCAACATATGTCCTCAATTTCTTGTGTAATAACAGTGACTACTTGGTTGTCCACAAATAGCAGTGCACATATAATGATATATTGATCCATTACCAACAGGTAGTCCCTCCCACAAACATGTCCTTATCCATTGTTGATCAAGGCTTCAAATCTTACATGTCCTTATCCAGTTTAAAATGCTTCGTTGTAAATATATTTTAAATAAGATGGCAAACTTGCTGCAAACTTTGACGCAGGTCGGTCGTGACTTTAATTCCTTTTGAAATAAAGTTTACGAATGTTACTTTTGACACAGCGTCTCTATATAAATCTTGTATTGCAGATATAATTGACACTACATACATAATTGACTACGTACCATAAATCACATGTTTTAAGTTTGTTTTTAGTACATGTACCGCACGTGAATATAAGAATGGCCAGCCGATTGTTATTATGCCTTAGGTCCCACTTAGAAAATAGCCTTAATTACGTTACCCAAAGGCAGGGCACAAAATCAATTTCGTTTGTTATTGTGCTTTTGAAAAATGTTACGTAACAAAGGTTTGAAAATATATTTCTAACACATTTCTTGCTTATAAAACAGAATAAATATTTAAAAAGTTATAAAATGCTTTATGATTACTATTATTATTATTACTACTTTTTTGTAATTAAACCGCCTACCACGAGAATAATCGATTTGGTTGCGATCTCATTAGATACAAACACAAGGAGGAACACACTTCTATAATTCAAAATCTTTATTTTTAAATTTTTAGCACTCTAGAGATAGCACTTTATTGCTGCTTTTCAAAACTTACATATGATATGCCAGAAGCA
Source organism: Tenodera sinensis (assembly GCA_030765045.1). Lineage (NCBI taxonomy): Eukaryota > Metazoa > Arthropoda > Insecta > Mantodea > Mantidae > Tenodera > Tenodera sinensis. The sequence goes on from CM060968.1 coordinate 71,060,290, forward strand.
GAAGGGAAAGAAAGGGTTGAGAACGATGACGGGAGAGAATGGGAGAGAAAGAGAGCTAGTGAAAGAGAGATTCGGAAAGAATAGGGAGAGTGAGGGAGAGGTGGGAAAGAGACGAAATAAAAAATGTGGGACAAAGAGATTATGAAGAATATCCATATACAGAGTGATTTATGAAGAACTAACACGGTTCTTTCTTTTATTATTCTGTTCGAATTTCACTCAATGTTCCAATTTTAGCATCAAATTAAGCAGAATGTTCTGGAGTTTTGATTGCCCGTCACTAGATGCGCAGATGTTCATGTTTTATTCGTAATTGTTAATTTTATTCCCGGCAACTGTTTTTGAGTCAACGCGAAAATGGAGTACACATTAAATGAACGACTCTTTCTTGTAAAGCAATCTTGGATTACAAATTCAATTACCGCTACTCAAAGGGCATACCAGAGAATTTGATATTTGGTATCCTCCCTAAAGAAACAGAATACTGGGACTGGCAAACAAACTGGAAATACCTGCATGAAAAAGGCAAATATCGTCCATCTAGGCTTCCCACGCTTGTTGTTGACGTAAGAGCATGACTGGAGCAGTTACCCAAAAAATCATTAAGATGTTTGTCGCAGGAGACAGTGTTAGCTGCAGCTGTTCAATGTCTCAGAAAGCTGCGAAAACTGCAGGCCTAAAGCCGTAATTACGGTTGTCCATCAGTTACAGAAACCAGATAAGGATAGATGACTGAATTATTGTCGTTGGTTTCAAGCCTTCATTGTGTAAAATCCTGCCATATTTTCCATCATATGGTTCACAAATGAAGCATGGTTCAATTTATCCAGCTATGTGAACTCACATAACTTATGCTATTGAACCCGCAAAAATCCGCATGAAGCACCTATGCACCCAATTAAAATCGGAGTTTGGTGTGGATATTGATCCACACAGAGAATAGTGGGGCTAATTCTTTTTAAAACAATGTGAACACTGGGAGGTACCGATGGATTTTCATGGAGTTTTCTGAGCAACTAGACGATGTAGAGCTGAGTTAAGGATGTTTTCAGTAGGAAGGCGCTAAATGCCATACATCAAATTAATCCATCACACTAATTATAAGTTTCTTTGACGAGATTTCCAGTAATCTGTGGCCTCCGAGATCTCCGGATTTGAAGTCGCCGGACTTGTTTCTAGGGGGTTACTTAAAAGACAGGGTTTAAGCCACACATCCCCAGACATTGGACGATCTGAAGCACAGGAGATTCAAGCTATTGACAACATGGAACGACGAGTTTAGTTGTGCCTTATGCAGGATGGAGGACATTTTTAAACATTTGCTATAGAGGTAAATAATCTCCCAAAATTCCTCTGAATTTCAGGTATAATAAGTTATCGCTAGAATAACTCATTTTGAAACAATTAAAGAAATACGTGTGTCAGTTCTTCACAATTCACCTTATAATGCTTGCAATAACATGAGACTGACTATGGCTTGGAAAATGCAGTCTTGATAGATGAAAATCAAAGGAAATTCATAACCACGCACTGCAGAATTTTAAAACCACGTTGTAAATAACATATAAAAATGTTTTCTGGGTAGCTAATGTTTGAAATTAAGTCACGAAGTGATTTGGGGGTATTATTGTAAATGGATTTTGGGATAAATAAACCCAAAGATTAGATATTCAACATTTATTAGATATTTAAAAAAAAATTCCATTTTTGAACCATTATGAATATATTGATTACATTTTTAACTGTAGAATAACAAGATAGCTAGAAATACTTCGGTAATGTTTCAACGCGAAAATACTGAAAGTGAATTCTTTAAAAATGAATATCAGTGCATGGAAAACAAATATGATTAGGAGCATCTTTTGATAAATATTTTCAACAGACAAAAAGAAAATTCAGTGTTTCATACGAGAGTATTTTTATGTAGGTACATTAAATATTGCTTTTAAAAATAATAAACAGGGCTTTATTTATGGAGCTTCCTGAAGGCAAAAAAATATTTGTACTTTTATACTTAAGTAAACTAAAACACCAACATTTGCAGGAAACATATTATGGAATACGTGCACTAAATTTAAGTTCTCTATGTGAGAAACTATTTAAGAACTTGTAACTAAGAACTGGAAGTTAAAATTATTTAAAATTATTTATTATTTAAAGTTTAAGTTTCATGAGCACAAAATGGCTGTAAAACACATCGTTATGATTATGTCACTATAGTAAAACTCTACAAATGCGCTTCTTAAGGTTCTAGTATTTGCTTATAGAAAAATCTGATGTGTTGCATTCACATAACTTTCTCTACTCTTCTATTACCTATTCTTACAAACTCTTATTCCTCGATCTTCGTGTTAGTTGAGATAAACATTTGAAGAAATTATCTCATTGTTGATTTTCTTGTAGGTGTAAGGGAAATATAGTATGCTTTGAGCGACAGTCACACCTTCTGAAACTTTTAAGTTGCGTTCTCTTTGCACGGTCAGCAGATAAAAAAGTGAATAACAACGTTCCATTTGAAAAAGGGTCAAGTATTGGAAAACTCACAAATATTCGGAATGTTTCCGAAGTGGCTCACTCTACAAAAAATGCATTTGGACATAACTTGTGTATTTTGACGAGGTCTACATTTTTTGTACAGTAAGATTTGGTCTATCTCTTACGGTTTACCAGTTATTCAAAAGTCATCCAGAGTAAACACGACTACATGAGCTATAGCTAGAAAATTTAGAATATACATTTCATTTGCCATAAAATATGTTAATCAAAATCGTTAGAGCCATTTAAAAAAAATGAAATTTTCGAAAACTTTTACATGTAAAGGGTAGTTTAGGGTGGAAGAATTTTATTCAAAATCTTCGTGTCGCATCCTTGAAAGATATTAAGCTTAAAACTTTGGTTTTTAACTGACTTTTCGTGTTTGAGTTGTGTATAAACGCAGACCTTTTTTTAAAAATTTTCTTTTTTTTCTTTTTTATTATTCAGGGGGGTCTCACAACATATTCCCGGTGAAATCTCGGCGTTGACATTTTTAGTAGAATACAATACTTTCCCTGCTTACTATGCATCTACGTAGAAGAGAAAATAAAATGTTAATTTAACAAAAGATTAGTCTATACAGTCCTCACTTGTCCCAATCTTGGAGGAATGTCTTTTGTCTCCGGAAGAGGGAAAGTTACTAGAGGTGCAGCGCACACGTAAAGAAGGAACGGATTAAATGCTGCGAGCCGTCAGCAAGAGCCGACACCAGATGTCACTAGAGGACGGAGCTGCCGCTCTGGAGAGATTCCTCCGACGTTGAAGAGATCTGAGCTGGGGGCGGCAGCCATCGGGGACGAGCGGCGGCGGCACGAAGGGGGGAAGATGAAGCAGCGGAAAGGGGAGGGGGAGAAAAAATACAGAGCTACGCTAGCTGATGGCACCGTATATCATATTCGTGACACGCCGAAACAATAACTCAACCGGTTTACTACCGAAATAGACAAGGGCACATCTCCTCTCTCGCTCTCTCCTCCGCTGTGGCCAACCGGAGCCACAAAGACACATAGCTACGGCGGCGACGCCACTGCGATTAACTCTGCTACCAAGGCTGACTTGAAGTCGTAAGTGGCGGGCGTCTAAATCTTCTAGGGTGCTGCTGCTGCCCATAACCTCCCACGTTATTCATTGTTTCCGGAGAGACAAACCTCCTCCTTGTGACGTAAATGTAACGTCCACAACTTCAAATTAACTTCTGCAACTGTACTTACCCACAGTTAATAAAATGGGATATCTAAAATACTGTTGGAGCGAAGTCGCCTATTGTGGAAGATATTTGAGCAATGGGAATAAAACTGTCAGAATCGGTCACCAGATAGCAGCACGGCGCAGTCAGCAGAGCTGCTTTTTGTTGGGACCAAACACTCTAGGCAATGCGCTCCAGAGGAATGGTTCTGTAGTCATGCCTTACAAATGTGTTCTTTTTCCTTGACATACAGTAAGCCATGAATTTGGTGATCAAAGGAGCAGATCGTGTCTTTGATCCTGGGAAATTAACGCAATAATGAATGATAAAATTAACCCATATACATCAATCAATTCTTCTGAGATAGTTATTTACCCAAGTTCTAAAGAAAGTTTCATTTCCTAATGAATTATATATTAACAATCAAACAGATGTCGAGCTAGGAACTTTAATAAAATAACTTGCTTTTTTACTTTCTCTACTACTCATATAACAAACTAGAGAAGTATTGTATTCCACCCAAAAATTCGATGTCGAGATTTCACCGGAAATATATGTTTTGAGGCCCTCTAAATCCAGAAAAGGCATTTTTGGAGAAAGCTCTGTGTGTGTGTCTGTCAGTCTGTGGACAGCATAACTCAAAAACGAAAAGTTGGTGAAAAACCAAAGTTAGTATTTAAGTTTGGTGTCTTTCAAGGATGTTACACGAAGATTTTGAAGAAAATAGCCCCACCCTAAACTACCCTTTACATGGAAAATTTTTCGAAAATTTTGATTTTCTTGAAAATGGCTCTAACGATTTTGATTAAAATGTCATATGTTTGAGATATTTTGATGACAAATGAAATGTATATCTTGAATTTTCTGGCTATAGCTCTTGTAGTCGTATTTACTCTGGGCGACTTTTGCATAACTGGTAAACCGTTAGAGATAGGCCAAATCATACTATACAAAAAATGTAGATCTTGCTAAAACACACAATTTATGTCTCAATAAATTTTCTTATAGGGTGAACCATTTCGGAGATATTCCTTGTCATGTGTGTGAGTTTCGAAAACTTAAAACTTTCGTGAAATGGAACATCGTTGTTCATTTTTTTATTTGCTAAGCGTGCAAAGAGAACGGAATCTAAAAGCTTTAAAACATTTGACTATCGCTCAAAGCCTACTCTATTCTAATATTCCCCTTGCACCTGCAATATGATAATTTGTACAAATGTTTACCTCAACTAACGCGAAGATATAGGAATAAGAGTTTGTAAGAATGATTAGTACAAGAGTAGAGAAAGTCATGTCAGTGCAACACATCAGATTTGTTCATTACTTCTGACATAAAATATGACTAGCATGCTTTTGCAGCTGAAATTAAGACACTAGCGAGTAAACATAGGACGAATAACATTGGAGGTCACGTGGCAACGTAACCAGCAGAACATCCTTTGCGCGGACGTTTATAAAACTGGGGTTATACTACGCGGAATGTCTCTCCTCTCCCCTTCAGTCCCCAATGCTGTCAACAGACAATAGTTTTAGTTATTGTAATTTATAAATTCTGCAACAAAAATTGTATTGAGTTAATTAATGTATAAAATCATAAAGAAATATAAAAAGCGGGAACTGTGTCCTGGTATAGACTCTAGACACCAAGATAGCAGTAATGTAGATTTTATTTTCTATTTTTATTATGTTTATTTTTATATCACAAGCTTCATAATGTTCTATTTAGCTATTCCTACATATAAATAAATATGAAAACAAGGTAGCCCTTTCATTCAAAGTCGAAAATTGTCGTAAGAACATTAATCAGTAGTTTTAATCACTTATTTGTGGAGTTTATGTGCCTGGAAACTAATGTCTGTCAGCTGCATCTACTTGTTCTATTCCTTCTATCTAGGCAATGCTGCCGTTGGTGCCTGCTTATGAGCACAGAACCTTGTTGTTTTCACAGGTGCATGGTAACCTTCCCCAGAAATGATGGATTAGATTCTTCATCGCCAGTATCGGTTACTAAGAAATCACAAGCTCTGTTTCCAGTCTGTATGCAAATTCGATCTCAGCGCCAGTCCATTACCACTTCGGATGTTCATAATTTAAACAGTGGAAACGGACTGAGTTCCTAACGGCCACATGCAAGAACGCAATAAAAATTCTATTACTCGAGCGAGTTTATTAACGTTAACAAAGTTTCAGTCTTTTAAAGTTTACCTAAGGCAGTTGCAATCAGACTATTCTTTCGTGCAGTGGCGGCTAGTATGGTTCCCCGAAAAGACGTGCTTTTCAATAAGAAATGAAACAGATAAAGTGGGATTTGAGTGGCACACACTGTTAATATTTATCACAAGTAATGCCAGTAGTGATGGTCAAATTCTCGTGTCGAGAGAGTTTATCTAGAGAATTTGGCTATCACGTATTTATTAAGACTCACAAATTAAAGGATGACATAGCCATGAAACGTTATTTAAATGCTCTATTGTAATTACCGACCTCTAAAAGGCATACATCGGCGTCCATTGACACGGCCTACAGGATTAAATACCATTGACCTAGTTTGCCGCTTGCGCACGCAGTTTTATCAAATTCATTCCAAATACATTTGCTGTTGTATTCTGTGTTCTGATGTTTTCCTCTTCGAAATATTTCATCTATTTCACTATTAGATGCTTCACCGAAGCGAGAGTCAGTCATTTTTTGACATTTAAACCTAGTGGCTCTGTTGTGTCAAATTATGTAACTTATTGGGCATCTATAGCACAGTGCAGCTAGATTCTTTAACCTGACCATAAGATAAGAAAAGAAGAGGTGATAATTAAAATTCAGAGGAGGTAATAATAAAATTTGATAACTTTTTCGCGAATGAAGGCTGTCATTGGTTGCCATTTGAAATTATGTACATGATGGTTGATTTTAACCAACTCATGTATGAGTGGAACAGTTAAAGGTATTGTACACTAACATTTCTTATCTGTAACGTATGAAAAGAAATGAGAAAACAAACGTACTTTGTCCTTGCTTCTAATTCCCATTTCCATGAAGAATTATAGCCGAGATATTCGACAACCCTGCTCGTATGAACTTTATGTTTAGGGGAATGCTTAGTGATTGAGTGCAATTATTTCCCTTATGCAATTAAACAAGATAAAGAAAAGATATTTGTTAATGCTATTGAAAATGTTTATTAAGCCTTAAATAACGTTAACGGTAATATCCTTCTGGGAGACTAAGATGACAAAATCTTATGTTTTATGTCCACTTTGGTGAATCTAACAATTTAAAAGCTTGATGAATTATTAATACTGATATTTTGATTCCGTTTGAATCATATGTTGGAAGAAATTATGCAATAATTTACAAAATTAAATATTAGTATTTTAGGTACCTTTAGAGTAATAGCCGCCTGTGAGACGGTGTGGTTTACATGTATATATCTACTTATAAAACTATTATTGCGGAACTAAGGCAGTGACGTCCACACAATTCAAAGTTCAACTCTCAACTAAAGCATAGCTGAAATATCAGACCAAACTAATATTGCACATGTGCTCACTGCGCATTGAGAATTTTGATATCCGTCTGAGAGACCATATTAACATTTAAGAGTTATTGTAAAACAAAGGTTTTTGTCTTATCTCGATCAAATATTTACTTCATATAAATGTCGAGTTATACAATTACATTTAAAGAAGAACCGTCGAGGATTTTTACTCATTTTATCTAGTACTTCTTGAGTTTTTATTTCCAAATTTTCATGTATACACATTAACGCTAGTCCACTGAATTTGTCTGCTCGCTTGATGCCCCTTAAATAGGACTTCAGGTACCATAATATTGAGAACGAATATTGTAATCTGGTATTGTTGTACGAGTTACCGGTAAGGTGCAGAAAACCTTCAGCGCCTTGTGTATGAAGGGGAAAATAATTTCATTACACCCATTCAAAGATGATATAAGCCCCTCCATTGTTACTACCGAAGCAATTTAGGAATTTCCTGAAACTGCAGAGTGATTTGTGTTATCTTTGCTGTAGATGTTCATATAATTTGGAAGGAGATTGCGGGAAGCATATTTTATCGTTAATGCTCTAAATATTTCTGCTCTGAATTACGATGGCAGGACGTTATTTACATATTCCATTAAATGCACATTTATTTTTTAAGGAAAATAGCGTATATTCTTTGAATATATTTGTGAATTAATGTGAATATTTTTTTCTTTACTTACGTCCTTAACAGTTTCCAATTTTCGAAGGTGGGATACAACCTCCTCCTCCCTTGATGTAATTATTTCACGTGAAAACTGCAAAATAAAATATTCTTTTTCATGATTCAGACAAATACTCCTAATTTGTCCCTTTGTTCTATTATAGTGATGTCATTGACAGACCTCTTACTTTTCCTCTCTCTAGTTGTCCTTTTCTGGTGACGTAACAGATATGAGTAGGACGCTCCAAATACCAGATACGCGCGTCCGCCATTTTGTTTCCATGTTGCCGCTCTGTAGTATAGGTTGCAATTTAAGATATATTAAAACACCGTTAACGAACATTTGATGTTTGTATCTTCGAACATTCAAAGTAATCTTTCTTTGAACACCTTTTTGAGAAACAAAAAGAAATGTCTGCTTTAAATCCCTATAATACATAACGAGAACCGTTGTAAGGCATATCGTTATAAGGTACAAATTTAATGTAGCAGGTTAATAATAGCAAATGTCAGCTACATTTAAACTTTATTATTGACAATCCAATATTTAAATTATTTTTCAATGAATAGTCTGGATGGTTTATTCTTAGAATAACTAAAATAATAACACCGAAACGTTTGAAACAACTTCCCTCACAAAGCCTTGAAGCAGATGCTGGATTCCAGTTGTCACGCAGGCAGTTTTGTAGCCAAATTGCTCTTTAGGATTTGTCAGAGGGGAATCGGAATAATCGAGATCATGCAGTACTGTTTTTTTGAACAATTTGATGCCGAACAACACACCATTATTTAAAAAAGAGCACGAGGAAACAGATCTCTTGCATTAGAATCAAAATGGCTGACGCGCCTATCCACTCTTTACAGCGCCTTTGATATGAGGGCAAGGAAGAATGCTGGGATGATTCCGAGTGGAATTTGTAACGGGACACGTTATCCGCCGACACTTTCTTATTTTGTGAAGGGGTCTAGACGTACCACATTATCCAATGCCAGTCACCTTTACCCTGCGCGACCACACCGCTAAGCCAGAACGAGTGGAGAGGGAAAAAGAGAAGAAAGACCCGCGGTGTCACTTTTTGGCATCTCTTGAGGTAGCACTTCATATCACACTATAGAAGTAAATAAGCCTTCTACGTGAAATCTGCTATGATATTATGGTCACCAAACATAGGAAAAGTTCTATTTGTAAGTCAGAATTGTTCAAGATGATTAACTTAGAAACAAATCTAACGAGGAGATTATTTGAAATAGATTTACCATCGTTTCCTTGTTGTGATGTATAAAACCCATAGAAATGACTTAAATCAAGCTGAAACGAATGGCTAGAAAGGAAAAATAACAGTTGGCTCATCGATGCACAAAGAACATGACGTAACACTTTAGGGTATATCGTTTGTGACTTAAAGAGATTGACAAGGTTTTGTAAACTTGTAGAGCAAGTAGAAAACGATTGCCCGGGGGAGAACGACATAGTTAAAAACTCATAGCACATAAAATAAATAGTTTTTAATTATAAGTTCCTTGATCACAGAGCAATATTTTCGCTTTGATTTAGCGACAACATATACTCCAAAGTTGACCCTCTTGCCATAGGTTAAAAAAAAAATCTGATGTGTTGCACTCACATGACTTTCTCTACTCTTGTAATAACCATTCTTACAAACTCTTATTCCTATATCTTCTTCGTGTTAAGATAAACATTTGTACAAATTATCTTATTGCTTATTTCCTTGTAGGTGCAACGGGAATATTACAATACAGTAGTCTTTGAGCGATAGTCAAATGTTTTAAAGCTTTGAGATCCCGTTCTCCTTGCACGCTTAACATATAAAAAATGAACAACGATGTTCCATTTCACGAAAGTTTGTTTTCCCAAATTGACACAAATAACATGGGATATCTCCGACATGGTCCACTCTACAAAAAAAAAAAAAAAAAAAAAAAAAAAAAAAAAAAAAAAAAAAAAAAAAAAACCCTACATAAATTGTGTGTTTTGGCGAGATCTACATTTCTTGTATATTAAGAATTTGTCTATCTCTTACGATTTACGAGTTATTCTAGTTATCCAGACTAAACAGGACTACATAGTCTATAGTCAGAAAATTCAAAATATACATTTCATTTGCCATGCAAATATCTTAAACATATGACATTTTAATCAAAATCGTTAGAGCCATTTTCAAGAAAATCAAAATTTTTGAAAAGTTTTCCATATAAAGGGTAATTTAGGGTGGGGCCCTTTTCTTGAAAATCTTCGTGTCACATCATTGAAAGACATTAAACTTAAATACCAAATTTGGTTTTTAACCGACTTTTTATTTTTGGGTTCTGCTGTTAACAGACTGACACACACACACACACACACACACACACACACACACACACACACACACACACGCGCGCGCGCGGACCTTTTTCTACAAATGCTTTTTTTTTTTTATTCAGGTGATCTCAAAACATATTTCTGGTGAAATCTCGACATCGAATTTTTGGGTGGAATACAATACTTCCTTCTATTTACAATAGATCAAGTAATAAAGAAGCTCCGCGGTGCTGTGAGACGTTCACATTTGGGAGGTCCCGGGTTCAAATCTCTTGGGCCAACCAATCCGACTGGACTTCTTTCGTGGTTTCCCTCAATCGCCAAGGTAAATACCGGATTGGATATTTAATACTTCCTTAAGTCTAAAACAATTGTATAAATGAAAAACGGCGGTAATAGTGAATGCTGTGCCATATATCCACAGATATATGAAAACAGATAGACTGGATGACACCCTAATACCATCTGCCCCCACAGAGACAGAGGTACAGTTGCCCTGCACTGTTCCCTCATTGGACTCGTGACGAAGCAAGCTGGTACGGTAAAAGGCTGAGAACTTGAAGACTATCTGCTACACACCGTTCTATATCTCCAGCAGATCCGTTGTGATATGATTACGCAGTTTAAGCGACATAAAAGAAAATACAGCAGAAACTGTAGACCTGTTCAAAACACACAATATCTTTAAAACATCATTTTGTTTGTGGCACCAGCCATTTCCGATATATCCCTTGTTAGTGTATTCAATGTTTTAACACGTATAAGTTTTAAGTGCTGTTGTTATTCACTTGTGTCTTACAATAATGGAAAGAATATGGAATTTAAAGACTAAAGCATCTGACCGTCGAACAACTTCTCGATAGCCCTATACAACGAAAGTAAAATGGAACTATTTCTGCAAAAGTTTATTTCTAGTAACATGAAGCAGATAAAAATATGTTTGGTAAGAATATTTTGTAGAAGCTACATAATCTAAACAATGGTGGCTAAGTCATAAGAAAATAACACATCTTTTTCGTTTCTTCCCTCTATTCTAAGGACCAGTAATGCGACTGTCCTGTGCGATCACGTGCTCACTTACCTCATCACTATTCTCACTACACAGGAATAAAATTAACCATAAGATCGCACATGGCAGTCCTTTCTTCAAGATAAATTTCGCTCTTATGGCTCTCGTCACAAGAACTGCCGACCATATCTTCTGTTTAAAATACAACCTGTTATAGAGCATAAGTACTCTAGTATGTATCCACTTCGATATGTTCGTTGTTTTTTCTCTTCGTCTACAAGCTAAACTTGCTAAACAAACGCAATATTGGCGACGAACCGCAGTGCCTTATCAACAGCTGCTGGCTCGTCGCCCATAATTGAATGCAAGTAAAACCCAGGCCAAGAGGCTGGCGCTCACAAGCGTATCGTGGACAATCAAACAGAATATTTTTAGCAGATACATAGCAATAAATAGCTAAGGCTATGCAATATAATCTCCAAGTAGCTAATGTTTGGGTTTATTTTTAGCTTTTTCCCTCATATTACTCGGAAAAATGACACCTTCACGCCTAAGGGGTCCAATTTTTCTCCAGTCAAGATTATTGTCTATCCTTCCCAGAGTAATTCAGAGTGTAAATGTTTGTGACCTAATATACAAAACCCAAAGAATAATAAACGGAACACTGTGCACAAATTAACTCCGTTGTCGATATGGCAATATATTCCAAAGGTAAAAGGCCGCGTATATGACCACTGAAATAAAAGCGAGGTAAAAGTGGAACAATAAAAAAGTTAATGGGAAACTTTAAATCTACATTCATTAAAAATTCAATTATTAAAATTAAAAGTTGATCGAATGTCCTTATTGCAAACAACAGATGTATCCTTATTAGAGATAAGATAGAAGCAAAAGATTTTGATGTCCATTCTCTTCTTGGCTGTGGATTCCGAATTTTGTTGCTTATTCTCCAATGATGTTGTTCACTAATTTGAAGGTATTATCTGAGTACGGAGTGTTCAAATGGACTGTTATATTTAAACACCTTGCTCCTGGACTTCTATATGTGACATATGTGAATTTCACTGCATCGATAGCTTCGTCAAAGAAGTTATCTGAGGAGAAATGTTACATTGCTAATTTTAAAATTGAACCCGCAACCGAATTTCTGTTGGCGACACTGACCAAGAAGCCTTAGATTATTATCAGCAGAAAGCCGTAAATTATCGGGAAGCTGTTGACCATCGCGACCGTGAGCTAGTCAACCTAAAATTTAATTTTGTCCCTTCAGTAGTTTTTGAGATAAAGACTACTAAATGTCATTCACAGAAGGAGCTATTCAAAGCAAAACTGCAGAAAACCAACTCAAATGCCTTGAGCAGCCGGAGGTGTTATATTTAAAAGTAATGTAAATTTGTAGAGCAAAACTTCCCCTAAAAGATGAGTTAAAGTTTACCTCTTTACAGCAAAGTATGTAGGACTTACATTTATTTGTGTGGATTTGAGCAAAATTTACAGTAGAACGTGCCACTGCGTACCATTTTTAAAAATATTGCACGCCGGCCAGCGTCAGCACCTCAGAGACGCTCAAGGTCAAGCTACCTCACACCACTTCTTGTGAATTGGCCAACGACAATGAGCGCCGCAGAACAAAGCGTTTCCAAACTGTTTCAGAAACTGTATCAACTGCCGATCTGTTCGTGAGAGATTATTCAAAAAAGGTAAACTTCGAGAAAAATTCATGCTACATCATTCTCGTCTGCATAAGAGTGTACGGCAGCGACGGAAGCCAGTTGCTTTTGTGATAGTAGTGATTGTTGAACGAAACAGCTGTTAAAAGAGTGTGTGTTGTTGAGGGAAATATGTGTGTGTGTATTTGTGTGTCGTCAGAGACTGTTTTGGGACATTTAATCGTCGCGTCGGAGTTGTGTGAAGTAGTTTTAGTGAATGTGATCGTCGAAACTATCAGTTTGTGAGACAGAAAGTGAATTGAAAAACTAAAATATGTGTCAAGATTATGTTAAGCGTAAGTTACAAAGTCACGATTAGTCGTAAATTCTGTGGTCTATAAAGGAGAACTGTGTTCTTGTGGTTCAGTTAGAGAAGACATATAAAATGACAAAGAAAAATTAACTGGGCTTTGTAATTTGTCACAACATATTTCAAGTATAAGTATGTAGCCAGCAATGACTTATTTTTGTCAGTTTTGACTATGTAATCTCTTCTTGAAAATTGTAGACACTTCTTCACTTTTGAATTATTTTGTGTGTGCTCCTATACACGTATATTCTTGTACACACGGGCTATTCTAAACATTGCCAGTGCTTCAAAAATCACTGCACGTGGTTCTATTTGCTTAGAGCTATAAATGTTTTTGTTGTATAACAAAACTCGGGTTATTTTATTAGCAAAAGCTTCTAAAATTTAACTACCGACACCACGAACGGTTAACACATAATGGTGAGTATATGGATGTCAAAGAAAGCGCTGTATTTCCGCATTCTCGGATTTTAAATGGCAAATGGTCGCGACCATATTCTTAAATCATTACAGCAATAAACCGGATCTCTCCCCGTCAACTAGAGAATATCAAAGGGGAACCGGTATTCACCATTAAAACAGATATGTAAAACAATTGTAAATATGCAATGTGTGAAGCCCTATGATTCCTAAGGAAATTGCAGTTTCTTTCTATATGCACCCTTAGCTGTCGATTCGTCCTCCGTGGTGACTGCCTCTGGTTCCCAAGGTCGCGGGTTCAGAAGGAGACAGATTTTTTCCGACATAAAAATTCTTAGCATGGCCTCCTTCGGAAGGTAACTAAGGTCTGTGTTCCTGTGAAGTAGATTTGTAAAAGAACCTCAAGCTTGATAGAGGAGCCTCTGAACAAAATTAAGCTGCCCTTTACGCCCATTGTTGAATGGGATACAGTTGAAAGCGTCCATTAATAACATTCAATTTCAATTTAGCTGCCGAAGTACACTACCTTTTACTTTCTCTACCACGTATTTACATACTAGGACGATAAGGTATTGTATTCCGTCCGAAAATTAGATAACAACCATTCAGTGAAAATATGTGTTTTGAGATCTCCTGAATCCAAAAAAATTAGAAAAAGGCATGCATGTTTGTGTATGTGTGTATCTGTGAAAAGCATACTTCAAAAACGAAAAGACAGTTAAACACCAAACCAGCTTAATGTGGATGTGATCCCCTACTCCAAGCTATTTTTTACATGGAAAAATTTTCGAAATTTTTATTTTGTCAGGTCAAAGTTTCGAACTGTTCAGATGCTGCGCTGTTAATATTGCTTACATCATTGGATTGGGTTGGTCTCAGAGAAGCTCCAGAGTCTCTGCTCAGGACACTCAAATTGTTGCATTTGGGAGGTCTTGGGTTAGACTTTTAGGACCGGCCACTCACACCTAGGGAATGCTGATCTGTTTCTCTCTTACCATGAATTTCCTTTTGTTCATTTCTTATAATTTAGCTGAGCTGGGCTGTGCAGCGTCAGTCGGTTTGGGAGGATGCTCGTTCGAAAGTTCATCTCGACCCTGCCAGATGACAGTCTTGTGAAGCGCATCAGGTGCGTGGAGTTCTCCACGGTTCGCCAGAGGGAAGTCTTCTCTGAGAAGCCCGTCAATGAGGCCAGATCATCAAGCTTGGAATCGTTAGGGACCTCTGCACGTCTCTCGGCCAGCCGGCCTGCCTCTGACTTATAGCCTCCTCTAGTTCCTTCACCATTGATTCTGAAATGGTAAACAAAAGATCCACGTTGGGCCAAGGTGCAAGGTATGCCCTCCGTTCCCTGGTCAACCATTCATTCAACTTTATTACTTCCTAGCAGAACCGGCAGCTTCTTCGTTCTCTTTATGTTAGTATTTTCATTTTCACCAGTCTACTTAATGTCACTTACTCCCCGCTTTACAATCTTACTCTTGCTCCTCGCAGTGACTGAGCAATGAGGAGAAACATCGCAGCATCAGATGAAGATCTGCATATATAGAGAGAGGGAGGATATACGTGCGTGACCTTGAGTGGACTGGCCAAAGTGACAGCCGTACAACTGCGGAATCTCTCTCTCTCTCTTTCTAATTCTCTCGTGGTCTCTCTCTTTCAGTCAATCTCTATTTCTTATTGTCTCTTCCTGTTTCCTTCTTCCATTGATCTCTCCCACTCTCTCCCTCTCCGTCATTCTCACCCTAATCTTTATATCTCCACAACAACATGCATTTTAAAAACCGATAATTGCCACTTTCTGGGGTATTAGTAATATGAACAAAACTGTGCATGTTCTTCATGCTTGTGCATTGGAACCCTTGTTTCCTAGGTTAGGGATATATAATTTTTTTTTTCAAATAGGAACCCCAAATGCAGGGTTTGGACACAAGGGGACGTGGAAGTTTGAGAACGAACGGTTGTGAATATTTAACATTCGTTTTGGTATCTTAATACCAAAGGTATGCAACCCTTTAGCCATCTGTCAAATGCAGATGAACGACCTAAGCATAATGATATTCCTTCTCGTGCGCTAAATTCCTTCATAGAGTTCTAGGTGCGCATAATACTGCGTTACTTGTGTAGTTTCCAGTACAGTAACGTTTTAACAGCAGTGCGACATGCCTCAGTACACTTCTGTGGAAATGGCCGACATGAGCTCCAGCACACTTTGATGTAAATGTGCGGAATCACCTCAACGTCCATATTCATATTCATGGATTGGTAGAGTTGGACCATTTGCTGATCTGACACCAGTCGACTATTTTCTATTGCAGTTGTATGAAGAGTGTATGGCAATCCTGTAACGTCAGTGGAGGACCTTATGGCTCGAGTCCATGAAACGATTGAATATCTTTAAAGACAACCGTGCGTATTGGGTCATGTGCATGAGGCTCACCACCGCCTCTGTGTCTCTGCAATGACGTAGGAGGCACACAGTTTAAGGGGCGTTTGTAATGTAGACAGCTCGATGTTGGGTGTTTTACCCATCTCACACTTCGACGCGCTACAGCGTCCAAACCGTGCATTTGCGGACAGGGGTTCCTGTTTGAAAACCGATCAGTTTGCCATCCCGCACAATATACTAAGCGTTGTCGATATTTCTGGAACATTCTGTATATATAATTACTTTATTCTAGAGTCCGAGGAGTATACGAGGAGTGTGACTATGTATGTTTACTTAATTTTATTTGGAGATTCAAGTTATTTTAGCTCCATGGCATCCGCAACGAAAGGTTAAAATTATCCGTAATTATGTTATTTTAGTGACTCCAGCATGTTCTTAATCTGGTGTATCCAGTGTTTACACCATTTTTAGTCATTTAGAAGATCATGAGATCGGAAAGAACAGTGATTTTCAATGCTGGAAAGCGGTTTAGCGGTTAACCTGTTCGAACACACATACACACAATGTCTCCTTTCCAACATTTTGTCCATATGTTCGCTCCTTCCTGCTACTCCGTAACCTCTGAATCAGAAATCAAAGTAAGAGACTTGAAAAGGCCGTTCAAGTGAGGACTTCTAAAATTATTTGTAGGCGCACTTGACAATTGACAAGAAATGAGAAGAGCAAATTAGAATTTATAAGACAAGAGATAGGAGGATGGACGTAAAGGGCGAATACGGACCGACCACACACACCAGAGGGCGCGGCTTAAAGTCCTTCCATTCGTTACCCTTTGATTGACGACGTGGAGTGAGGATATAAGCTCGGAGCAGAAAAGAATATTTTATCCGGGTCCCATTTCGTTATTTATGTCCTTTATGGCAACCCCTCTTCAAACTCATTCCTTTCTTTTGTCTCTTTCTTTACGTTTGACGCGGAGATGGAAGAGAAGGAAGAGGAGAAGAGCGAGCGAGCGAGAGAGGGGTTATCAAGAGGTAAAAAAGAAATGGAGAAGAAGGAAAATAAGTTTAGCAGCGCGAAAAAGCTATAAATTTGTCAGTTGCGTCTGTTGTGTGAGTACGTCTTGTCTGGAAGGGGTCCTTCGAAATGAGGCAATTTGTATGATCGAGACCGAGGTACAGGTGGTGTATAGTTCACTGATTGATTGCGAGGCATGCATTGCTTACATACACTCACATAACAACACTGCGGTAAACTTGAAACTTTGATGTTTTAGCGCAACCACACTAACTCATACTGACCCTTCAACGTTCTTGCTCTCATCTTTACGAGCAACATAAAGTCTCCTGCCACCTGGACATAGTCACACACAATTCCCATTACCGTTTTATATTGCTCTGCTTCGCCACAAATGGTAGATATCTGGCGCAGGTGCCATCATTCACAATAATTCCTACTGCAACTGATAATTGCACAAGAGTGTCTTCTACCAGTCAGCAAGTTCATTCCTACTCCTCAGAGATGACTTCCAGATGGCTCCTGACCATTAGTTTTACTTTCTCCACTGGCAAGTAGGAGAAGTATTGTACTACACCCAAAAATTTGATGTCGAGATTCCACCGGAAATTTGTGTTTTGAGACCCCCTGAATCTAAAACAAGCATTTTTAGAAAAAGGTCCGTGTGTGTATCAGAATGTGGACAGCATAACTCAAAAACGAAAAGTCCGTTAAAAACCAAAGTTTAAGTTTAATGTCTTTCAAGGATACGACACGAAGATTTTGAAGAAAATAGACCCACGCTAAACTACCCTTTACATGGAAAATTTTGATTTTCTTGAAAATGGCTCTAACGATTTTCATTGAAAGGTCATAAGTTTGAGATATTTTTATGACAAATATAATTTATAACTTGAATTTTCTGGCTATAGCC
This sequence comes from Tenodera sinensis, assembly GCA_030765045.1. NCBI lineage: Eukaryota > Metazoa > Arthropoda > Insecta > Mantodea > Mantidae > Tenodera > Tenodera sinensis. Next base: position 71,078,296 of record CM060968.1, read on the forward strand.
CCTGTAGTCGTATTTACTCTGGACGGCTTTTGCATAACTGATAAACCGTTAGAGATAGACAAAATCATACTATACAAAAAATGTAGACCTCGCTAAAAATAAACAATTTATGTCTGAATAAATTTTCTTGTAGTGTGGACCATTTCGGAGATATTCCTTGTTATGTGTGAGTTTCGGAAAACTTTTGAACTGGAACATCGTTGTTCATTTTTTATATATATGTTAAACGTGCAAAGAGAACGGAATCTCAAAGCTTTAAAATATTTGACTACCGCAAAAAGCCTACTGTATTCTAATATTCCCCTTGCACCTACAAGGAAATAAGCAATAACATAATTTGTACAAACGATTATCTCAACTAACATGAAGACGATATAAGAATAAGAGTTTTTAAGATTTAGTGTAAGAGTAGGGAAAGTAATGTGAGTGCAACACATCAGAGTTTTTGGTGGTGTCTCCGTAGGCGAATGCTGGGATAGTTTTTCTTTTAACACGTCTTTCCTGTACGCATAATTTCTTTCATTGTCATCTATTAGGATTGTTGAGCCAGACGAAGGTGTTCGGCTTTTGCGGCTGGAGCACACAGTCTGTAGTGGCTAAGGGCCCGTCAACAACTAGGTCCTCAAGGCCCAAAGTCGAAAGATAAAAACAGGAAAATCAATTGTTGAAACCTCAACCTTAAAAACCTAAAAAGTGAAAGTTAAAATAGCTAAAAACTAAAACAGAACTTAACTTTTAAAAAATTCTGATGTCTTGCACTCACATGACATTCTCTACTCTTCTACTAATCATTCTTACAAACTCTTTTACTACATCTTCCTCGTGTTAGTTGAATATGGGAATGCAGTAGATTTTGAGTGATAGTCAAATCTTTTAAACCTTTCAAATTCCTTTCTCTTTGCACGGTTAACATATAAAAAATTAATAACGACCTTCTGTTTCAGATAAGTTTAAGTATTGCAAAACTCACACAGTTAACAAGAAATATTTCCGAAATCGTTCACTCTACAAAAAATGTATTTAGACATAAATTGTGTGTTTTAGCAAGATCTACATTTTCTGTATAGTAAGATTTGGTCTATCTCTTATGGTTTACCAGTTATGCAAAAGTCATCCAGAATAAATTGGACTACATGGACTATAGCCAGAAAATTCAAGATATACATTTAATTTGCCATCAAAATCGTTTGAGCCTTTTTCAAGAAAATAAAAATTTTCGAAAAATTTTCCGTGTAAAGGGTAGTTTAGGATGGAGGAATTTTCTTCAAAACCTTTGTGTCGCATCCTTAAAAGATGTTAAACTTAAAATACCAACTTTAATTTTTAACTGACTTTTCGTTTTTGAGTTATGCTGTCCACAGACTGACACACACGGTCCTTTTTATATAAATGTTTTTTTTATTATTATTATTCAGGGAGCCTCAAAACATATTTAGTGTGAAATCTCGACATCGAATTTTTGGGTGGAATACAATACTTCCTCTACTTTTCTATACGTAGTAGAGAAAGTAAAAATGAGTAAAAAGGTAAGCTTTTAAAAGGTTAAAAGGCTAGTGGATGGGTGAGTGCATCTTTTTGGAATGGATTGTAAACACCTCCTCATTCTAAATTACGTTTGCATAACTCAAAAAATAAGAGATAGAAAAAAAGTTACTAAGAAAAACATGTAGATCTATTTTGATCTCGTTAACGCACCCAGTTTGTCTAACAACTTTTGATGAGTTAACCATTTCTGAGATATTCTTTATTATTGGTTTAAATTTTCAAATGCGTATGCGTTTTTCAAATTGAAATTCCTTATTTTTCCCCTTAGAGCTCTTAATATATTTGAATATTATTTATTCCTACCATAGTCCCCTACACCTGTTGTAATTACAAGGAAATATCTAATTAAAGTATCTCTACACATGCTTATCACGATTAACATGAACTACATAAGAATAATTTGTATAGTCTATACCAAAGGCCAATTAGTGGACTGGAAAATACATTAGAATGGGCTTCCTAGACCCCTAGCGGAATCGAAGTGGGGCTTATATAAATAAAAAGTGAATGTAGGAGAGAAAAAATATATCAGTATTTTGAATTTGAGCCATGCTCTGAAATTAAAATCAAGTTCAATTCTAATGGTGCATACAAAAGACATCAATGACACCCTCTTCTAGGTAATAGGCACTCGCGTGTAATTTACATTGCTAGCGTAACAGTTGTATTTGAAATATGTTTTGAAAAATAAATGTGCAATTTCGTCCTCTGAATTCAGCACTGCTTTTCGGGAAGTGTCACAATTCTTAAACTATTGGAATACAGAGGTGCATGTTACTGATTTATTAGTGCAATACTTCAGAAACGGCCAACGCTACGAAAAAATAATTTGTTATGTGTTTTCATGTATTCCACATTTTTCTAATAATAAACTTTGTTCTACTTCTGTTCACTGTGAAGTCAGAGAAATTTCATAGTTATACCACATTATATATAACCAATAAATATGAAGGTGGCTCACAGACTGTACGAAAAATAATACGTTTGCTTTAAAGAAACCTATTTTTTGATGTATTAGATTTTGCCTATATTTACGGATTATCAGCTCATCCAGAGGCTACCTCCATAAAATGGAAGCATAATTTTATTTATCACAAGAATATCTTAGACATATAGTATTGTAAACAAAATTTTTAGAACCTTCTTTGAGAATATAAAAAATAGCACTTCTTCCCCGTGTACAAAGTGATTTGGAATGAGGAATTTCTTGAAATCTTGAAAATCTTCTTGATTTACGATACAGAACTTTAATCGACTTTTCATTTTTAATTTCTCTAATACTATAGTAAAGTAGAGGAAATGTATTCCATCCAAAAATTCGATGTCGAGATGTTACCGGAAACATGCTTTGAGGCCCGCTGAATCCAAAAAGCACTTCTAGAAAAACGTTCATGTGTGTGTGTGTGAGAGAGAGAGAGAGCATGTGAACAACATAGCTCAAAAACGAAAAGTTGGTTAAATACCAAATTTGGTATTTAAGTTTAATGTCTTTCAAGGATGCGACACGAAGATTTGAAGAAAATTCATCCGCCCAAAACTACCCTTTATATGGAAAATTTTTCGAAAATTTTGATTTTCTTGAAAATGGCTCTAACGATTTTGATTAAAATGCTGTATGTTTGAGATATTTTTATGGAAAATGAAATGTATATCTTGAATATTCTGGCTATAGCCCACGTAGTCCTATTTACTCTGGATGACTTTTGCATAACTGGTAAACCGTAAGAGATAGACCACGTCCTACTGTACAAAAAATGTAGAGCTTGATGAAACACACAATTTATATCCGGATAATTGTTTTTGTAGAGTGGACCATTTCGGAGATATTCGTAGTTATTTGTGTGAGTTTTGGAGAACCTATACTTCAGACAAATGGAACATCGTTATCCATTTTTGATATCTTAGCCGTGCAAATAGAACGGTACCACAAAGCTTTAAAGGATTTGACTATCGCTCAAAGTCTACTGTATTCCCATATTCTTCTTTTACCTACAAGAAGATAAATAATCAAGAGTAGAGAAAGTCATGTGAGTGCAACACATCAGATTTTTTTAGTTATGCCTTCAGGCTTTTTTTCTAAAAATACTTGCTTTTGGATTCAGGGGATCTCCAAACGTGTGTCTCGGAATGAATCTCAGTATCGAATGTTTGGGTGGAATGCAATATGTATTTATTTAACATAGGTTAAGCAGTAGACTTTAGTTACACTAAAGTTAGTTTCCTGTAGATAAGAGAAAAAAATCTAAATATTTCCAAAATTTCGAAGATAGGGTTGTCCATCTTATCAGAGAGTGGTAGAATTTCAAACCCTGAGTTACCCCATGGGTTATATTTTTTAATCTAAGTATAAACGTTTTGTAGCCCTGACATTTAGTACCGTTTGTGGAAAATTCACGAGTTAGAAGGCCAAAGATAAAGAAGCTTCTAAATGCGTGAAACGTATAAAAAGCTGCAACTCTGTGTGTGCCAATCCAATTACTTTTGACCAAGAATTTAATTGATTAACGACGTTGGAGATACTGCAGTAAATAGTACATTATTTTTGTAGGATATAACGCTTTCCCCTTTTCAAATATAAAAAAAAAATCCAAACAAAATAGCTTTTAACAAGAAGAGATGCTTTCGTTTCGGTGAACGAATGCAGGTCTATATATCCTAATAGCTTCCGTGACGACATTGCACAATTTGTTATAATTACAGGAGTTTCTGTAACTCACCGCAACGTTAGTGCGAGAGCGGAAAAATGTCCCATCATGTGCTGCAAGGACCACACTGTCCGGCGCTAATGAAATAATAACTCGAGCCCTTCACAGGGGCGGACTAGAAGGGCGCCAAACTGAGGGTCACGTGCCAACCATGTGACAACACCTGCGAAATTTAGTTAAAACACTCACTGCAAACAAAGTTTTACAAAACATGTTTTCTTATCTCTTCAGTAACTAAGATTCTTATCATTCGGATTTCACTGACAGGTGGTCCTAGTTGTGTAATGGACTTCCTGTACCATCTTGTTTGATTTAGTCTCTAAAGTAGACTTTTATGCTCGCAGAACTATTGTTCTCCATCAAGTAGTGAGGTTATGTCAAAAATATGACCTTAGTTGCGTAGTTATTTTTCTACACTCTCTGCCTGGGTAACATGTAGACGATTTTATGGCAGACATAAAATTTAATGGCGGCTGACCACTACTATTCTCCTTTCCGCTGTACAAATAAATTTTCTGGACGCAAATGACATTTTTATTACTGGCTTTACAGCGTGATTTCACAACATATTTAACTATATATCTAACACCGTAAAGTGTTGACAAGCTCCTCCTGCCACCCGCCGTTAAATTTTGTGTCATTCATAGTTGCATTGGATTTATTTTACTTCCATTGTAACGTGCCTATTTGTGACACACTAGCTAAGGGACGTAAACCCAGGAATCTTGACTGGGTTGCGAGAGGTCTGGGGTAGTAAGAGTAAGATTAGCTGGTATAATTACTAATGTGTGGATCAGCGTGCCCAGATTTTGTGAGATTGCCTTTATAAACTGTTTATGTTGAAGGAGAGGGGGTGAGTCCAGAGGTAAACAACGGGCGCGTGCCTGCAGTGTTCCTACAGATTATATCAAAAGAATGCGTCTACAATTCTGTTTATGCTGTTAATGTTTTAATTTGTATACATGATATATGTAAAGTAAATCCTACATAGTCTGTCCATTCCAATGAAAAATAAATATCCGTTTCTCGCTTAAACAAAAGCTGTATCTTGAAAATCTCCTTTCAGATCGCAGGAGGAATAGACGCATGCGAATAATAAACTACATCACGTCGGACATGTTTCTAACACCTTTGGATCTGCAGGGTTAGGTTACTTCTTGCAGCAAGATATTCCGCACAGCACACATTAAAAAAACAACATTCTGGAGTTTACTTTTTCCTGACTTTGATTTCCTTATCTTTTACACATACTTCTTCCACTATGCTTCTAGTCTTTAGTATGTGTAACTCAGGGTTTATAAGCAGTGTATAAGCAACAGAAGTTATTCCTTATGAAATTTAAACTACTCTAAAGATCCACTGAAAAAAGAGATTTTTGCAATTTGAATTGCATGTGATTCTTGTTCACTTTCACGGTATGTTTCGGAATTTTTTTTTTTAAACCCACAGTCTGTACCCAGGGGACACGAGCTGAAATAATATGCTCCTTGCATCAGTAACTTGAAATGATGGACTAGGTGACTCTAATAACCACAAATCAGTAGTGAATATGTACCCGGGAACACTGGACGAACATATCACTGCCTGCCTTACTCAAATCCTATATTCTCTTAACCGTTGACAGCTTCAATGTTAATCCCGCACATGTGCGATGTTTAGGAACGAAAATCCGAGAGGTTTCCAAAGTATTTGTATTGAAAATAATTCATGGAGTCACAATGGACACTCACCATTGTTAATCTACAATTATAATAATGTTACGCTTACATCACGCTCCTTTCTTTTCTTTCTTTCCTTCTGTTCCTTCCTTCTTTGTTGTTGTTGTTTTTCTCCCGTTCTGTAGGTGGAACTTTACGTCATGTGTGTACTGCATGTTTAATCCTTTACTTACCCGGAAACTAAGAGTAACCATAAAATAAAATTCATTCAGATTGGTTAGTTCACGAGATTTGAATTCACCACCCGAATGCGAACCTAGCACTAGTGCTAAATCTATCTTGTGTTTGTGTTTTCGCTTTCCTCAAGAACCATCCCCATTTTCTGTAATTTTAAGCTAAGTTCGAGAAAAGTCCGTGTGTGTATGTGTGTGTGTATGTGTGTGTGTCAGCTGCGTGAGTACGATCGCATCAAAAGGAAGATAGCGAAGCAATTAATGAGTGTCAAGTGGTTGTGTCGTCCAAATCAGCTGTTTGAGAGGCAGATAAAGCAAAGAAAAGAAAAAAAAGGACTATGAGTGAGCCAAGGTTACGAGAAGATTTCAGTTGTGAGTTGTAATAGTCACAAGAGACTATAGTCCATGTTAACGTCAGTAAAAGAGAATTATCTTGTACAAAAGTTTTAGAAAAAAATAAAGTGAGAAAAAGTCATTGGTCTGGATTTTGTCACTTTTGTCACACTGGTGTCAGAAGTGGGATTCGTCGAATTGTCATTTTATCACAGCATTTTAACCATTCATTCCGAATGACTTCTTCATAACTGGTAAATCGTAAGAGACAATCTTACTGCACAAAAAATGTATATGTCACTAAAACATATAATTTATGTCACTTTGTACTAAATAATTTCCAAAATATACCTTGCTACTTATTTAAATATCCCAATAGCGATACTTCTCCCAAATATTATTCGCTTCTTTTTTCTTTTCTATTTGCTCCTGCTCATACATGAAGTACGGAATTTAAACCCACTGAGCAACTGTTAAAATGTTTCATTTTCGGTTTAGGCTACGGTATTTCCCTATTCCCATTTTATCTACAAGGAAATATGTAATATAACTATTTCTACAAAGTCTATCTCAATTAATATGAAGGATATAGAAAAGTAAGCTTTTAAAGATAGTTCCTACAAGAGTGAGTACATATATTAACTCATGTGAGTACATCACATATTTTCATCTTCTTGTTTAATTCTTGCAAGGGTGCGCTATTTTAAATATTGGTTTTCTCTCTGCGTCCCCTTCATTTACCTTGTCACTGGCAATTATAGGTAGCATCCCAAACACCAAATGTCGCAATGGAGTATGATGAAAATCACTGTTATCTAACGATCCTTGTTATCTGGCTTCAATATGTGCAACAGGCCCTTCAAAACTCCTTTAGAATGCAACCAATAAAACGTGACTCATGAGAGAACACTAACCACTGAAAAAACAAGCGATAATTTGGTTGCGCCAAAACAAATGGTGGATGGAGTGAAAGATAACTTAACGAAGAAAATAATTAAGAATTTTCAAGAAAACTTCTGTCAAAAAGAGCCTTGTTTTCTGTTAAAGCTCATAAATTCTAAGTGTAAATGCGTATATAGAAAATTCCTTAAACAGTAAATTATGATGAATATTTGCAAATTAACATTAAACTTTGCGTCGTTGCTAATAACGTCGACTCAAGGTGAATGGTAGAAAGTGTATTTCATTCGGAATTATGGGTTTTGATACTTGATCAGGATATTTTTTGGGAATAGAGCTCTTTCCACAGTTTTTTTCTTAGTTTTAAAACGCCAACCGATAAGAATTTTCTGATACATTTTGTTCCTAATTTCATTCATCAGTGTCAAAAGACATTTTATTTGGAATATGCGACAATAAACTACAATGCTTAAGAATCATGACCTGTTAACAATATGTCTATCAAGTTCACACCCTGATGGTTCCATGGTTACTTAAAAGCAACAACCCATGTCAGTAGATTTACTGGCACGTAAAGGAACTTCTGGGGGATCAAATTCTGGCACACTGGGGCGCTGATATGATTCTGGTAATTGACAGCTTCGTTAACAAACAAAATGTTTGTCGCTCAATTGGTAGAGCACCTCCCTTTTCTGCAAGGGGACTTGAGTTCGATTCCCAGCTGGAGTTGGGAAAGTTTCTCCATTCTGGATTATTCCCTATGCTCCCCAGAGTCTGAATGTTTGAGTGCCAGTGTGAAAGTGTGTGTGAACTTATTGTACAGAAACTTCAAAGACCAAACCCTACTGATAAACGAGTTAACACCACTGCCAAAAAGCAAGATGTTCCACAGGAGAGGCTGCCAATATGACCATTGAGTTAAAGGTGGGCAACAATGGAACAATTAACCAAAAACATATTTCTCTTCCCTCCTCTATAGCAAAACAAGGCACTGGTCTTTCTTTTCGACACGTACCCGAAGTCTCTAACCAACTCATATCTCTAACATTAATAGCCACAAAATATAAGTAATTAGTTGTCCTAAAAAGTAGTCCTTACTCATTGATGTTACTGATAATTGTAATCCAACAGATTGTTATGCACGCGTGCAATCGAGTACTGACGATGGAGTGTAGAGAAGGTGCAATATGACTTTTCCAATTGAAATATACTGGCAGTGCTTACCACATGCAACGGAGTTCCCTCCATATGTCCTTATTCGCGCAATGCCTGTGGGCAGGCAACTTAATAATAGCATCGTTTTCGAATATGTGGAAAATAAGAATAATTGTTTGCTATAACACCTATGAAATGTCATTGTTATAGGAATCTGTAACAAATTATTTTAATTCCTTACTTCTCTTTTCCCTGTCATAGATTTCTTCATGCTACGGATGCACATAAAGGAAGTGAATTTTACAAAGTCTCAAGAAAACCCAGCATTGCCAACTTACATACACAACCATTCAGTAGTATCTACCAGTATTAAAATTTCTCAAGGGTTGCAAGTAAACTCCCAGCTATGGCACTGAATTTTTCAGTCCTGATTGCACCTCTTAAACTCGCGCTGTTTTTCTATGATGTCACGGTCTTCCGCATGTATCTACCCCCTATGAAGGCAATACTTCATAAGTTGGCAACAGTTGCCCCATAGCTCACTGCCACTCGGTAGAACACCTACATGCTGTTCTAGGAGTCCTGGGTTTGATTCCTGCTGGGGGTGGGAATTTTAATCTAACCAAAATTATTCCCAATTCACCCCAGAGTATGGAATTATGAAGGACAGTGCGAATATGTGTGTGATTCATTGTATAAAACCCAAATAAGAAGTATATGTTAATATAGTTAATGGCGGAGGTATAAATGAAACAAAAAATACACAAAAGCACTATTTATTGTAACTAAATTGTGTACAATAAACCTACTTAACTTCAGCATTTGAGTATGTTATGTCTTCTAAATATGCATCTAAATAAAAATAATTTGTATAATAGATACATGTCCCACTTCGCTTATTAATACTGTTGTGCAATGTTTTAATCTACAACTGTAAAATCTGCACTAGTTTTTTCTTCCACATACCAACTAGAAGTGTTGCATTCCAACCAAAAGTTCTACACCGATATTTCACAAAAAAAAAAAAAAAAAAAAAAAAATAAGAAAATGCCCCCGTGTTTATGTGCGTGGCGTGTACCTGTCTCGCAAAAGCAAACACTGAATGAACATCAAGCTTGATATTTACTTTCAAGATCATCCAAAGATACGACATGAAGACTTTCAAGAAAAAACTCTCACTTCAAACTACACCATATACAGAAAAATTACTGACACTTCTCATTTTCTCAAAATTGGCTGTCATGATTTTTATTATAATGCCATAGACATTTATATGAGAAATAAAATATTCATTTTGAATTTTCCGGAAGTAACCGTTGAAATTCTCTTCGTTTGGAAGTAATTTTGCATGACGAGAAACCGTAAGAGGAAGACAAAAACGCACTACACAAAAAATGTACATTTTTAAAGCCAATGATTTACTTTTCTGTGAATCAGCCATTTCCGAGATATCGTTATTATTTGAACTTTTCCAAAAAATTGCTATTTTTAAAAGTGCTGTTTCTATTGAGTTGTTTCTTGGGACTCGTGGATACAGTAAGAAATTTCAGTGACATATGACTGTAGATTATGTTTCCTGTATCGCCCTTGTGCCTACGAGAACTATTCCCGCGGAGGTTTATCTCGATTAAAATAAACTATATAGTCAAGGTAGTTAGAATGATAAACTATAGGTATTATGGCAGACACAAAATTTAACGGCAGCTGATAGCTGATCACTTCATGAACAGATTATTCTCTTTACTGTTGCGCAAATAAATTTTGTGGGTACAAATGATATTTATATCACCGGCTTTATGGTATGATTTCACAGGGTGTTTACAACACAGCAAGCCGTGGCAAGTCTCTGATTGGATGTTGTGTTGACCATCTCCTCCTACCACTCGCCAGTAACTTTTGTGTCTGCTATAGGAGAAAAAGTCATGTGAGTGTGAAGTATAACATTTTATATCTATGATAAACTGAATTTTAATAGCCCGTCGAAGTTAAAAACATCTTAAACGTCTGTAAACTTGTATTCCCTATTCACTTCTCGCCATTTGTTTCGTCACATAACGACAAAGATCTTTTCATAGACCTGTATTTGCATAGAAACAACTGACGATAAATTTTCGTTAACAGAATTGGAAAATTTCTGCTCGACAGTGTAAAGATTGGCTCACAAAATAGTCGACACGGCAACGGAAAGCAAAACAGCATTCAATATTTGATTCAGAACAGCCCGGGAACGAGAACGACAAGACACACTGTCGATCAGCTTATCGATAGAAAGTGGAGTCGATTTAATGCACTGAGATTTCATTTGTTTCTTACTGACCAATGATATTTGTTCTAGCTTACAACTAGAGAGAGCTCTAGCGGCTGTTTCATGGCAAGCCAGCATGAGCAATTTCTACAGCGAAATTTCTAATACGCATGAAGTGTATGAAGTGCCGTGCCCGGTAACGGGAACAGAAACTTGACCAATGACATGTTTTCTAGCTTGTGACTAGAGAGAGCTCCACCTGCTGTTTCATGGCATGGCCACCTGGAATAATTTGTATATAATATGAATCTAACATGCCGTGCCCGATAACGGGAACAGAAACTTAAAACTTGGCCAAGTCTTCTTTTCCGTCGGGAAAACTTTCCGTCGATTGTGAACACTCCCATTTGAATGACTGAATGACAACTTGGGAGGGGAACTTACCACCTCGACCGAAAGGCGATCTTTTGTGCCTATGCCCCTGATGGGGCATCCCTCGGTAGGATGGATGAGGCGAATGGATCCAAAGGGTGGCCGGAATGTTGCCATGAGAGTGTAGAGGGCACCCCAGCGGAGCCTGGCATAGCCCCGTTCCTCTGCCACCCCTTCGGATTACTACCCCTAAGGAGTGCGAGACTCGCAACCCGGCTCCCGTGCCCCGGGCCTGAAAATTAATACATACGCCTTCCAATCTGCAGCACGAGATTTCCAAAGCGCATCCTTTTTCCCTGCCGCGACGCTCGCCGACGCTTCCAACCCTAAAATAAACCTAATGGTATGAAGGATGAAATGAACTGGTTAATTTAGCGACGTGGAGGAACAGAAAATTCGACGGATATGGAAATCCTTCCCAGCATTCACCTGGCGACCCGGGGAAACCTCCGAAAAAATCCATGGGTGAGGAAGTTCGACCGCGGGGATCAAACCCGTGACCTCCCGAATGTGGGCCACAGACGTTACCGCCTGAGCCATCCCGCTCGGTCTCCCATTTGAATGCATGTATTTCAACTTTCTCGTTCTGGTTATCGTTGTCGTTGCCGGTGATTGTGATTAGTCTTAATATTACTGAACAAGCAAGTCTAGTTTTCACTACAGTTGTAAATGTATCTTGTTGGTGTCGCGCATTGAATTCACGCCGCTTGCTCGGTAAAAACGGAGCTCTAGCCAGTCCATCTCTGGATGGCAGACATTTACATTAAGTGTGTCTCACATATCATTGTTCCAGAACATAGCGACAGTCTATCCTGGAGAAGGAATTACCATCACCAGCCTGTAATCTACTTTACCACGCACGGTCACTTCACTCAGCTCTGGCAATTAGCGCTTCACACTTCACACCCTGAGATTTATGTCGCTTTATGAAGTTCCTTATGTATTACTCCGCCATCGCTGTTCTGGACGTCATTACGTAGATTGTACCTGTTTCAATGTTTGCTTCGTGTCGTGGTTTGTTTTTAGTTCTTCCATTAGAAACCCAAATATAAATTGTTTCAACTGTCATTGAAGATTTATTTGCTTTACATATGCACCAGCTTTACAGAGATTGATGTGAGAATGTGTGCTCTGTCATTGAATGTTGTAAAATTAAGACTTACATTATTTAGAAAGAGAGACAGTGATGAAAATACCGCGTAATATCAAAAGTGTGTGCCTGGGCTCGAATTGTTAGTCTTAGGTATATTGGTTTGGACAGCTGTAAAGCAATAAAAAAATACTTATGTGCTGCATTGAAATTACTTTCTATTCCTATCTCTACAAACCATTCTTGCAAAATCTCATTATTCTAGCTACTTCTTGTTAATCCAGATAAATGTTCAATTTATATTTACACATTTCAATTTCTGATGTACTGGGTTTATATGATTCAATAGCTAAAGCAACTGTTATATTGTAAAATAGGATGCCGCTATGTAATGATAATCATGATGATGATGATGACTAAAGCTAGGACAAATATCCTTTTGCTTGCAATGTGTGTGTGTGCTATGAATATGTATTGATAGCGTGGAGAGGGGAAAGAAGGTGGCACAGATAACCTCAACTGATTGGAGTAACGCAATAGAGGGACAGGAAATTCGGAAGATATGGAAATTCTTACCAACATTGGCCAGGCGACCCGGGAAACCTCTGAAAAATCCATGGGTGAGGAAGTATGAACATCACAGTCAGGACTGTAATAACAACTATAATTTAAAAAGTAGGCATTATAGATACATACATATGTATTGTAAAAAATCTGACGTGTTGCACTCGCATGACTTTCTCTACTCTTGTACTAACCATTCTTACAAACTCTTATTCCTATATCTTCTTCGTGTTAGTTAAGATAAACATTTGTACAAATTATCTTATTGCTTATTTCCTTGTAGGCGCAAGAGGAATATTAGAATACAGTAGGCTTTGTGCGATAGTCAAATGTTTTAAAGCTTTGAGATTCCGTTCTCTTTGTATGGTTAACATATAAAAAATGAACAACGATGTTCCATTTCACGAAATTTCAAGTTTTCCGAATCTGACACCAATAACAAGGTATATCCCCAAAATTGTTCACTCTACAAAAAATTTATTCAGATATAAATTGTGTGTTTCAGTGAGATCTACATTTTTTGTATATTAAGAAATTGTCTATCTCTTACGGTTTACGAGTTATTCAAAAGTAATCAAGAGTAAACAGAACTACATAGGCTATAACCAGAAAATTCAAAATATACATTTCATTTGTCATACAAATATCGTAAACATATGACATTTTAATCAAAATTGTTTGAGCCATTTTCAAGAAAATAACAATTTTCGAAAAATTTTCCATGTGAAAAGTAGTTTAGGGTGGGGCTATTTTCTTCGAAATTGTGTCGCATCCTTAAAAGACATTAAACTTAAATAGCAACCTTGGTTTTTAACCGAGTTTTCGTTTTTGAGTTACGCTTTCCACAGACTGACAGACTGACAGACACACAGACTGACACACAGATACGGACGTTTTTCTAAAAATACTTTTTTTTGGATTCAGGGGTCTCAAAACATATATGTCCGGTGAAGTCTCGACATCGAATTTTTGGGTGGAATACAATACTTCCTTCTATTTATCAGTAGAGAAAGTAAAAATCTAAACATTTACCTATAGAATTATCTTCTAGTTCTCTGTTTGTCAAATTGTTCACTTACGGTGAAATTATTTGTACCAATTTCCTCCATTAACGTTTGTAATCTGGTAGCACTTGATAATTCTGACATATTGAACTTTGTATAGCGCAGAACAGAACGTAAGCACAGAACGCACCGCGACCAACTCTACACTGTCAGTACTGCAGTCGAACTACTGACTGTCAACTGTACAGCCCCGGATCAGTGTGTCCAGTACTACGTCACGAGTATTAGATAGACTAGTAGCTACGTTGATGCCCTGCTTAGTGGATATTTGTCTTAACTCTGAAATTCAATGCTCTTTGCATGATCCCAAGAAGAAAGAAAGAAAGAAAGGAAAAAAAAAAAAAAAAGAAGAAGAAGAATAACGACTTCCCAATTGAGAAAAATAAAAGAATTTGAAAATTTAAAGCAATAGCAAAAATACTATGAAAGGTTCAACTCCACAAAAAAGTTGCACCTAAGATAAATAAGAGCTCTTTAACTACAATAACATTTTCTGCGTAGTAAGAACTTGTGTCTTTCTTAGGGTGAGCTGGGTTAACACATACGAATCATAAATAAATACATGCTGTGCAGTAGAAAACAAATGCTGAGCCATAATATACTTTGTGACTAAGTACAGAACAAAATTATAAAGCACACTGGTAATAATGCAGCCGCACGATATCGCGTCAGCTCAATACTGCACTTTCAGAGCAGAGAGAAACAAGTCATCCGCATGACCTTGTATACTTCATCTGTTGTTATCGTGTTTCCGTTTGCGCACCGCGCTCTGACATTTTTGGGTCTCTCTGTATTTAAATTTATTTGTTATTGTTACGATAAGGTATGAAGTAGTTACATTTTATGTTTCTATTTTACGGAGTTTGGCTGACTTTTAAATGTTTGTCCGAGCGAAAACAAGATCAAAGAACGGGTGACCTGTTAATAGAAGTTTTAATTTTATTTTTATTTTTGAAAGAAAATACGGAGTTTGAGGGAGTTTTGAGTGTTGGTCTGATGGGAAAAACAATCATGTGTTGGCAACACTGTTCATTTGTTATACTTTGATGTCTCTTATGTCACTTATTGTAAATCGAAGTCTTGTACTACACATAATAATAGTTGTAGGTGAATAACACACTTCCGTAATTGTCCACGTTATTCGTGCATATATCCGCACCTGGTTGCTCAAGCAGCTAAACCTGCTGGCTTCTGATTGGACGTAGAGTTAATGACATCAGAATAACGTTTAACGGAGATTCCTGATCAGGGTACGAAAACTCCCTATTGTAATTGAGTTTGAGCATGTTAGGCTGGTATGAAAAATCCACCAAGAACGCAAGAGAAAGAAGAAAGTACACTTTTCATTCCGTTAATTTCCTGCCAGATTATTAGGAAAGCTGTTGCTACCAGTTAACATGGGTGGAGCATTTCTGTCTGATTTGTTGTTCCGTGCTCAATGAATGAGGTACGTATAATGCAGGAAGTCACTTGTGAATGACAAGCCATTCAGCTTTGTTAGGCTTCAATACTTCAAATACAAACTGCTTCAGTTTAATGACTCATAGAAGGAATACGAACGAGGGAAGAACTTAGTTCTTAGACACGAACTACCTTAACTCTGCACTTACAGCCAAGTATATGAACTGGATATGGAGGGGAGGAAATGCAGCCGCAAGTTGCAGAATATATAAAATAGTCTCTTCACGAACGAAGGCAGCTGCGCAGTAACAAAGCTCTTGAACGTTATATTCACGTGCTATGAAGACTTTTTTTCGGATTTTGACTCTGATTATGAAACCAGCGAAGAGAATCAGATAAAATGCGTATTATGTTGTGTATTAACATTTAATAACAAGATAATCCGTCGCAGCTCATGTGATAGCGTCCATTCGTCTTCCCCTTCCTTGCACTCTGCGCGGAAACTGTCATTTACCGCTTCGTTCGTAACGGAGGTTGCAAGTAGAGATAATAGCCTGGTGTATAAAATACTAAAATTGTAAGCATAATAGTCACAATTTATTGCATCACAAATTATACATAGATATAGTGACTTTGTTCAGTTTTCACTAATGCTTCACTTTCGTTTCTTTATGCGTGACGATCTAATGAATACACCCGAAGTAATCTCTCCCTCTTTCCAGTCTTTGTTAATGTCAAACAAAGGAGTCGAGTTATACTGTAGTCGCACCATCGTATAACACACTGAGAAAACCGCACTTTACATTGCGAAAGAGTTCGCGAGAGACGAGAGGAGGAACATCCAAGGTTATCTCGTTGCGTCTCAAAGGCATTCCTGGTAGTCAAGGAAAACACTACCCTACTTATATTTTCAAACAACCAGTAGCCGTTGGTGAACACCGTTATCCAGGTGCTGGCATACCAAGTTTAGAATTTCCCCTTCTGTACATTAAAATAATAAATGAGATATACTTTCTAGTAATAACTTAAAAGAGTAATGCTTTATTGAATAAAACTGATAAAAAGGACATTGAATAAACACTCTGTATATGGAACTAACAATAAGAGAAAAATGTTGGGCATTTCGGCTTCCTTTTGAAAATTTTCCAAAAGGTTACTGATCTTATTTTTATGTTCTTAGTTTAAAAACTGGTTGTTTAGTGTTGCATTAAGAAAAGATTCAACTTATACAATCCTTCGGTAGTAAACACTAGCTTCATTTTAAGCAATGGGTCATAAATTGGTAGTTTCTGTGACAGATAAATTTCAGAAATCTCGAGGAATGCATCAGGGATGTATGACTGTGCAGTAATGGATGTTAATGGATTGGATACACAGATGCCTTTACTTTTTCTCTGAAACAAGTGAGTGACAAGAAACTGGACAAGAACAAGTCTCATCCCGAGTCGCGGAATGTGACGGATACACTCAACAAAATAAAGAAGTGGTCGAGATTAATGGGCGATGTTGTCCTGCGGAGAAAAATTTATCGGACATGTGGGCAATCAGTTGGCCGCCACACGTTGCAGATATCGATGGAGCTGTTGCACCAATTTTAACAAGTGATCCTTATTCCAGTGACATCTCTTCTCTCTTTTTTTTTTTTTTTTTTTTTTCCTCTTTAAAGTTTTCTTCTTTTCTGTCTTTCCTCTGCCGAAGACGCAGACCTGTATTTAGCTAGGGAGAGCCGCTGTTTTGACGAAGCTGTCGCTTTTGAATCATTTATCATTATATATTACTCAACATATTCACAAGTATAAAAATCTGATGTGTTACACTCACATGACTTTCTCTACTCTTGCACTAACCATTCTTACAAACTCTTATTCCTATATCCTCTTCGTGTTAGTTAAGATAAACATTTGTACAAATTATCTTATTGCTTATTTCCTTGTAGGTACAAGGGGAATATTAGAATACAGTAGGCTTTGTGCGATAGTTAAATATTTTAAAGCTTTGAGATCCCGTTCTCTTTGCACGCTTAACATATAAAAAATGAACAACGATGTTCCATTTCACCAAAGTTTAAAGTTTTCCGAATCTGACACAAATAAAAGAAATATCTCCAAAATGGTTCACTCTACGAAAAAAATTATTCATACATAAATTATGTGTTTTAGTGAGATCTACATTTTTTTGTATTTCACGAAATTGTCCATCTCTTACGGTTTACGAGTTATTCAAAAGTCATCCAGAGTAAACAGGACTACATTGACTACAGCCAGAAAATTCAAAATATACATTTAATTTTTCATACAAATATCTTAAACATATGACATTTTAATCAAAATCGTTAGAGCCATTTTTAAAGAAAATCAAAATTTTCGAAAAATTTTCCATGTAAAGGGTAGTTTGTTTAGGGTGGGGTTATTTTCTTCAAAATCGTGTCGCATCCTTGAAAGACATTAAACTTAAATATCAACTTTGGTTTTTAACCGACTTTTTGTTTTTGAGTTATGCTTTCCGCAGACTGACATACAGACTGACACACACACGCACACACACACACACACACACACACACACACACACACACACACACGGACCTTTTTCTAAAAATGCTTTTTTTGGATTTAGGGGTTCTCAAAACATATATTTACGGTGAAATCTCGAAATCGAATTTTTGGGTGGATTGCAATACTTCCTTCTACTTAGTAGAGAAAGTAAAAATACACTCCCCATCACCTTTTACGCTCTACTTTCTCTAGCATCTGTATAGTAAGTATATAGAGGAAGTAGTTTTAGAGGAGAGTTCATTTCTAAGACCTCTTAAACTCTATGGCCATATAGCGGGCTTTTTTAGGGACTGTCTTTATGTGATTATCTGCTATAGCCCATCCTCATGACATGATCTAACCACTTCCATTTGGAGTGAATGGCTGATGTTAAGTCTTTGATGCCTCTCATTTTCTTCAGGTCTTCAGTGAGAATTTTGAGGATTTTATCCTGAAGACTGGCACCTCTCCATTTTCCTATGATATCGTATTTCTAATAGCTTCATTTATCTGCCTGTTAAGGACCAACTCTGAGTTAGAAGAGGTAGAGTGCAGCTGTCCAGTATGTCTTTCTTTTGTTTAATGCTATATGCCTTGTTTGTGAACATAAACTTCCAACTACACAGTTTGGACCATGCTTGGACTTCTTCTTGGGTAACATTGCCGACTGATACAATTTGAAAAGAAAGGTATATATATGGCTTAAATAATTCCTTAGTGTTCTAGTAGTAGATTTCTATTAGTTAAAAACGCCTAAACATGATTATAAAATATTAATGTATTTATCAGAACTTTCGAAATATTTATTGTTCTTATTTTTTTTTAGACATCCCCAAAAAAAAAACACCAACAACGCTTAGTATGTTGTGTGGACGACAAAGTGATCGGTTTTGAAACAGGAAGCTCTGTCCGGAAATGTACGGTTTGGACGCGCGGGCGGTGCGGGTGTCTGAAGATTTTCAATCGCTCCGTGAAATCGAGTAATGAGGTCCTCCGCTGACGTTACAGGAGTGTCATACACCATACTGTTCTTACGACTCCACACAAATTAGTCGAGAGGTGCCAGATCTGGCCAAAGAACTGGTCCACCTCTACCAATCCATCGATTTGGATATGCGACGTTGAGGTGATTCCGCACATTTACATCATGGAGCTCAAACCTACCATTTCCCCAGGTGTGTCTCGCTGCTCTTAAAACGTTACTGAACTGGAAACTACACAAATAACGCAGTAGGATTAGCACCAAGGAATCTATGAAGGAATTTAGCTCATGCACAGGAATGTTATGCTCAAGTCGTTCGCCTCAGTTAACAGATGACTAAAGGGTTGCATACCTTTCTTATTAAGATACCAAAACAAAAGTTAACGCATTATTACAACCATTCTTCGACGCTCTCCAGCGTCCAAACCGTGCATTTGCGGACAGGGGTTCCTACTTAAAAACCGATCAGTTTGTCATCCTGCACAACATACTATGCATTGTCGGTGTTTTGGGGACACCCAGTATATAACCTCTATCTGGTCATTTCCAATGTAGTCAACGTTGCGCAGGACTTTTCTCTGATAGCGAGGAGGAGAAAACAAGGCCTTAGGCCTTCCAGAGAGAAATAAATCAATATATCTACTTTAGTGAAAAGGAGCCAAATGCCTTTTGTAACAAAGCCTTCATTTGTAATTGGATGGAATGAGGCAGGACTTGCACCGAGATTGATTTCTCTGGACTTGTCTTATCACGTCAGTTTCATCTGCCGGAAGAGCTGTCATGTTGGATCAATGTCTACTCAAGTTTGATTGAAATTGCATAAATACTGTATGTAGTTGTTCAGATAAGTTTGTTATCAACAGCTGAATTATATTTACATAGATATCACCACTCTGTCAAATACTTATTTAAACTCTCTATCCATAAGGCATTCTTTCTTGCATAATGTACAGTTGTTTGTGCTATTGTTTTATGTCCTCATAAAAACCTCGTTATCTAATCCTCTATCGCTGTCCTTAGTTTTAAAGCCAAAAAAACTATGAAGGTGCTCTCTCACTTCTGCAGCACTGCTTCAGATAGCTAAACATTTGTATGTAACAATGCTCGCTTGGCTCAGCCGTTGTATGCCGAATAATCGACTCACTACAGTAGGTGATTTCTCCGAAGCTCCAGACCTCTGATATCTCCGCCAAGACTCGTCTAACAGTCGGGATCTACAGTGTTGCAGTTTCTTCACCACGCTATGGTGGGATTCATCATCGTCTTTTTTTTTTTTTTTTTTTTTTTTTCCCCTTTCGTGCTAGTAGATTATGAAGAACTTATTTTAACATTTTATAGGACTATAGATGTTAGAGAAACTGTTGCCATTGGGCGTGTTTGGCAAGGGAGTATCGTGATTGTTTCCTGATGAAATGCTGCAGTCTTGCTAAAGATAACTGATAGTTCGGGACTACTGGTATGAAGCTGTTGCTATAAAGCTGTAAGAGAAATTTTCTCATTTGCAACTTTATCTGCAATGTCGGGCAGTACTTCAAAGAAATATCTGAACCTGCCGGACGCTGTTCTAGAACCGACCACACCTTTCCCTTCAACTGCACATATTTCTTCTGCCTACCTTTCTTCCAGAGCAAACGATGCAACTGTTTGATTGCAATTTTGCCATCCATCATCTGTTAGTGGAGTTCATAAATTACCCGACAAAACTTTGGAATTGAAGGAGGCGTGCACAAAATTTAAATTTTAAGGTTTCAGTATTAATACGACCACAATGATACTACACCTTTGGAAATTCTAATAAATATTAATTGCCTTAAATACTTGATTGTTTAAACCTTTCACTAGCTTTTTACAATTGTGTTGTACAGGTGTCCCTAAAGTTCGGTCACACTTTTCTAGATTTATTACACAAAAACAACACATTATGCAACTTTCGTTTAGATCTCATGTGAAGGAGGATCTCAAATGGTTTTGTTTTGAAGTTACAGATAATGCTTGTAGTTACCACATTTGCCGCAGTACATATATATGATATTTTTGTATATAGTTAAAGAAGATTCTTGTTCCAGCAAGACGGACCCCACCCCATTGTCATAATGACGTTCGTAATTTCCTTAACAATGAGTTACCTCAACGCTGGATAGGACGAGCAGGGAATAGTACCTGTTTTGACAAGTTGGCCTCCTAGATCCCCGGATCTAACTCCCTATGACTTCTTCCTATATGAATACATAGAATATAGTGTGTGTGTGTGTAGTTGTGTGTGTGTGTATGTGTGTGTGTGTGTGTGTGTGTGTGTGTGTGTGTGTGTGTGTGTGTGTGTGTGTGTGTGTGTGTGTGTGTGTGTGTGTGTGTGTGTGTGTGTGTGTGTGTGTGTGTGTGTGTGTGTGTGTGTGTGTGTGTGTCACCTTTACCACAAAATGTTGAAGAACTAAAGCGCAGGATTGTAGAAGTTGCTACCACTGTATCAGGAGATATGCTCCAAAGAATATGGCAAGAACTTGATTACCGTGTTGACATATGCCAAGTTACACGTGGTTCCCATATCGAGGCATTGTGAGCTCAGACATTGCACATAAAACGATTTGAGATTGTCTTTCATATGACATCTAAACGAAAGCTGTATCTTGTATTGTTTTTGTGTAATAAATAAAAAATCTGATGTGTTGCACTCACATGAGTTTCTCTACTCTTGTACTAACCATTCTTACAAACTCTTAAAATTCCTATATCTTCTTCGTGTTAGTTGAGATAAATATTTATACAAATTATCGTATTGCTTATTTCCTTGTATATGCAAGGGGAATATTGGAATACAGTAGGCTTTGAGCGATAGTCAAATATTTTAAAGCCTTGAGATCCCGTTCTCTTTGCACGCTTAACATATAAAAAATGAACAACGATGTTCCATTGCACGAAAGTTCTGTTTTCTGAAACTGATACACAAAACAAGGAATATCTCCGAAATGGTTCACTCTACAAAAACAATTATTGATACATAAATTGTGTATTTTAGCAAGATATACATTTCTTGTACACTAAGAATTTGTCTATCTGTTACCGTTTACGAGTTATTCAAAGCTCATCCAGACTAAATAGTACTACATGAGCTATAGCCAGAAAATTCAAGATATACATTTCATTTGTCATACAAATATCTCAAATATATGGCAGTTTAATCAAAATAGAGCCATTTTCAAGAAAATCAAAATTTTCAAAAAATTTTCCATGTAAAGGGTAGTTTAGGACGGGGATATTTTCTTCAAAATCGTGTCGCATCCTTTCAAGACATTAAACTTAAATACCAACTTTGATTTTTAACCGACATTTCGTTTTTTAGTTATGCTATTCACAGGCTGACAGACACACAGACTGACTTACACACACACACACACACACACACACACACACACACACACACACACACACACACACACACAGACACACACATACGGACCTTTTTCCAAAAATGTTTTTTTTTTTAATTCAGGGGGCCTCAAAACATATATTTCCGGTGAAATCTCGACATCAGATTTTTGGGTGGAATACAATACTTCCCCTACTTACCAGTAGAGAAAGTAAAAAAATGTGACCGGACTTTAAGAACACTCTGTATTTAATTTGCAAGCACAGTATCTATTGTCAGTTCTTCGGTACACATATATTTAAATAGCTTTCGAGCAGATATTAAATGTAATTGGCAATGATGACCATTTGAGGATCTAGTTGCTATTTACAAAGCTACAGATGTGTTGTCAAGAAAGTGAAAAGTGAGTAGATTTGTTGAGTAGGAATGTTTGCGGAAGAAGACTGAAAGCCAAGCACAGCAATCCTAGAAACAAAATAAAATAACTTTTGATATGTGTTGTCATACGTCTGTGATTTCTAATACATTATAATTTTTCATTTAGCAAATTTATTAATTATTTCTACGTATTTTAAAGGTTTCCATTCGCTCTATTACACGCTTCACTTGTCCACTGAGGTCCTATTACTGTTCTGAAATCTTGTACCCAACTTCGCCTTAGTCTTCTACGTTTCTCTTCCCCTTTCTTGGATCCCACACTGCCATCTCGTATGTCCGTCTTGACTGGTTCATCCTGACTACGTGTCCCCCCAGCTCCATTTGATTTCCCTGGATGTTGTGGCTGCGTGATTCAGCCACTTCTATTCCTCAACACCTCACTCCGGACCCTCTATCTGCAAGTTATGCCCAAGTTTCTCTCCATTTTTCGTTGATATATTTATATCTTCTTTACTCTCTCTCGTAAATGCCCACGTCTAGCAGATGACGCACATCTGCAGCATTTCAAATTTTAGTTTCATTCTGATTTTTGTGTCTTGCTGGGTTTCAAAATGTTCCCCATGCCAGTCGTATTCTTCTTAATATTTCAGTTTCTCCTGTCCCCTTCAAGCTGATGGTGTGACCCAGCTAGATATAGTCATTCTATTGTTCTTCCTTCTTATAACACTGGCGCAAGTTTTGTTTTGATTGTGTTCATTATTAAACCCACCCTTTCGCTCTCTTTGTTTGGTTCTGTTATCATTTTTTGTAGTTCTGAGTTTTTACGAAGTGAAGCAAATTGTAGGACAACTAACTACGGTAGAAATAGGAACACAGTGGATATGCAAAGTGAGTGTTAACCGTGGGTAACGAAAAAGGCAGGCTACAGCGCAAACTGCAGTGACGTATTAATCTTTGTTGGGATGAAATTGTTTACGAAGTTCTATTCCTCGCGGCCTAGCATCAGTCTGAGATCTATAAGATTCTATTACTGTTGTTACAGGCAGTAGTGCGGATCTATTTTATAGATGAAGCAATCAATATTGTTTTAATGAATGTTTTGAAGAATTTATTAACATTTGAAAATCATTATCCTCGCTAAATATGGCGGACTTCTTTGCTAACAAACAAAATGGCTAGACACAGCCAATGATTGTGAAAAGTCAATGTTCTTTTCTAATCTCACCGCACTCGATTGATCTCAATCAATTGTTGACGATATAGTTCCTGCTTATGAAATCACAAAATTTCACAATTAATTATTCACTTCTAGATGTATGATTATTATTTCTCGTCGTTATAATGTCCAACAAAATCACTTCTTTCTCCTTCGTTATGGCACACATGAACAGAAGAAGTCAGCCTATGGTGCCTATAATTTAACATGGTTATTTTAGGGGGCTTTCTGTTGCCTCTATATTTACAATTTGAATTATTTCAAGAGGGCTTCCACAATTCTTCAATTTCTAGTATGAGTGGCTTGTATTAGATGCTCTACTTTAAACCTGCATATTTGAAAAGTACAGCTACACTCTCATAGCAATTTGTGAGTGTTTAGTTCCTGTAGAGAACAAATGAACTGCCAAACAAATGAAAATGTTTGTTTTGCACTAGCGAACGTGCTAGCGGACGCTGTAATTGAACCATGGCGTGTTATTTTGAATACTCCTTAGTGCTGTCGAATACAGGGAGGGTGCGTGAATAGAACCGTGACGTTTTGGAGACTTGAGAAAGTTTCCAGATGAGATGCTGGCGACATTGCTCATGTCAGTGGGGCAGGAAGCCATCAGTCAGGTCACGCCATTAATCTCAACTCCTGGACCGCAGCACCCACATACAGATAGATGGATACCTTCCTCTTCTGCGGTGTCAAACATCTTCTTCCCTCACAGCGGACGTGCGCATCATTTTCACATGTCCGGATTACTACTAAATTACATTCGTGTTTAGCTCTTCAACTGTTTGCTAAACAGCGTGCGGCTTTCCAGCTCAAATAACGAATTAGACGCTCGATATACTACAGCGATAATCGTGGCTAGGACCTCTAAATACCAAAAAACTGTTTTAAATATATACGCAGTATCTGACATGCATCAAAATAATACTCAAAATACATATTCAAGAGTATAGAAAGTACATTATTACAGAAGTGAGGAATAGTTTGAAAAGACGAGACGAAGTCGATCCTTCTTTTTTTCTTTCTCTACTGGTAAGTAGGGGAAGTATTGTACTCCACCCAAAAATTCGATGTCGAGATTTCACCGGAAATGTATGTTTTGAGACCTCCTGAATCCAAAAAAGCATTTTTAGAAAAAGGTCCACCTGTGTCTGTGAGTCTGTCAGTCTGTGGACAGCATAGCTCAAAAATGAAAAGTGGGTTAAAAACCAAAGTTGGTATTTAAGTTCAATGTCTTTCAAGGATGCGACTCAAAAATGTTGAAGAAAATAGTCCAACCCTAAACTACCTTTTACATGGAAAATTTTTCGAAAATTTTTATTTTCTTGAAAATGGCTCTAACGATTTTGATTGAAATGTCATATGTTTGAGATATTTTTATGCCAAATGAAATGTTTATCTTGAATTTTCTGGCTATAGCCCCTGTAGTCGTATTTACTCTGGACGACTTTTGCATAACTGGTAAACCATTAGAGATAGACCAAATCATATTATACAAAAAATGTAGATCTTGCTAAAATACACAATTTGTCTCAATAAATGTTCTTGTAGGGAGAACCATTTCGGAGATATTCCTTGTTTGTGTATGAGTTTCGGAAAACTTAACTTTCGTGAAATGGAACATCATTGTTCATTTTTTATATGTAAAGCGTGCAAAGAGAACGGCATCTCAAAGCTTTAAAATATTTGACTATCGCTCAAAGCCTACTGCATTCTAATATTCCCCTTGTACCTACAAGGAAATAACCAAGAAGATAATTTGTACAAATGTTTATCTCAACTAACACGAAGATGGTATAGCAATAAGAGTTTGTAAGAATGGTTAGTACAAGAGTAGAGAAAGTCATGTGAGTGCAACATACCTATCAGATATTTTTTCTCCTGTTCCACACCATTTTTTGCACAATTGTGTGTTAATTATTTTGAATAAATCGTTGATAAAATATGTCAAATCAAACTACTCATCGTTCTCTCGGAATTCCGGTAATGCAATACTGATCGTTCAACATCTAATAACTGTGGCAGACAGAAAATTTAATGGCGGCTGATTTACTGTTCTCTTTCCTGTTCTGTAAATACATTTTGTGGGTGCAAATGCACAGCTTCGCAGTGTGATTTCACAGAGTATTTAACTATACAACATCGCAAGGCGTGATAAACCTCTGATTGGATTTCGTGTTAACCAGCTACTCCTGTCACCCGCCATTGAAAGTTGTGTCAGCCATAACAGCAAATATGGTTTAGTATGACTATGTTTGGAAGCAGATTTCCCTTTTACATTTCAACCTAAAGAGCCTTTTTGTGCAGTACTTTTTTTCTAATCGTAGATCTATATCTACATACATAGTTGTAGTTTTTGTCTCACTATATTAGAACCTTTCTCTAATTTTGCGGTGGCTCCTAGAATCTGTGTCTTCTCCGTTCTGTAGCTTCGCATTTTAATGAGAGATGATTCGTCGTTTCATTGGCTTTTAAAAACAAGTGACAAATGTGTTCCATTTGGTATAGTTCCATTGTCGTTAGATGTTTTCTGAATGTTCCATGTCCAGTTATGTAACTTATAACTCTACTATGTTGCGGTTTGGTTAGCCTAATGAGTGAGTTACTTAGTTGTCCTCAGGTATATTAATTATTTGCCCGTAAAGCTATTTTTCATTTTCTGCTGTACCCGTAGGATCGGGTACCCACAGTAAACCTACATTGTTACGGGAGGAAAGATGTAATATGTTGTGATATCATTCCCACACTATTTAAATTTACAGTGAAGGCAACTGAGAGCCTTAAGTGCAGCCTAATTGTCGGAAGTAATAAGGATGATGGCTTAGTAAGTGATGCTGGAAGTTCATCGTGCGACACTATGTTTATGCCTCCTCCAATATCTCGGCTTTCGAAGAATCTACTGGCAGCTACTGCAGTGGTGAACTATGAAATCTCTTTTTCTCAGGGTATGCTAGGTTTTTTTTTTTTTTTTTTTTAAATTAACGTCCTCCAACATTGTGTCATATTGGACGAATGAAATGATATGGGTGAAATGATGCTCAAATGAGCCCGAAGCCCGAGGTCCATGGAGCTTTAAGTTACCCGACATTCGTCTTCTCAGGGTAGGGAAAACCTCGGAAAAATACCTTACCGGATAACTTACCCTAAGCGAGATTCGAACTCGCGACCTCTTGAACGTGAGGCAGACACGCTAACCATCACGCTACCGAGGCGGGCAGGGTATGTAAAAAATGGATGTAAAACTAGAGTTTATAGTACTGGGTGTGTTGTTCATTAGTCGAAGGTATAGGTTATGCAACCAAGGGGGACACCTCGCACACTGTGACCTAAATAGATATGTAGATCTATTGTGGCTACCACTTCCAAGCAGGGACGAATCGAGTGAAGGAGTTACAAACCACAGAGACGCGCGGAAGTCTCTAACAGTTCCAGGCTCGAGGTCTCATCCCACTTCTAGAGCTGCCCAAAGAGAGTGATAAACGAAGCATCGACCAAGCAAATCTGTAATGTCTACGGGGAATACCCCTTTCTTTGAGCAAGTATCCACCTCTTAAGTCACGAAACCTGTAAGACGACAACGAAACGAATGAAGATGTAAAAATGGACAACACCAATTAAGTTAGTCAATATGTTTAATGCAGGCTAATGATAAGCTGTTTTAAGGAATTATTATTTATTTATGCCAACAAACTTATTGTTGGGGTTTTTAAACACACAAGCCGTGTGTGTGCAATGTTTGAGATGTAGAATCCTAAATCTTGAGCTAATGGATTTTTTGTCGACATGATTTCAGTAGAACCGTAACTACCTTAACCACTGTCTCTGTCTTTCAAACGATTGTCACAAATGCTTATTCTTCTGTCTAAATTGACCCGTAGCGCAACAGTCCTTACGGGCCAAGGCTTACCTCCCAGCCTCTGCGTCCCCCGTATCTGCCCACTACAGGTATAATGAATCGGTGCAGTACTGGAACCTGGGATGTGGCCAGCACCCCGAACCCTCCCGGCCAGTTACGCGTCCTTCACAACCTGGGGTCACTACTTCATCAAGTAGCTCTTCAATTGGCCCCTCCGGGACCTAACAAGGCTGAGTGTTCTATCTATTTCATGTCATTCCAGATAAATATTTGCAGAAATTATCTTATTGCTAATTTTCTTGTAGATGCACGGGAATACAGTAAGCTTAAAGCGATGGTTACATGTTTTAAGAGTGCCGATCCTCGCCGCCATGGTCGCTGGACTCTGTCTTTGGCACTCCACCGCGCAGAGGATTGTGGGTTTGAGTCTCGCCTCATGTATGGGTGTTTATGTATATGTAAATGTGTCCATGTAACAGAATAAAAACAAGAGTCAGCATTCAGAAAAACAATGAAAAGCGAAAATGAAAAACAAAAACACATGAAAAAAGAGCTGGTCGTTATGTGATGCTTTTGAAATTTGCACGGCCAAGAGATCAAAAGAACGAGTAACGCATTCCTATTTGAGAAATGTATAAGTATTGGAAATATCATACAGATAACAAAGAATATTTCTGAAATGGTTACCTCCACAAAAAGAAAATATGTTTTGCATAAATAGCTAATAAAAACTAAATTTCTTGTGTAGTAAGATTTTATCTATCTTTTACGGTTTACCAGTTATGCAAAGTCATTCAGAATGAAGAGGACTTCTCAGGACATACTCAGAAAATTCAAGATATAAAATTCGTTTGTCATAAAAGTATTTTAAATGTAGGGAAGGATAGAGTGAGACTAAACAACTCAATGCCATAGCTGGAATTTGAACCATGGATCTTCCGGTCTCCTTC
Source organism: Tenodera sinensis (assembly GCA_030765045.1). Lineage (NCBI taxonomy): Eukaryota > Metazoa > Arthropoda > Insecta > Mantodea > Mantidae > Tenodera > Tenodera sinensis. The sequence goes on from CM060968.1 coordinate 71,106,900, forward strand.
GGTTGCTCTAACCTGAGCTATCATGGCAACGTGCCGACACGACATTCAATTCCCCAGCTCAACAAACTCCAACTCCTCTCTTCCGGACGATCGGAAGATCTGTGGTTCAAATCCCGGCTATGGCATCGACTTTTTCAATCTCATTCTATCCTTCCCAAACTTGACCTACACTCGGCTATTGTGGAAGAAAAATTATTTTCCAGTGATTGACCTTACACTTAGAAGTATGTATTGTAAGTTGCCTTTAGGGTATGTTATGTTATATCCATTTGACATCTTATGGTTTACTGGGAAAAACATGAGTGAGTTAAGGAATTTAGTGCCATGTCGGCATATTGGCCATGGTAGTTAGGTGATTACAGCAGAAAGACAGAGACCGGGAAATCCTTAGTTCAAATCCTGACTATGAATTGAATTTTTTAGTCTCATTCCACCCTTTCCAACATTGACCTACACACGGCTATTGTGTGGAAGAATAATTAAACACCATATGGTATTTTAATCAAAATCGTTAGTCATTTTGACAAAATACATTTTTTTAATGTTTCGTGTAAAGAGTAATCTGAGGTGGGCATATTTTCTTAATAAGCTTCCTGTCACGTTTTGAAGATATTGAATTAAAATACCAACTTTTGTATTTGACATTTTCGATCCTTTATTTTTACATTCTCTATTCCTCCCAAAATTCCATGTCAAGAGTTCACCGGAAATAAATGTTTTGAGGTCATGTGAATAAAAAAAAATCCTTTTTAGAAAAAGGTCCGTGTGTGTTTGTGCCTATGTGTCTGCCTGTGAACAGCATAACTCAAAAACGAAAAGTTGATTAAAAACCAAAGTTGACATTTAACTTTAATATATTTTAAGGATGCGACACAAAGATTTCGAAGAAAATTCCTGCACCCTATGCTACCCTTTACATTGAAAAGTTCTCCACAATTTTGATTTCCTCAAAAACTGCTCTAACGATTTTGATTAAAATGTCAAATGAAATGCATATTTGGAATTTTTTGGTTATATCCCTTGTAGTCCTGTTTAATTGTTGTATAACTGGTAAATCGAAAGAGACAAACCAAATTTTACTGTTCAAAAATGTAGATCTCGTTAAAACACAATTTATGTCCAAATATATTTTTATGGAGTGAACCATTTCGGAGATATTCCTTGTTATTTGTGAAAGCTTTACAATACTTAAGCTTTTCTCAAATGGAAGGTCGTTATTCACTATTTTATCTCATTGCAGTGTAAAGAGAATGGAATTTCAAAGTCTTCATATACCGACCAGCTTTAAGAGATTTGACTATCGCTCAAAGCCTACTGTATTCTAATGTTTCCCTTGCACCTACAAAGAAATAAGCAATAAGATAATTTCTACCAATGTTTATCTCTATAATATGAAGAAGATAGAGGAAGAATAGTTAGTACAAGAGTAGAGAAAGTCGTGTGAGTGTAACACATCAGTTGTAACTCAAAAAATCTGATGTGTTGCGCTCACATGACTTTCTCTACTCTTGTACTAACCATTCTTACAAACTCTTATTCCTATATCTTCTTCGTGTTAGTTAATATAAACATTTGTACAAATTATCTTATTGCTTATTTCCTTGTAGGTGCAAGGGGATATTAGAATACAGAAAGCTTTGTGCGATAGTCAAATCTTTTAAACCTTTGAGATTCCGTTCTCTTTGCACACTTAACATATAAAAAAATGAACAACGATGTTCCATTTCACGAAAGTTTTAAGTTTTCCGAAACTCACACACATAACAAGGAATATCTCCGAAATGGTTCACCCTACAAGAAAATTTATTCAGACATAAATTGTGTATTTTAGCAAGATCTACATTTTTTGTACAGTATGATTTGGTGTATCTCTGACGGTTTACCAGTTATGCAAAAGTCGTCCAGAGTAAATACGACTACAGGTGCTATAGCCAGAAAATTCAAGATATACATTTCGTTAGTGATCAAAATATCCTAAACATATGGCATTTTAATTAAAATCGTTAGAGCCATTTTCAAGAAAATCAAAATTTTCTAAAAATTTTCCATGAAAAGAGTAGTTTAGGTTGGGGCTATTTTCTTCAAAATCTTCGTGTCGCATCCTTAAATGACTTTAAACTTAAATACCAACTTTGGTTTTTAAACTACTTTTCGTTTTTGAGTTAAGCTGTCCACAGACACACACGGACCTTTTTTCTAAAAATGCTATTTTTGGATTCAGGGGGTCTCGAAACATATATTTCCGGTGAAATCTTGACATCAAATTTTTGGGTGGAATACAATACTTCCCCTACTTACCAGCAGAGAAAGTAAAAGCATGCCACACAGGGACGTTTTTCTAAAAATCGTTTTTGGGGAGGTTCACGGGACTTCAAAACGAGTATTTGCACTAAAATTTCGGTATATGTTTGGGTGGAAAGTAATACTAACTCTACCTAGTAGAGGAAGTAAAAAATGGAAGTCCTATAATGACTCTTCCCCGCATTATGTGAAAGAGTCACGTGGTTTCACAGCTGAGGCTGACCTCCAGAAGCCCCTGGAAGCATGCTGCCGGCTCTTACTGAGGGAAATAATAAATTCAGACGAAACATGCACTCGTTATCCTGCCAGAACCAGCCGGTGTTATTGTTTCGGATTCGTTATCGAGCCGTTTTACTGCACTAATCAAGCCCGAAGAACAGCAACCAGCCGTCCATTAGCGGTGTGACGCAATCCGTCACGACTTGTATTTTATTTTATTTCTCCCACCCCTATCTACCCACTCATTTACAGGTTCCAGCAACATAAACCAACATCCGTGATGGTGAAATTTATGCATGTTGGTGGGATAACACGCCTCGACGCTCAGCCATCAGAAGGTTGGTTCTTCTGCTGCTGTCACCCTGGACACCTAGACCGGGCCGCCATGCTAAGTAATTTACTGCCCTGCCTTTCTGAGTTGCATGTCTTCCGAACTCCCTATCTATTAGAATAAAGTACGTTTCTCTCGCTCTTTCTACTTTTCCACTTCGCATGCTCAAGGTTGCAACAGTTATTCTGATTGCTTTCGTCTTCCAGTGAAGAACCGAGGAGGTCGCGCCGTGGTAACATGTGCGACTCGCATTCCGAGGTCCCGGGTTCGATCCCCGGCAACTGTCCAGTGTGACCCATAGGTTTTCCGTAGTGTCTATGCTGTCCCTCATTTCTTTTACCCATAATTTCCTTCACTGTCATGTTTTTCATAGTTGCAGGACCAGGCGACGTTGCTTGGTGGGTTGCAGCTGGGCGGTAGATGTGAGCTCTGTAGCGTTTCTTCCCTGGTGTCAGTTGAGACTGTCCAGTCAGGACCCGCCTCTATGTGGGTCCCACCGGATGGACTCGGGCGGCCACGGATGTGTGCAGGAAATATTAGGGACCCCGTCCATGCTTGCCTCCGTCATCATTTATCTGGTCGCTCTTAGGTTTTCTCCCCTCATTCTCCCACCTAGGGTCAAGCACCAAGCCCAATGGCCCACGTGGGATGCCCTGCCCCAGTTGTGAGAACACCTTCATAGTATGTACCTGAAGTCTTTGTCTACTTTCTCTTTAAGAAGTAAACTGAACCGTGGACATGCATTGGCCCATGTAGGTAATTAGTAAATTTACACGTAGTAGAAATTATGGACACACATAGTGGTATGGCGGTCGCGGGTTCGATCCCTGTGGCCGCGCACTCTGACGTTGATTTTTCAGTAGTTTCCCCATATCACTTATGCTGGTCTCGTGGACTCCTTTCCCTTCATTTCTAACTTCCCTCCCTTGTCAACTTTCAGGTTTGGTCGGTAGCGTGGTACATTGTGGCGAATGCGGACAGATAGCATAGCTGCTTGCGCTCTGAAACCTCTTCTCTGGCCGTCACTGGAAGGTGCTGCCCGGGCCGCAAGGGCCGCCTCGTTGCCCTCCCTGGGTAGAGCAAACACTTCGGTTGTGCGCCAGGTGCCAATATCTGTAACCTGGCCTCAGACATTAGCTTCAGTTAACAATAGTAAAATACACATAACGTTAAAGGATGCACACCAACCATTCAAGCTTACATGATAATATTGGCTCTTTTTAAAATCTGTTATTTAAGGATAGGTACATTAGTTGAGTTGCCTTAGTGGATGAGCTTCTTATAATTCAGATACCTCATAAGGCATTGGCATGAAAAAGCAAACGGTTGATGGAAGTAATAACGCTGACCTCACGGCAAATCGCTTATAGAAACTCCTCTTGCAGAAGCTCCGATGGGTAAGACAGGCACAGTGCGCATGTACAAGAAAAGCTCACAGATTCTTGGTGCTCTCCTTGAGACCCCTCGCACCATCACAGCAAAGCATTCTAGAGCAAGAAAGCTTGCCAATCTGCAGGATGTGCAAACCTACCGTGAAGCCTGTTGTAGGGCGACAGTGTCCCTATTATGGGCTCCAATATCTGACAACGTCTCGAAGTGTACAAATCGCAGTGAGTGAGTAAAGGGGGAGCGGCAGATATAATGCGGGGTGTGTATATGGCATGTGACCTTCAATCGAGCAATGTTTCGCGCAACTCTCGTTGGTAAGCTTTCGTTGTTTTACACCTGCCCTGCTAAGGCTGGATTCAAGGAGAATGGCTCGCCTCGTAGTTTAGTTGGTAGAGACCTGCCTGTTGTACGAGGAGTCCCGAGTTCGATTTCCGGCTGCCGGTGGGGATTTTTCTCTAGTTAAGATTATTCCCTATCTCTCCAAACTGAATGTATGTGTAATCTAATGCATAAAACCCAAAGAAATACAGAAATCCAATGTGGACTGCCACGAGTCAACACAATTGCCCATAGGTAATAATATGTTCCAAAGGTAAAATGCCGTCGGTATGACCATTCTATTAAAGGCAGGATATAAATGAAATAACCAAAAAAAATGTGTCCTATTCCGTTCTGTTAACATACTTCGCCGAGAAGTTATTCTAAACCGTGTGCTTCTCTCCTATACTGCCTTGCAGAAGATGAAATTCTACGATGTTTTTTGAGTTGATAATTTATTTACAAATGATTTCAAAGTGTTTGTTCTCCAGAATTAAAAGAAGGGCACATACGCAAGCCCCCAAAGGTCATACGATGTGTTGCATTTGATTGTAAGAATAGTTGGTACAAGAGTAGAGAAAGTCATGTAAATGCAACACATTAGTTTTTTAAGCATTTTCACATTTTAGCAGCAATTGTTTCTAATTGTATACACACAAATACCATGCCTATGCTGGGACTTGAATCCCGACCCTCTGCGAAGTGGACGCCCGAGACATAACCTCAGCGACCACGGCTACGACAGCCGACATACGAAATATCATCTCTGTATATAAAATTACCTGAATCAATTAAGTAATACTGCACTAAGAGTATTTTGCACTCGTGGTTATGTACCCGTAGACGCACTTAACTTATTTTGGAACGGTTGTTGGATGTTTTGAAATTGGCACGGTCGGAGCTGTTATAAATACTCTATAATAATAAATACACCAAATGTTAGAGGATTTAACATAGTTCATGCAGACAGATGCAATAAAATAGGCAAAACACACATGTAGGTTAGGTTATCAACACTGATTGCAGGTAATTCAACTTCACCATGGCTATATGAGCAGAAAGTTGATCAAAAAACACTAATGATCTAATTGGATACTAATTTAGTTCAACTGCAACTTCAAAACACATCAAAGAAAGTATATTTTCGTATTCACCTTTATATATCTGTTGCAATTTTGTTGGTATTAATAAATAAACAAATCCAGTATCATCACTCATTAACCTTCTAATATTTATACCACCTAGTTATAGAAACAACTCAGGCATTAAACGTGCCGTTCTCTAACATGAGCCTATACATGCATCCATTGGCTAGAGGACCAATACAGCAGGATGTAAACACTGCGCTTAACAATTAAATTGTTTTATATCAAAGTAAACAAAAGGTTTACGGATTGGAGACAGTCTCCGACTTCCAGGTGCCCCAGGGTATGTGTAAGTCCATAGGGGGAGGGGAATGAGGTGCCACCGGGGAGTTTAAATCTTAAATTGATAGTGACCCTGCGTTCTGCTATTGTGTTTCCTATGTCTGGGCACCCTTAATAACCTCTCACTTCAACCCGATCTTCAATAGGTCCTCAGAACCTTGTAATACCTCGTCATATTACATTAGATATATTGGAGTATTTAACTGATTAGGGACTTCGTCTTCCAATACTGCAACACTTCCAATATTTTTCTATTTAAACATCTACAAAGTATACGCAACTACAGCTCATTCATAAGTCTGTGAAACATTTTAAATTTAATAACAAATAAATTTCACAACATATTATGATAGTTTATATAACAATAGAAAGAGACAATATAAAAGCTTGCACTTAGTTCCCTTCATTTACCATTATTGTATAGTTGCCATAGCACTGGTCAACCGTCACATGCTGCAACGCATAAAAGGAGAGATGGATTTCTACACGGATGTCAGTTGTATCAGCAAAGATGAAAACATTGAGCATCTGCGAGGACAAACCTTGGAAAGTTTCTATCTATATATTGTATATAAATGAATGTTTATATGTTTGTCCTCTATACACTTCTAAACCACTTCATCTTGAAATTCGGCACGTATATGTATCTTTTTCATAGAGAAGATTTGTATGATATCCATTTTAATATACAACGTAACATTCACATGGTTTTCTCTACTTGCTTTTCTTTTACGTAATACATTCATATATCCTTCCCCTACTCGTCCTTCAGCATACAATTTTCTATGACTGAAATACAAATACCACATATTACATTCACACGGTTTTCTCTTCTCACTTTTACGAAACACGATCATATTTCTTTCTCTACTCGCCCTTCAACATACAATTTTCTATGATTGAAACAGAAATGGAACACATTACATTCACGCTATTTTCTCTACACATTTTTCTTTTATGAAATACAATCACACTTCTTTCTCTACTCCCTCTTCTATAAGAAATTCATACAGTTTTCCATATATTTGAAATTGAAATGCAACACATACTGCCACGATTATCTTAGATACTCAAGTTTCTTTCACGAAACACAGCCGCATTTCTTTCTCTACTACCTCTTCTACAAAGAATTCATATAATTGTATACATGATTGAAATAGAAATGCAACGTATTGCATTCATACAGCTTTCCCTACTTCCTCTTCTTCCTGTGACATTTGGGGTTATTTAATAGTGCTTTTGCATAGTGTTTTCTGGTGTTTTTATTTGTTTAGTTTGAGTTTTTACTTTCTCCACTGGTAAGTAGAGGAAGTATTGTATTCCACCCAAAAATTTGATGTCGAGATTTCACCGGAAATGCATGTTTTGAGACCCCCTGAATCCAAAAAAGAAACATTTTTAGAAAAAGGTCCGTGTGTGTGTCAGTCTGTGGGCAGCATAACTCATAAACGAAAAGTGGGTTAAAACTCAAAGTTGGTATTTAAGTTTAATGTCTTTCAAGGATACGACACGAAAATTTTGGAGAGAATAGCCCCACCCTAAACTACCCTTTTCATGAAAACTTTTTCGAAAATTTTGATTTTCTTGAAAATGGCTCTAACGATTTTGATTATGTTTAAGATATTCGTATGACAAATTAAATGTATATTTTGAATTTTCTGGCTATAGCCTATGTAGTCCTGTTTACTCCGGATGACTTTTGAATAACTCGTAAACCGTAAGAAAAAGACAAAATCTTACTATACAAAAATGTAGATCTTGCTAAAACATACCATTTGTGTCTGCATAAATTTTTTGTATAGTGAACCATTTCGGAGATATTCCTTGTTATTTGTGCCAGTTTCGGAAAAGAAAGCTTTCATGAAATGGAACATCGTTGTTCATTTTTTATATGTTAAGCGTGCAAAGAGAACAGAATCTCGAAGCTTTAAAAGATTTGACTATTGCTCAAAACCTACTGTATTCTAATATTCCCCTTGCACCTACAAGGAAATAAGCAATAAGACAATTTGTACAAATGTTTATCTCAACTAACACGAAGAAGATATAGGAATAATAGTTTGTAAGAATGATTAGTTTAAGAGTAGAGAATGTCATGTGAGTGCAGCACATCAGATTTGTTATAGTATTCAACGTAAGTTAAGAGTTGTAGGAATAAAATAGTCAAACCACAGGCAACGCCAGCTATTTCAGCTAGTTTTATATAGTTATGCACAATCCATTGTCTAGTTTGGTAGTTATAAATGTTTGGAATGTTTCATGACTGCTCAACAATGGTTTCATCATAAAATGGGCGTGTGTATTCCTCGTAAGAAACAGAAAAGTTTGAAATGGAATAATGTACTGCAGCAAAGATTTATATTAGTTTTGAGCACATAGAAATGATGGAAAACCGGCAATAAAATATAAGCCGTATTTTACCTGTATGACTTCTAGAGAAGCCCAGTAAAGCAAAAACAAAAGGACAAAGAAGAGAAACGGCTTAACATTTCGCGTGCAGGTGATGGCTAGCTTGTGGGGGTGCCCCTTGTCAGACCCGACTCACGTGATCGAATTATTTATTCCTCTAAATTATATGGTACAGTCTCTGCCCTCCGTCACATTCAAAATGACATCTCCACTCAAAGCCATCGCTTACTTCTCGCCTGGCATTATTTATACACCCAACAGAACGTCGGAGAAGGTGGTTCGAAAAGGAGGAATGGAGGAGAAACCTGCCGTCAACTGCATTGTTCTTTGTGCCATTGTGCATAAATATGTTTACATAAGCTCATCATTCAACTGACATCGCTCCGAGATTTCCAGAGAACTTGTCACGTGGCTACAAGATTTATGTCTTGGGCCATGGGTATAGAGAACTGTAAACTAAGAATAATTGCATATTTAACATAAATCTGCCTCTACACTGCCCTAATCAAAATACCGCCGCTGGAGAGTCCATCGCAATTCCTAAACCACACATCCATTCATACAGACAATAGCTTTAAGGTAGAAACATCCTTCCAATTTATTATTTTTAATAGATAACCACCACTGCAGAATCCATCGCTGATGTGAAATCAAACCACATACTGGCATCAATGTTGAAGAAGTCTTCTGAAAAGAAAAGCTCAGAAAAGTGTCTAGAACCACCTAACATAGCAGATATATTATAAATCTGATGTGTAACTTTCTCTATCCTTGTACTATTATTACAAACTCTTATTCCTCTATCTTCATATTACTCGAGATAAATATTTGCAGAAATCATCTTATTGCTAATTTTTTGGTAGGTGCAAGGGGAATATGTGAATAAGTAGGCTAAGAGCGATAGTCAAATCTTTTAAACTGGTCACTCTATGAAGGCCTTGAAATTCTGTTCTCTTTGCATGGTCAAGAGATAAAAAATGAATAATGACCTTCCATTTGAGAAACGTTTAAGTATTGCAGAACTCACACAAATAACAAGAAATAAGTCCGAAATGGTTCACTCCACAAAAAAATGCATTTGGACATAAACTGTGTTTTAACAAGATCTACATTTTGTATAGTAAGATTTGGTCTGTCTCTTAAGGTATACTAGTTATGTAAAAGTCATCAAAACTAAACAGGTCTACATAGGGTATAGCAATAAAATTCAAAATATACATTTCATTTGCAATAAAAATACCTTAAACATATGGCATTTTAATCAAAATCATTAGAGCCATTTTTTTTAGAAAATCAAAATTTTCAAACCGAGCAAGATGGCTCCGCTGTAACATGTGAGGCTCTCATTCGGAGGGTCATGGCTTTGATTCCCTTCCTGATCGAGAGTTTTTAGTGGGTATTCCCAGGTTACCAGGAAAATGCTGGGAAGTATAATTAAATTCCCCGAAATTCCCTTCACTTCATTTGCTTTCATTTCAAACCAGTCTTTCAGGTCGGAAGTGTTGGCGATGGGCGAGTTTGGCGCTGCTATGGGGGATACTCCAGCACACGTTAGGGATCTCACGCTGGCTCGCGGTTCCAACACGCTCGTAGCGCTCTCACTTAATCCCTTCCTCCCATGGTCTGAAATACAATAGCATCAACAGTTGGTGCCCGCCTCTGTAGCATGGTGGTAGCGTGTCTGCCTCAAGACCAAGAGATTGCGAGTTTGAATCTCGCTTAGGGCTAGTTATCCGGATAAGGCTTTTACCGAGGTTTTCCCTTATCCTGAGAAGGCGAATGGACCTCGGGCTTGTTTGAGGATCATTTCACCCATTTCATTCATTCACCGTCCGATGTGACACTGTGTTGGGGGACGTTAATAGCAAACAAACAAAAAATCAACAGTTGGTTCAGTGTGGAATTCCCTCCATCCATGCTCTACTTGTACCTCTCTACCATGAGTCAGTCAGTCAGTTTGAGTTTGTCGGTGAGTGTAGAACAAGACAGTGGTGTGTGTGTGTGTGTGTGCGCGCGCGCGCGCACGCGCATGCTTATAGTTGTGAGAGAACCAACGCATCGTGGAGGAAGATAGTGAAGCAATTAGTGAGTGCTGAATGATTGTATCTTCAAAGTCAGCTGCTTGAGAGACAGAGAAAGTGACGAGGTCAGAAAAGAGTGAGTCAAGGTTACGAGAGGAAAACAGTTGTGAATTGTAATATAACGAAGGACTGAAGACTGTGTTAACGTCAGTAAAAGATAACTGTATATTTCTGCAAAAGGTTTTGGAAGAAAATAAAGCGAGAAAAAAAATAACTGGACTGGAGTTTTATTATTTTGTCACAATACATTAACTGTACATTTATTTGCTAATATTTGCACTATTGTGGAACAGTAGTTGCCAAGTTCGCGCGCTCAAGCACGCCCGAAGATGGCGATTTTTTGTGGATGTGAAAGCCCTTATCATTCTTCGGAATATAGGTAAATGCATTGGTTCCTTGGACATTAAACTATTAAAATGTTCTTCTTTAATAAAATTACATTTAGATTCCCCGATACTCCGTGAAGTCAGGTTCTTATGATTGTGCATATTTCTGCTTGTTGAGGGTTAACGCTCGTTCATCCAGTTTCAACATCTTTGAGCTGTAGCGAACCCAGCGCCAATAGTTCTTCGCTCTGCCACAGCAGAATACACTATAAATAAGCTGCTTATCAGGGAATTTACTGCTGCGTTAGTCACACTATGAAAATGTTTTATTTCATTTTTCTGTCTTACTCTCGGCAGGTACTCTAACTTAGGAAATAAAACAGGTATATAAATATCAGAGACACAATAGTATACCTTTGTGGTGCGTAGTATTTGACATAGGGCCGATCACTGAGCATTTAGTGTACAATTCATGTATTACTCCTCCTTCGCCAAACACGATCTGCCATGTTTGTCACACATTTTAAAAGTATGTACTTGTCGGTATAGCATTATAATAATAACAAATCTTGTGGTTCATAATGGAAGAATCCAATTGGGCGTATCTGCAGTGTGTGCGGAATTTATAAGCATTGGAAAGAATTTTCGCTGTTAGACTACATGCATGTGGTAAGACAAAATGGGTGCTTTATGGCTTATTAGGTTACCTATTGAACCGTAACAATACTGTAAGAAGGTGATTGGATGTGGCGGTGGGCGGAATGCAGTCCTTTGTTTCTCCAATGATGTGTGTATGTGAGGATAAAAAAAAGATACGTACTTCTCGCAAGATAATCTATTAACAGTGGCAGGTCCAGACTCTTGAAAAGAAGTTGCGTCCATTTCGCTTAACATGCAAGTTGCACTGTTTGCTTTATCTACTTACACCATCATCTTTGTAATAGAGCAGCCAAAGTGGCACTTTTCAGAACTATGGGAGACCAGCATGGGTTTATATTGAATCATGTTGGTTAAAGGGAGGTCATCTACAAAATTGGTAACAAAATGTCTACAAACAACCCCAACAATGAATGTATATAGTCTTAATTGAATCTAGATGGACATATAAGAGTAGAAATATGGAGAATAGAAGAGGGATAGGAAGAAATGGACAGGATCGTGGCCTTATGGTATAAAACAGTGTTAAAATTACCCATTTACACTACAAATATTGGTGTTATGATAGAAATGGCGAAATTTGGAGCAGTGGGATGATTATGGAAAGAATGTTGAAATATTGGTTCCAAATTCAACAGCTTACCAAAGGACACATATTAAAAGATTGTCTAAAATGTCAGGAAAATCATGAGTATAGTAATAGTTGCATAAAGAACATTATACACCAATTACTGTCAAATGCTATAGGTGATATTTGGGTAGACAGAAACAATCTGGGGTTTTGGAAGGGAGTACGCCTTCAACTAGAGGACATTTTTTTTAAACCCCGCGCGACAGCCCACGAAGGGCCAAGGCCTACCGCCCAGCCGCTGCGTCCCCCACCTCTGCCCACTACAGGCGTCATTGGTGAGGTGCAGTACTGGAGGGTGGGACGTGGTCAGCGCCCCGAGCCCTCCCGGCCAGTTATACGGTCTTCTCGACCTGGGGCCGCTACTTCTCCATCAAGTAGCTCCTCAATTGGTCCCCCCGGGACCTAACGAGGCTGAGTGCACCCCGTTAAAATCCCCATGCTGGTACCGGGGATCGAACCCGGGTCCTCCGCGCCACAGGCAAGCGCGCTGCCAGCTGCGCTACGGAGGCGGCCAACTAGAGAACATAGATGGACAAATTATGTATGAAAAATTATGTATGCAGTCATGACTGGAAAAAGCTCTCTTAAATATTATGCAACATTAACTAATTCTAAAATGAAATTTTATGCTGATATCAGTAAAATTAAAGTAAGAAAAAGGGCTGCATCGCTGTGGAGATCTAAATGAGCTAGAAGGAAGGTACATCAGAGAATATGTCCAATTTGTAATATGTAAGAGGAGATCAAACGCATATTTTATTCAGTTGTACAGATACAGAGTTATAGAGAAAGAGTTTTCTCAAACCAAAATGGCTGAAAATTAAGAAAGAAGTAGCAAGTAGAAAAATGTTTGATGGTAGAACACAATTTCAACCTTTAGGAGAATATCTAAGTAAAAAATAAATGGCCAGGATCAACAAGTAAGCACAGATACAGTGTAATAATATGTATGCATTTTATGTATTAGTAATATTGTATTGTTTTGGCTTGCTGAAGATCAAGTGTTAATTCCAAGCCGTGCCCAATTTGTAGCTTAGTACTGAAATATCCATATCATATATCAATCCCATAGTCTTCTTATGAGTAGAGGTAGAGGTAGAGTATGAACAGAGGAGATTCCATGTTGATCCAACTATTGACGCTTATTATATGCCAGATCCCAAGAGAAAGGGATGAAATGAGAGCGCTTTAAGGGCGTGTTGGAGCTTGAGCGAGTAGTACCAGCCAGTGTGAGGGTCGCTAACATGTGCTGGAGATTCATCTCGACACCAGGGTTCACCAAGCAACCACTGGTCAAGCGACTACAACGCCACCTATCCGCCGAAAAGAACAGTTACAGTTAGCAAAGTCCCCACACAGCAGCACCAAACTCGCCCATTCGATTCCAAAAGGCTGGATTGAAATAAAATGCAGTTATCCTTCCCAGCATATACCTGATGATCGGGAAAACCCCTAAAAACGCATGGATCAGGAAGGTCGGCCGCAGGAATCGAACCCACGACCCCGAATGCGAGCCACATACGTTATCGTGGAGCCATCTCACTTGAAGTTCTTATGAGTTGAATAAAATATAATAAACCAACATCTATTTCAAAAGTTAAGTAGAAATGTCTGCTATTACTTAAATATTAGACTAATGATTTCTTAACAACGATGTTTCTTGCCTTTTGAATAGCTCTGTCCCTATGACGCACTTGGACTTGGCTAAAAAGTCAGTACATGAGGGCTGGTAACGCTGCAGGAAACGAACAGAGGACAACAAAAGACAATTCCACTGAGACCATCGCGTCTCCCAGTTCAAGAAGTGTAATGGACTCAAAACGGGAGCTGCGGTACTGTTTACGAGCGTATATGTCAGGTCTTTTCATTTCCCGGTTGTTAGTCATGGCTGCAAGAGCGTTTTCCTCAGGCGTGAAAGAGGGAAAACTATTTTACTGTCCCTCCCTCCATGAAACTACCGTCGTTACTCAAAACAACCCCGCCGTGCTGCCCCTCCCTAGCCATACTTCTCTGATGTCATGGTATTATCTGGTAAAATATTTGATCAGCAAGGTTCTGTGTAATTATATGCCTTTTAACAAATGAGTTATTTCTTGAAGCCGGCGGAACGAAGCGTGATTTATAACGGACAGGTCCAAGTAGGCTTTCGCACCATTCAGATAAGTGTCTTTGATAATATGCTAATAATAATTTATTGATGGCCCCCGCTCTCGTGGAAACATGGCGTTCATCTTTCCACTCGCGTTGCGCCGGTCTGCCGGAGAGATAGACAAACAGACAGACAGACAGACAGACAGACAGACACAGACAAGAAGGTGTCTCGAGATGCACATCTTGCTTATAGCTCTTTAACACGAAATCTTCTTTTGTCTTTCTTCACCCCCGATGGGAAATACTTTCCCTCTGTTGGGACGAATTATCATAAGTGATGCCACAAATAAATGATGTTCTTAGGAAAGTAAATATCATTAATTAGATTTATTATGATTAGTGTATGAATAATAATGGTAATAATGATGATGATGATGATGATAATAATAATAATAATAATAATAATAATAATAATAATAATAATAATAATAATAATAATAATAATAATAATAATAATAATAATAATAATAATAATAATAATAATAATAATAATAATAATAATAATAATAATAATAATAATAATAAGAAGAAGAAGAAGAAGAAGAAGAAGAAGAAGAAGAAGAAGAAGAAGAAGAACAACAACAACAACAACAACAAGGGGACAGAAACGACAAAAGCCTAGTCCAGTTACTTTTCTATAACTTTGTTGTCCTCAAAACTTTTGCAAAAGCACACTTTTCTTTTCGTCGTTAACACAGTCCACAGTCTTTCATGATATCACTAATTCACAACTGTTTTCTTCTCGTAGCCTTGATTCAGTCCTTTTAGTGTATTTCTTCACTTTCTCTGTCTCTCACACACTAACTTCTACGAGAGAGATGTAGATATAAGGGCGATCAACTACACGGTCATCAGCGCCCTTAAAAACAATTCATACCAAAAGCCAGATATAAACTTTAATATAAAATAAAATTATTAGTAAAAAAGGAAAATAATTGTATATAAATATACAAAACAGGCAAGACTAGAAAAAGGTAACATATGTCAAAACAGCATAAAATGAGATATCTAAGGTATCAAATTCTCAAGCTCATGTTAAGCTCCACTAAACACTTAAAAATCCTGTCGAACGCTTGCTTATCGTCCGCCAGGACCTCTGCAAGACTGGCACGCAGTTGCAGAGATTCTCGAAAGTGCACTAGGGAAAAGCACTCTAGCAGCACGTGATGGACTGACAAAGGTTGTCGCACAGCGGACAAAGAGGAGTAAGGTCCTGTTTAGAAAGGTAACCGAGCGAAAAATTGCAGTGGCCAATGTGCAGCCGAGTCAAGTTAGCCTCTTCAAGACGAGATATGCGAGAGAGTTTATCGGAAGTTCTTTCACTTTTCTAAGCTTATTACCGCGGAGAGCTGATCACTGTTCGTGGCAGCACGACAGCACCGCTCTCCGCACTTCAAGCCCAAAGTCTTCCAAGTAACACGAGAGATGGTAATACTGGGTTCTGTGGTTGCCGGCTTTGCTGATGACAAATCTTCCATTTCATTGCCAGGCAAACCTGCATGACCAGGAATCCATGAACACACCACGTTAACATGAAGGGCATGCTGGATACGTTGTACAATAGGATGGGAGTTGTACAGCTCACGAAGTCTCTGAAGTGCACTAAGGGAATCACTCAATATCAGGCAGTCACCTAATTAGGATGGCGCACATACAAAACAGTTCGGTATATTGCATACAGCTCTGCAGTATAAATGGAAGTGCTATTATGGAAAGCGAATGTATGTGGTTCGGTTCCATAAACATAAGCACATCTAACACCGCTGGTGTTCTTGGATCCACCGGTGTAAATAAAACGTCGGTCAGGGTAGCCTGACAAACATTCTAAAAAACAAGTGCGGATACTAGAGATAGGCAACGTGGACTTCCAGGGTACGGTCATCCTAAAATCTACATGGGGCATGCCAGGTAGCCAAAGGGGTAGAGCCTTTCACCCTTGCGAAGCATGTTAGACATTTGAATAGCAAGCTTCCTTAGAAGCTTCTGGAAACGAAAACCCGCTGGCTTAGGACTACTTTTCCTTTTACACGTAGTAGAGAAAGTAAAAAATTGAGTGAAGTTATGTGTGAGAACTGAGAATGACAATCACTTCAAGTAATAAGTGAAGTGAATTTCATGAATTGTAACAGTTGTGAGGTTTGCATTAGCAGTTCACTAAAATGAGTAGTTAGTTCACAGTTCATAGGAACTCAGTGTCTCATTCACTATTTACACATTACTGCACACTGAAGAGTGCAGTTTGTGTCTTTAAAACTTGCCTCCACTAAAATTATTGCGACATTTGGTTTTTCTCTAAAAGTCAGGTGATAAAGTAATTTCCAAATGATTAGATAACGTCCAAATTAGTCTGATATTGCCTAACAAACCTTTCCCCCTAAGTTCCCCTTAATTTTTGGGGTGCTAATTCCAAATGTGTTATCAGGTTTCTTCTATCACGCCCAGATTTAAACAAATGAACAAAAGAATATATATATGAACAAATGAATATATATATGCTCCTCTACAAGATAATTATCATGAACGTGGTGTATATTAGAATTAGTCATTGTAAACATGATGTACGTATATTTCACAAGAACTACTAACAATTGATATAATTTATATTATTTTACAGGAAGAAATTTTCTTCTTTTTGCACTTCTTCCTTAAGCATGAGAAACACTTTTCTTTAGTAGGTACCAGCAGTAGTTGCATGTTGATTGTCCAACCTTCATGGTATTCTCTTTCAGTGTTTTTTCAAATGTTGGTGAAAACATTCATCCTATTCCTCGCTGCAATGTCCAAGACAACCTGGAAAATACTCCACTGAGCATGTAAGAGATGTAACTTCAAACTCATGTTACAACCTAGTTTTCTCAAATTTTCCAACATGGTGCTCATGATGATTTTGTAATCTGTACTTCCTCTGTTTCCTAAGAATCTTTTACACATATTTGTAGCTATGCTTCTATTTGGCTCATTATATCCTCAAAATTGGTGTCACATTAATTTTCTGATCTGAGGTCCAATAAAAACACCTGCCTTATTTAGGGTTAGTCTGTGATAAAAAGTACAAACATATTGTATACTTAAAACACCCACTGTCCTTGTCTATAGCATATACAAACCTGACCATACCCAATTTTATGAAACAAATCCTTGATTTACTCAAAAACAGGATGTGGTAGGAAAAATGGATTACACGGTTCAACACAGCACAAAAATATCTCTTTGGCGTCATACATTCATTTGAAAACATAATATTTTATATGAACATGTTTGAGGTACTTATTACAAACGTGTATAAACTAAGTGCTATCCACTATAACACTGCAAACTACGAAGATTGACTCTACACTCACAATGGACCATACCAAACATATCACTGTAGTAACTTTAGTCATCGTAAACAGTTTCTCTCTAGCTAATGTAGTTATTTTCAGTGTATTGTTATGGTTCAAATACAGTAAGGGCAATGCCCTTGCCAATTATTTCCCCCAAAACAATTTGTTCCAAATTATATGACAGTAAAAATATGATAGTTACTCATATAGATGCTATCCGACCTCAAAACATGTATACAATCAAGATTATCCCTCCTGGGTGGACATCTTTCATTCAGCTACTTATGTGCTATTCTACCGACAGTTCAAAGCTATGCTGAAGCAGATTGAAAATCACAGTGTCCTAAACGACCATCGGTTCATACCATCGTTGAGGGATTCACTTTCATTGCTGATGTGTATTCTACACAATCAGTTCTGTTCTTCAGTCTTCGCAGACTGTTTAGTACTCCTAATGACTTCAGACCAGAGAGATTTCAAACACCTTCCGAACGTATTTGTTGATGTTTATAAGCAGTATGACTCCGAAGACTCTTAACGCAGGCATTCCTCAAGTACTCCTACTGTGATAAAAACTCTGGACATGTTCATTCTCGTAATCTTTTGCCAAGAGTTACCAGCAACCAATTTTTTGAACCCGTTGATTGAACATGCATAATATTGTAAAGTGCAGTGTAATTTTCAATAGAAAATACATTCCCTTGTTAGAATGTTTCAGTGTTAATAAAAGATTTAACGCGCCTCCTCTTTTCACAAATTAAATCAAATCAAGATCATTGCAGATTCTAGTTCAGAAGGAAGTCCCACAGTGAATTAGACTTCCTACCTGGCTCACAATATGAAGTTGATCACCTCTGTCAGCTCTAATTGACCACATTTCAGTTGTTGCTACATTCTTCCATTTAATTATAGATACCTGGAACGTATTTATAGCTTTCCCACCTGTGTATTTCAAATCTTGATAAAGCTTTGTTGCATAGTATTATTTAAAATAATGCAAATTAGTTTGAACACATGTAGACCGCACTCCTTTTATGTCAGACCTCAAAGCAAAGGTGTGCGATTGAATTATTACGTAATCGCTGTCAAGTACAAATTATATGTCAAATGTTTCCAAATTAAATAAGAAATTATGGGTATTTAAAATAATAAATTAAGTGAAATTAAATATTGTCTAGTGAAACTCATTCTCGTGAAACTAGCCCATTAAATTACCCAAATATGAGGTTATAGCTTAACTGAAGCTAGGCAGTCCTAGGAAAGAACATGTACATATTTATATTACATATATGCATATGTGTGTATGTATAAAGCTACAAAGGTAGGTATATTCACAGGGCCTTCCCTACTCACGATCTCTTATACAGACTGTTTCTATATGAACTTAGTTTTCTGTATACGTCATGTCAACCAACATAAATGTTTCCAGAAATGGTTTCATCAGACATTTTGCTGTAGCAACAAAGGCTTATAGAGGGCTGAAGCGATGGTTAAATGTTTAAAATACGGGTCGCTATACCTATGCTGGCCCTTTGCATGCCATAGCAAGAAACAAAGCATTGATGATTCAGCGCTTCATAAGATGTACCTACAATAAACTAATGGAAAGTAAAAACCGCAACACACAAACACACACACACACACATACACACACACACACACACACACACACACACACACACACACACACACACACACACCAGTGCGTATATTGTGCGCTATCAAAACCATCACCACAGTCCATTTCTAAAATAAACTAGAAATTAATAAAGGGCAAAGAGTACAGGTACAGAGGGGGACACCTCGCTCACGTTGCCCTACACAGATCTATTGTGGCTACCACCCCCCCCCCCCGTAGACAGGGATGAAATGAGGGAACCGAAGGGGTGCCATCAGACTCGCAGCTAGACAGGCCCACCAGAGACGCGTGGAACTCCCTAGCAAGTGCTGAGATGTCTTTATCCGGCGCCAGGCCCCACCAATCAGCCATCACACCGCGAGTCCGGTTCGGTATCGTACGAAGCGTCTCCCCCACCCCCTCCGCCGTCGCCACCCAGTGCCGATAACAGCAGTTACCATGCACAGTCATCCACGCCATCTGCCCGACACTGCCCATACTACATTTGGAACTGCACCGCCTGAAACATGATAAGGAAATGGAATGAAATGAAATAAATGAAAGGAAACCGTGGTGTGAGATAATGCACCCCAGCATTCGCCTAAGTGACATGTGAAACCACGGAAAACTCCATATCAGAGTGCACGAACACGGGGATCGAACCCGCGACCTCCCGAATGTGGGCCACAGACGTTACCGCCTGAGCTATCCCGCTCGGTAGAAATTAATAAGTAATATTAATAATAATTATAATACTAGCCAGTTTCCCTCATAAAGAATTAGCGTGTAGGAATATGTGTCGTTATCTACCACTGAACAAAGGGGAGAGTAGGGCTTCGGATGCTTGCTGCCGCAGCCTTCACTACGATGCGGGAAGAGAGAGCTGAGGTTAAGCACGTCAAGACTTCGGAATCCCATGGCGCTATACTCACACGAGCGTCTCCGAAATGAGCCGTGTGAATACGACTGGGTGCATAGCAGTATCACGTGGAGTTTAAAGCAAGAAAAATGTGATTTTAATTGTGCGATAGTTACGGTCCTCAACAACTGCATTAGTGTTGTTTATTTCATAGTGTAACAAGACAGTTGCTAGTGCTAATGCTTCGAAATGGATGAATAATGTGCAGTAAAACAATTAGTGAAATGATCATGCTCGCAGTTAAAAAAATTAGTGAAGCAAAAGAAATAAGAAAACTTACAAAAGGTATTTTAATATAAATGAGTATGATTGGTATGTGTGGCTGACTGGTTTATGCGAATTAAGTAAACTTTATTGCTGGCCATGCTTGTTGTTTGCAGCCCAGAAAGCGCCCTGGAATACGACGAGTTTCGCAAATTTACCGTATTTAATGCCAGCTTTGGATAAACATAACAGATCAACAATGTGCAATAAATCTTTTACAGCTTTAAAAACTTTCGACACTCGACGGACAGAATATTCATGAACTGCCAGAAAAAAAAATTGTTGGCCGTTTGCATAGTGAAAAGATTAAAGAAAACAGAAATGCACTGAATAGATTGATTGATGCAAGGGGGGAAGGGTGAGCGTGTCGTGTTTAAGGGTCCGACAACTTGGCCATGAAGGTCCCTTGATTGATACAGTTCTTATACTTCCCCAATCTGTGAATTTTAATTGAGGAAACCAGACGCTTAGTGGGTCGAAGTGTGAGATGGGTGTACAGTCACATTCCGTCAATAAATCCAACATCGAACTGTCTACATTACAACGAGCTTCAAACAGTGTACCCCCTACGCCATTGCAGAGCATATATCGGCGGTGGTGAACCTCATGCACATGACCCAATACGTGCGATTGTCTTTAAATATTTTCACTCACTCCGTGACTCGAGTCACCAGGTCCTCCACTGACGTTACAAGAGTGCCAGACGCCATACTCTTCATATAACTGCACAAAAACTAGTCAAGAAGTGTCAGATCTGGTGACCGTGCTGGCCATGGAATTGGTCCACCTCTACCAATCCATCGATTTGGATATGTGACGTTGAGGTGATTCTGCACATTTACACCAAGTGTGCTGAAGCTCATGTCAGCTATTTCAGCAGCTGTGTGCTGGCACGTGTCGCAGTGCTGTTAAAAAACATCACCGTACTGGAAACTACACAAGTAACGTAGTAGGATGCACATAAGGACTTTATGGAAGAATTTAGCGCATGCACAGAGATGTTATTATGTTCAGGTCGTTCATTCTAGTACACAGATGGCTAAAGGGTTGCATACCTTCCGTATGAATATACCAAAACGAATGTTAACAAATTCTCAAAACCGTTCGTTCTCAAACTTCTACGCTCTCCAGCGTCCAAGCTGTGCATTTCCGGACAGGAGTTCCCATTTGAAAACCTATCAGTTTGCCATCCCGCACAACATACTAAGCGTTGTCGGTGTTTCTTTGGGACACTCAGTATATTGGATGACGTAGATGCCTGTACAGAGCACCCGAAAGGAACACGAGACCTGGGGGAAGGATCACGGACCGGAGTTCACCAGAGTCAAGACACCCAGAACAGCTAGTAGTTTACAAATCTACACAAGTTAAACTGGACAAAAGAATTAAATCGCTTAAGAATATTGCAAGATGTAAATGCCCAGAGAGAGGACCTGAGAAGAACACGAGCCCCGGGGGAAGGATCACAGACCGGAGTTCACTCAGGGCTAAGACAGCCACGACAACTGGTAGTTACACTGGACAAACTAATTAAACCGCTTGGAAATATTGAAAGACACACGGGGAGAGGACCAGAGAGGAATAAGAGACCCGGAGTAAGGATCGTGGACTGGAATCCAACCAGGGACAAGAGCTGATAGTTCAAAAATCTACACAAGTTACATTGGACAAGAGAATTAACACGCGTTTATTAGCTTCACCTATATGTATATACGTAACAGAATCTTCGGCGTAATTTTCACCAATTTAGAGTTATCTCGTTGACCTGAAAATTTGCATACGTGTCAAGGCCCGATGACAGTACAATAATAAAATGACTTGTCCTAATGTCTTGACTAGGATCATCAGGATAAAGAATGACTAAGCTAAATGTATAGAAAATAGTACTAATATGACATCTTAGATGACTCTAAGGCACTTTTCTTCATGCACCCTGAAAATTACTTTAATTAAATAAATTCATATTTATATATTGGATGATGCAGATGCCCGGAGAGAGGACTTGAAAGGAACACGGGACCCGGGGGAAGGATCACAGACCGGAGTTCAACCAGGGCCAAGACACCCAGAACAGTTGATAGTTTAGAAATCGACACAATTTACACTAGATAAAGAAATTAAATCGCTTGAAAATATGTGTTTACTTTTAACAGACCTTTAGCGTCTATTTGTAAAAGACAGAGGAAGGTATTCCATCCAAAAATTCTATAGTGAGATTTCATAGCAAATAGCTACACGTTTTGAGGTCCACTGAACCTCCAAAAATTAAATACCAAATGTCATACCTAAATCACACTATTTAAGCCTGCCAGGCAAAATACCTTTTTACTTTTTGAAAAATAGTTGTAATAATTTTGAATAAAATATTGGAGGCACTAATGTGATAAATTAAATATATTACGGGGTGTCTCAAAAACCACCGATAACGTTTAGTATGTTGTACGGGACGGCAAGCTGATTGGTTTTCCAACAGGAACCCCTATCCGCAAATTTGGACGCTGTAGCGCATTGAAGTGTGAGATGGGTGTACTATCACATTTCATCAATAAACCCAACATCGAGCTGTCTATGTTACAAACGGGCTTCGAAGTGTGTACCTCTTACGTCACTCCAGAGCCTGTATTAGCGGTGCTCAGCCTCATGCACATGCCCAAATATATACGGTTGTCTTTGATGATATTCAATCGCTCCGTGCGCTCGAGCCATAAGGTTCTCCGCTGACGTTCCAGGAGTGTTACAAATCATACTCCTCATACAACTCTACAGAAAATAGTTGAGAGGTGTCAGATCTGGTGACCGTGCTGCCCACGGAAATGATCCACATCTACCAATCCATTGATTTGGATATGCGACGTTGAGTTGATTCTGCACATTTACATCTAAGTGTGCTGGAGCTGAAGTCGGCTATTTCAGCAGTTGTGCACTGGTATGTAACGCACTGCTTTTAAAACGTTACTGTACTAGAAACCACACAAGTAACACACTAGGATGCGCACCAAGGACTTCATGGAGGAATTTAGCGCATGCGCAGAGACGTTATTATGCTCAGGTCGCGTTCACTCCAGTACACAGATGGCTAAAGGTCTGCACACCTTCCGTATTAAGATACCAAAACGAATGTTGACAAATTGTCACAACCGTTCGTTCGTTCTCCCCAGCGTCCAAACCGTGCATTTCCGGACAGGAGTTCTTATTTGAAAACCGGTCAGTTTGCCATCCCGCTCAACATACTAAGCGTTGTTGGTGTTTTTGGGACGCCTAGTATACACACACAGATGTGTGTGTGTGTGTGTGTGTGTGTGTGTGTGTGTGTGTGTGTGTGTGTGTGTGTGTGTGTGTGTGTGTGTGTGTGTTTTGAGGCCCTCATCATACTGATTGAATTTTTTGTAAATATGTATTACTGAAAAAGCATAAGATAGGCTAATTCTTACCACAGGAACAATATAGATCTCATTAAAATACATAATTTATGCGAAATACTTTTTTTCATAGCATTAGCCGACTTAAAAACATTCCTTATTGCAAGTTTACACTTTTGACAGATATGCTTAAAGTTTATGATTCTTCTGTTGTCTTTCCATTATAAAGGCACGTGCCATGGCTAATGCTGTTTTTACACTATATGTTACTAAGCACTTATTGCTTATTTTGAAATCATCCTGAAGTAAAATGCATCATGAATAATTTAATGTGGATAAAAATCACGTTTTATGTAACAAGTATACTAATACATAATGGATATATTTGATTTTGTGACAGATAGAGAAAGTCATGTGAGTATTCACATATGTTTTACAGGCAAGTATCTACCATTTGACATCCTCACTTACATCCATATAAACTACCTAGTCAGAAAAACAATACTAGAGGTGTACAAAAGGGCAGGTTTACCTAAGTGAAAGTATAGGTCCTTCCCAATGTAGGAACAAAGGGATGAATACAACCTGGGAAAATCCCTTCAATGGATTTCACAAGCCCCTTTCACGACAAACGGTGCATGAAGAGAAGTAATGTTTTCTTTTTATTTCATTTCCTTTCCTCTCTTTACTCGTCCAAAAATGCCCTTTTCTTTTTCTCAGAGACAGAAGTCAAACACACATAAGGTCATAGTAGTCTTTACTTCAAAACAACAATTTAATTAGTTTTAAAAAATGATTAAAAGGCATATGTGTCCATGAATTTTTAATAGATGTTCAATTCCAGTGCACCGGAAAATCTAAATCAGGTTTTCCTTCGTTTCTCTCAGTTGACAGTTAAAAACAAATGTTTAATAACACGACGCAAATTCTATCCACAAATTAAAGGAAATAGAAATAAAACAGAGTTATAGGAAGTCCACTAGATAAGGTCCTCCATCCAACTCACGAGTATCAAATAACATAGAGGTACCTAACAGATATTAATGCTGTGTACTAGACCTTATCGATTGAAAATTACATTCTTTGTTTCCAATACTCCATATGAAATGGCTATAATTCATTAAAATATAAATTTTACGAAGTAGAAATGCAAACATTTACGCATGAGATTAAATAGTATCAGCTTCAATCTTTACCTCACCCCATAACAATCTATAGAATTAACATTTCAAGCTGTGAAGCTGGTTTGTCTTAGATTGCTTCCTTGTATGAAAATTGTTCGCGAAAGACGAAAACAGTTGAAGGATCGGCTTTAGTTTTCTTTTGTTGGATCTTTGCTTATTAAAATCGTGCGTCAGGCTTAGTCTCTTCCTGGACAGTTTTATTTTTTATTTTTTTTTTATTTATTTATTTTTTTTTTCTAGTTCAGAAACGAACTATGGGTAATTTTCAATACAAAGGTAATGTACTGGAATATACTTCGATATTTGTCTCTGAAACTTGAAGGAACAAGGGTGAGTGAGTAAGTGAGTGAGTCAGTGAGTCAGTGAGTGGAGTGTTTAAGGGCCCGTCGACAGCTAGGTCATTTGGGCCCGATGAAGGAATAAGAAATTATTTCGAACTGATCTACGATGAAGTAAGAAAATGAGACAGCATTGAATATTCTTACACAGATCTTTCAGTTATAAGTTGAATATCTGACTCGGCAGCTCATTTACAAATCATAAAGTGGCAGGAAAATGGCAAGTACATTGTAAATTTTGCGGCAACTTTGGTGGCATGTAGTTATGCTGATTTTAGATTGTCATATCAGAACATTAGTAGATAAATATCTCGGCATGTTGGCTTGGGTGTCCGAGAATTGCAGATGGTCCTGGGATAGCTGAAATTCTTAGACATATTTAGGAATTGGTGGTTTGTGAATATTATGGAAGCGATAGACGCTAAGTTTCTGTCTTTTCCTTTTTATTGTTTCATTTACTTAGGCCGCTTTAATTTCTATGGCCATATTGGGCGGCTAGACTAGAAACAAATGATGGTATTGGTGTTTTTACATGCTGAGCTATAGTTTCTTTAACTATATATTCTTACTGTTTTACACTAAAAGATAGTCAAACTTCGCAGACTGCAGAGGATAGGAAATTATTCTGGTTGAAGAAAAATCCCCCACTCCAGCCGGGAATTGAATCCTGGATCTCTAGGTCGAGAAGCCAGAACTCCATAGAGGCAGTCGATTAAATATAGGATTGCAGGCTGAGGGCAATAGTATCGAAAGTTTTATTTATTGAGATTACTAATGTACTTTTGAAGTCCAAGCATCTCTTGGATGGACTGTGTAAGACCAGCTTTAGTTGTTTATATCCCCTATTGCATACTTCCATTATAACGTAAACTAATGCGTAGAAGAAAGACAAATAAGTAAAATACGCATACGAGACGCTACACAAGCACCTTGGGACTGCATGATCTAACATCCAGGGTGTAAACATAAAATGCAGTTCACCCACTGTGGAATACTCTATCACTTCTGATGTTTCTTGCCGTTTCCTCAGTTCATACTGCCAGTGAAAGCAGGCAAAAAGGAAAATTGAACTGTACGTATTATATATTAAACTTTTTACACATGTAACCTCCAGCTTAGCTTAAATAACAGCTTGAAACCTTATAATATGCGTGACTATCTTACAACTGTATTAAAATCACTAAACTGGGGGAATATTGTCAACTCTGCCACCCTCGCTGATATCCTACCACTTTCCTTCGGATATCTAGACTCCTCTTAGGGAGAATTCTTCGCATTGCTGTACTTCAAATACATCAGGGGAACCGTGGCAGAACAAAAGCGGTAGCACTTTTGAAGGGAGAGACGGATAAATTACAATGAGACCGAAGGCGAAGCTGCTCTGCTAGTACGTTCGATATTTACGATTCTTAAGTTTACAGCAGCCCCAAGTGCACTGAGACTGAACAAATCAATTTTTACCAGATGACAAGTGTATTTTTAATGGAAACTGCTTTTTAAAGCTGGGTCTTTATGGCAGAATATTACTTTCCACAAATCTAAATTCGCCAAGATCTCGTTAAGATATTGGGGGATGGAAATTAAAGGCTTTAGGTTATCACATCATAATTAATTTTCCCAGAATTCATAAACTAAGCTGTAATCAAGAACTGACACGTGAAATAAATATACGTTTGTTAAAACTTGTAGGTAATACTTAACACTAGCGCAATCTCTACAACAGAACAATGAATATACGAACAAAATAATATTTGGAAGCGCTTATCTCTTCTTTGTTTAGATATGCACATTGCTTCCGCAAAGTAGGTCCATTATCTTCCGCAGAAAACGTATGGGTCACGTGATTTACACTGGCGCATTGATATACGTTGTATTTAAAATTATAAAGCTGACATTAAAGGCAGCATGAATAAATATTTTATATAAAAAAGTTATTAAAAACCAAAATCCATAGCCTCCAGCAGAGCATCATCGTCTTACGTCGAGTTTAAAGTATAGAATTGCGAGCTACTTTTAGTGGCGTACGAATACAGTAGAGACGCCATTTTAGTAAGTGTTCTGTGTATGACGAAATTTGTGGTGCAGGGAAAGTAAAAAGTGGTAATACTGTGATTATAGGAAGGCGAGGGAATTCTTTGGGTAAGATAGCTTTAGTTAATTATATCAGTTAATCGTAACACGATCAATACGCAAAGAATGTCCGTTTGTTTGTCTGGAAAGTGAATGTTTTTGGTGTAATAGTTATGGGGTGTGGTAATCGTTAACATGTCGGGCACTGCTGTCAAACTCTTACAAGTTAAATTACGTTTTTATACAGCGTATTGTACGTAGTAGTAGTATTTGACTGCCGTTTAAGATTATGTTTAGTGAGTTATTTTAGCTGTTACAGTTTACAGAGATATGTAAACAGTACATGTTGCCACAGAACTGATGGATTGTAATTGCCAGGCCGCTCCATTGGATCGATGACCACAAACATGTCAATTTTCTAAGCCATTGGAAAATAACCGGGTAGCGTAAAGTTTGGCTTTTGGTACTGTTTTACACGGGGATCGGATTTAGAGCAGACACTTTGTTAAATACTGTTACAAATGTTGTATTATACTATAACAAATGGGTAATTCCAATTCTTTTATCTCGTTTTAGGAGTGGTTTGTAACTCCCAACCAAAATGAGTTACCAGATGCAACCTCAGCAGGCCAGACCAAGTGAGTAAATCAAACTTTTCGCCGTTATGGTGTTTTTAACAAGTTTTGCAGGGTGTTGCCTATGCTCTAATTTGTGTACAACGATGAAGTTAGGACACTATAAATGCATTGTTTCAACAAAGCAAACCCAGGTTTATGTTACCCATTTAATTTGGCAAAACTATTATAGGTACGGCAGTATTTAATTTTCGCAATTATTTCTCCGTAAATCGTAATAATCTTATATTGTTTTTCCCTTTTGAGAAAGTTAGGAAATATAACCTTACATTATGTAATGCTGTGTACTTATATTAAGATTTATAAGATTTGCAGCATAATACATCTAAATCGACAAAATGAAAGCTTGCCATCAATCAGCCCTAGATCTTCATCAGTGCCATAAGGTAAATTGCAGGATAGTTACTACTTTAAAAGTGTTCATTAAGGGTATCATAAGTATACCAGCTCGTAACAGACTCCTGGAGAATCATTGTGATGCACATAAAATCTAGCTTGCTGATAAAACATTTTGGGTGCACTAGTTGTGATACACTATGTAAGGTGATAAGTTTTCTTCAAGCATTTTTAACATGTGCTATACAATGTTAGAAGCACTATAAGAGCTGTATTCAGTGTGACAAAGATTTGTTCCACAAATAAGTATTGAAGGGCACTGATTTTATTATGGACCTTTCAACATGTGGAAAGGTGTAGGAAACCTAATAAATAATAACGTAAAGTAAACACCTCTGCATGACTTGAATCAGAGGAAAACAACTCGTGTGAAAATGTTCAGTTGTATACTGCTGTGTGCTGCCAAGGGAAAGAAAAAAGAAAAGACCTCCCAAATATAAAAAATAGAATGTCTTCATCTTAATATTTTATCACTGTAATTAAAACACGTTCTAATAGCATTGGGAATTGAAATTTAATCCAACTGAAATGTTTGTTGTTAGCCTCTCTTCTATAGCTTTCCTTCAGCAAAGTTAAATTTCTATTTTTGTCATCTCTAACATTGAGAGCTTAAAAAAATTTCAAATTGCACCTCATGCATTTCACATTTTGAAACATTGTGCCATTAATTCAGTATTATTGGGCACCTTTGATGGGAGCAGTTAACTCTTGAAACCAGTCTAGACATAAAAAATCTAAGTGGTGTCAAGTGTACCAGCTTCCAACTCAATTTTTCCTAAATTCAATGTGGATAACGTAGCATATTTACCAAACTCCAGTTTTCGTCACAAATGTTTACATTAGGAAATGTCAGGTGCCTTGATAAATAACATCAGTACATTATTATTTTTTAAGATCATGATATTGCCTTCTGAAACTCTTAACACGAAAATAACCTTTTCTCAAACCTCATCGCAAAGCAGACGTATACAGAAGGCATGTAGAAGGGGCATAAGCAAGGTAGGGGAAGGTGGGGAAAGTAGTACTGCCAACATGAAATGCAGGAATTACGTATGTCAGCAGCATATGTAGGAAATGGCATGTGCAACCCCACGTGCTTGTGTTTTGAGTGCCTATGTTGGCATCATCTCCACAGTAGAGGGAAGGGATGAGCCAGAGAGAAACATACTCATATGCTTTGGGTGAAGCATGTGGAGATAATTTTGTTCGATTGTTTCACTTTCTGCACCTTGCCTCAAGTGCAGTTTACAAACATTTACAGAAATAACACGTGTGTTAATTATTGTTTCTAAAGGTGCATTCTTAATACTTGTGCAATAAAACGGTGCAACATAGAGTTAAAAGTGCGGGAATCCATTTGAAGTGTTTTGGTGAATATGCTACATTATCCTTCAATATTAACCCCTTAACTTTGGCTGCTGTAAATGGTTGAGTATTGGGGAGAGGGGGCGTGGACTATGATTTACATAAAAATCTCCCTAGGGAGGTGCAGCATCTGCTCCTTTTGCTTTATATTTGTTTTCCTGTTGGTGGTCCTGTTGCAATGTTCTTTTCTTGGATACTATGTATGTCGCTGTCATCTAGTGGAAGTTTTTAAAACTGTACACTGACCAGAAAGGTGTAAAGGTATATGGTCTTCACACAGCTTACATGTATCAACCTTGTTGCGCTCAAAAACTTATCTATATACGCTCTGCCCTGAACTAATAGCTATCTGAGCCTTTGTTGAAGGTTTGAGTGAATGCTTACAAAATAACAAAAAGAATTGTAAATCTTTCAAATAATACTCTACTGAATGCAAAAAAGCCTAACAAAACTTTTGTTGACAGCAGCTGAGCGGTGAATGTCCTCTCAGAAAATATGAGCAGATGCTCCAAGTTCTTAAATGCCTATTTGTGAAGTAGTACTACAAACTAATAGTAGTTATGGAGATTTTAATGTTGCTAATTACTAAATGACTTAGTTTTGCACACAATCATGAAATGGTCTTAAATAACCTAATTTAAGTTTTAAACCCATCATCTATAATCTTCGCAAAACTTAAAGGCATATGGAGGCGGGGCATACTGCGGACTCCAGCGAATCCTACGCTTGCCCCTCCTACCAGCGCTGCCGAATGTGGTGCATGCATCTCACACAACCTTATGTACAGACCGTCTGCCGGTACACGCACTACGCTTGGCAACAGTGCTCTGCTTGAGCATTGGCCAGCGTTCACATGACTTTTGCGAGCGCTATAATTTCACATGTAAAGTACAGCATTTCCGAGTTATTTAAGCAAATAATAATCATAAGTATAATTTAAGAGTTTTTATTCAATTTTAAGTCAAACACTACAAACCCTCCCCACAATCTGACTGATCAGCAGGTGGAACACGATTGCATCAGCAAATAATATGCTCCCCATACAAAAGTTAGAAATTTGTATCATACATCACATTCCTTTATATTTTTGTCAATCAAAACTGTGAAATGAGGTGAAAAATTACCTATTTTTACTACAAAAGTTTGTGATAAAGCATTAATGTTAAGATATCACTCTTCGCTGAAGTCACTCTTAATATTTAGTTCTTTGGAAATTTCATTTGATTGTTGGCAGCAACTGTTGCACAGTATGCACATACATTGCTCACAGATTCTTGGTATCTTGACATGTGTTGTAAACAATGTATTGCAAATCTCATTAGGACATACTAGATACAAATAAATCCCAAGAAATTTTCTTATTCATGAAAGCACGAAACAAAACTCATCCAAAGGATGGTGGTGGGGCTAATACTCCAGAATTCTAAGGCTTTACTACACATTTTATGAGAATAGAAATAAAACATAATCCTATTGCAGTGGGATTCAAATCTGGAAATGTGTATTAAACTTTCTTCACCGACATGTACATAATCGTCTACGCCATTTCTATTATTTGCTGCATGTGTAGCTACCTGCTTACATTTGCTTGCCAGATGTATAATCTGTTGAACTTTTCATTTCAGCCTTTAGAGCTGAAAGTATAAAGTATCAAGTTTAGACTATTAGAAATGTTTAGTTCTTCCGGGCTTGTAGGCCATGGTCTAGAAGGCATTGTAGAGACCAACGTTTTGCCAAGTACTGCGCTTGGCATCATCAGAGTAACACGATCTGCTGTCTGTACTGGTCAGAGTTTGAATGTGGAAGCAGAGAAACAGTGGAAGTAAAGACTGTTAACATCCGTTATATGGATGGGGTGGGCGGGGTATTGTTGCACTGGCTATGGTAGTGATTGGCTAGCTAAACATTTCTAATAGTCCAGACACTGGCCGTGAAAGCCTAAGTATATATATTATCAAGTTTAGTTTCATAGCTGTTACCTTGTGAACCAAGGCAGTGTTATAAAGAGCAATGCACGAAGCTCTGTATTGGAGATCTTGCAGCAGCTCATGTCTGACAATTGTACATAGTAGGGAGAGAAGCTATTGCACTCCATCCAAAAATTTGATACTTAGATTTTACTAGAAATAGTTGTTGTGAGGTCCCTTGAATTAAAAAAGCATTTTTATAAGAATGTCCATATGTATCTGAGCAACGTGGCTACAAATAAAATATTGGATAAATATCAAATCTGATGTTTAAGTTCAGCACCTTCCAATGCGACACAATTTTGCAAAAAGTCCTTCAACATCTGGAAACGTTGGTCTGGGTGGCTCAGTTGGTTAGACACTGGCCTACTGATCCCAAGGTCGCAGGTTCAAATCTGGTCCAGACCGATGGTTTTTAAGTGTACTTAAAAACGACAGCGCCATGTCAATAGATTTACTGGCATGTAAATGAACTCCTGCAGGACGAAATTCCAACACACAGATGATGCTGATGTGATCCAAGCAATTGATAGCGTCGTAAAACAACAAAACATCTGGAAACATGTTTAACATGATTTTCTCCAAAATGGCTCTAATGCATTTAATTAAATGTGTTTTTTAAGATATTCTCATGTCAAATAAATGCAATGTGAATTTTTTGAATTTTCTGGAAAGGGTTGGTGAAGTCCTTGTCTTTTTGAATGACTTTTGCAGAATTGGTAGAGAAACTTAAGACACAAATAGATCTTATTACACACTGTTAATTTTTTTATGGTATTAGCTATTTTTTAGATATACCTTGTTGGTTTGTGCTTCCAGTAATCTCCTATGGCTATGTATTAATTCATAAAGAATTGCTGACAGTTTAAACCAAATGTCCTGGAAAGTACATAAATGGCATGACATAAATGACCGTTCTTACAAAATATTAGGATGCATGGCATGTGACAAGTTTATCAATTCAAAATTCTATAATGACGTCATAATAAAACAGTTGTGACAAATTTCCAAACTTTAATCACCCACAGTAACCAATGCACTATCACAGGGTTTAAGTTTTTATAGTACACTACTTGCATGCTGTTTTTTATGGTGTAGTAGTTATGCCTCTTTTGTTACTTGGATAACAAGGTTATCTGCCACAGTGTAGAAGCGTAGATAGTCGTTTATTTTCTTCCCCTCGTTAATCCTTAAATGGTTAATGACGTCATTGATTGTTTGCCGAAGATATTGTCATAATATGCACCAAGGTATATAAGGAGTCACAGATAAAATCTAACATACCCTTTTTTAATTAACACAGTGCTATGTTACGGAAATAAAATATTATGGAACTTCATAGCATTACGAAGAATCCTATCAAATAACATAGCCGTAAAACTTCTATAGGGATGGAGCACTTTCAAAATGTAAAACATATGTTGGTACAGCTTGTCTTAAATGTCCTGACATTCCCCCACTACCGAAGCAAAGATGCGTAATAGCACTGAGCAGTCCACTTGCATAAAAGAGAAGTGGGGTTCAGTCTTCCAGTTGCCATGAGAAGAGTGATAAATTCATGCGTTGTATACGTGACTGCCTCCAAGTTCTGATAACCTTTCACCACTTGCTCCCCCACCACTCTCACCACTTCTCCTCATTTCTCCTCACTTGGGCATATGAAGCTGCACACTGAAACCTTCTATACAGTTTGCCTGGCAGCGAACCCAGATTAGACTGTCAATTGGTTACCTTTGTGGCTACATGCCTTTTCCATATAGGGTCATGTAGTGTCTGGATAGTGCCCAGTCTGAGAATGTGTAAATCATTTACATTTAATCTAATTAGTTGTAGAGCTTTTAAGAGCTGGTTGCTGTGTGATGACTTTGACATTCCAATCTCTTTTCATGTCCATGCAATAAAAAAATGAATGACTTGCCACTTGAGAAAAGTATAAGTACTGGAAAGTTCAAACAAATAACAAAGGATATCTCAGAAATGGTTCACTGCAAAAAAAAGTGTTTCTCATAAATTGCGTGTTTTACAGAGCTCTGCAGTTTTTGTGAAGTAAGATTTTGTCTATCTGGTACGGTTACCAGTTATGCAAATGTCATCCAGAATGAAGAGGACTTCGAGGACATTCTGAGAAAATTCAAGATATACATTTCATTTGGCATGAAAATAACTTGAATATTCATTAATTTAATCAAAATAGTTCAAACCATTTTTGAGAGAGCCAGATTTTCAAAAAATGTTCCATGTAAAGGCAGTCTGGGTTGGGAGGTATTTTGTTGAAAATGTTATCGCATCTTTGGAAGATGCTGAATTTAAATGCCAAGTTTGGTATTGAACCAATTTTTCGTTTGAGTTATGCTATTCATGCACACACACCTTTTTCTAAAAATACTTTATTTGGATTCAGGTAGTAGGATCAAACATGTATTTTCGGTGAAATTTTGGGTGAAATGCAATACTTCCCCTGCTTACTATACCTATTAGAGAAAGTAAATGTACTCTTTTTTTTTTTTTTGATCCAGTGAAAACATATTTCCAGTGAAATCTTTGACATAATTCTTGGGTGGAATATAATAGTTTACCTGCTTACTACACCTAGTAATTATTGGTTTTATAAAGTGGGCTTTCCTGGAGATGAATCTAGTACAGGGTCGTGGAAATAAAACCAACCTGTGTTATCACATTGATTTGAAACAAACTTCAGTTGGAATTAAATGAATAAATGAATATGTCTTGTATTTACCTTCATAATACATTTTGGAAGCGCCCTCCACTGCATCTAGACATATCTCAAAAGGTTCATAAAAATACATGTCAGTTCTTCAGGGTGGTAGAGTGAATGCAATTCTTGATGTTATCCTTCATTCATTGGTGGAATGGGGATTCTGTTCGTGCACTTTGCTTTCAGGTACCCCCATAAGCCTTTGGTCCTCTTTAGTGAATATCTGGTGAAACGGTCAAGTAATCGCTTAGACGTGCAGTATGTTGCCCCATCTTGTAGAAAGGAGTAGTAATTATCTCTTCTGTTAGTTGGTGATAAATTTCATCTATAATGGTACAGTAGACATGTGTTGACTGTCATATTAAAGAATATTAAACGCATAATGCATTTCGCACCATGTAGGATCTTTTGGCATTACAGGTTGCTCATACAATAGGTTAGGATTTACTGACACCCAATGTCTATTATTCTGGGAGTTTAAATATCCTAATAGCTGAAACCAAGCTTCATCACTAATTATAAACATCTACAATAGCACTGAGGAACATGCTAGCCTCTGGTTCTTGAGGTTGTGGGTTCAAACCCGGCAGGGGATGATGGATTTTTTTGGGTATAAAAATCCTTAGCATGAGTTCTTTCGGAAGGGAAATAAAGCAAAGCTGGTGGTGCTGTGTCATTTATGGCATATACAAGAACCCAAGCTTGATGAAAAACCTCTTGAGCAAAATTAAGCGATCTTTCATGCTCAGTATAGAATGCCGAGAACTATAGTAGTTAAAGAGCATCCATAAATAAAAACCCAATTTTAATTTCATCATTTCTGTCGCATCCATGACACTCTGACTTCCAATGCGTGTTAGGTCAGCCTGGTTTCCTGCCCATAATGGATATGGAAGAATTAGTGACTGATTTTGTACTCAGTACAGTTTTAATTTTGAAGACTTTAACACACGTCTGCAAGTTCCCCTATGTGCATGGCCCTCTGAAACAGTCTTGTGGCACACTTCCAAGGACACCCAAGTCATTTCATCAATTTGGTCAGTTAACTCAGGTGTTAGGACAAAAGGCGTTGTTCCTTGTTGCATATTTAATTGATTGTTGTATGCCATTTTTGCACCAAGTGTTGAATGCTGGTATCAGGGTTGCCAACTCGTACGATAATTATGGGGGCATACGATAATTTTAATGTTTGTACATATGGTTGCCAACCCGTAGATAATTATGGGGGAATACGATAATTTCGATACCGGCAAAATATCATTTTCACTGGTTTGTCACACCAGCGAAATGAAACTAATCACAAATAGCGACAGCACTTTTGCCTACATTGCCTGTCTCCACTCCTCTAAGGCAACCATTTCATATCCTACTAATCCTTCTACCCTTTATCCTCTTGTTGCCAGTGTTCCCAGATCAGATAATCTTAATGAAGAAGGCACTGTTCAGAAAATTGATGATCAATAGAGAAAACTCGAAGTAACTGATATTCCGTGTGAAATAAAAAACATGCCTGAACCTGGCAGTTTCTGGAGTGCTGTTAAACACGTGTCACCTTGGAAATACTGATTTCAAAGAACTGGTGGAGTTTGCATTGATCTCGTTGCCCCACGAGAAGATGTTAAAGTTTATCTCAACAACAAATTTGTATAATGCTGCAAGGATTGAGATAGATGATGAACTTTCAGATGAATAGCGTGAGAAACATAAGTACCAAAGTTAGTAATACTGGTTGAGGTCATCAATCTTGTAAGTGGATACCATAAACATAAATAGTATTACATTCTCATGAGTGTTATACTGATATTTTTATTGTTGTAGCATTTGGTTTATGATGTACGATAATTTTGAATCCAAATCTATAATTTTGAGTGGCCTGTACAATAATTTTTCTTTCAAATGTTGGCAACCCTGGCTGGTATTGAATTGTATTGAATTGTTGTGATTCCTTCATAGGGCTGGTCAATATGTAAACCTTTACAATGAATATTCACTATCCACACAACAGTTTATAAATTGTCAATCATTTGTAAGAAGCAACAATGAAGCCAGAAACACTGAAGAAATTTCTTTTCAAAGTATATAAAATGAAATGGGGCTGGTTTTGTGTGTCCAACTCGTATTATATAAGGATATTTTAAGTAAGAAATATTGAAATCCAAATAAATCATTGCTGCTAATGGAGAATTGTTGAAACATATTCTGTATGCATAAGCACCATGAGGGTATAAATATACAAAATGCATGTAGAGAAACCTAGAACATGTGGAAACAGTTATATCAGGAAAATCATACAGCATGTTGCATCTGCGTTAATCAGGATTATATCCTATTAAGTTTATAAAGAGCATCATTTTTACCCCTATAGCACTACCCTCATTAGATTTTAAGAAGCAAAATATTATACCTGGAGAGCAAAAAACTTCCGAATGGGCTACACAGTATTTTGCCTGTCCGCGGTCTTGGATAGCCATCTGCAGCTATCATAGAAAGTAATGGATGAAACCTTACAAACATTTTTAAAACGACTTTTAAAGGTTTCTTTTACCAACTTTATGAAAGGAGATCCTGAAACTGGCCACTGTTGTCCATAAATTTTTGGCACTTTAGGAAACCACCCATCACTCGCTGTAGTTCATGTGTCTTAAATTACCCCAGAGATAGAAATCACAGAGGGTTATGTCAGGTTACAGAGGGGGTCACAAATCTCTACTAATAATTCTGTCCTGAAGCACACTTTCAATTGTTCTCATCGAAAGATTGGCCATATATCCATTGCAGTGTCTTGTTGAAAAAACGGCAAAATCACTCTCCCTGTCTGTTACTTCTCTAAAAAATGCCGCGTAAGCACGGGCGGCAACTGTTGAGTTAAAAAATTGACCTTATAACTCGGAACCTAATATTGTTCATGAAGTACCCCTTCATGACGAAAAAATTTGTGTATGGTATGTCATTAGAGGAGAAAGGTTTCTCAGAGCTACAATAAACGATTTCTATGTCTGGGATAACTTAAAACATAGTGTACAAGAGTGTACAAGACAAATGCACACACCCCAGAAGAATTAAAACAAAGTATCCGCTGGGAAATTGCCAGCATTTCTCAGCATGAACTATGGCAAATGATGGTTGCCAAAGGGGGTGCCAAAAATGTATGGACAACAATAGTGGCCAGTTTCAGCATCTGTCATAAAGTTGGCAAGTACTACCTGGGAAAGTGACCAGGCGTATTGACCTTAATTTTCAATTGCTGTGATTGCTTGTTATCTTATTTACTAGAACAGCGAAATACTTGGTACTACATGGCAAAGCCGTGAAGCGTATTGGAAAGAATGTGAAATTGCTCAGTTGTTGATGCAAGCTTATCACACATACACACGTCGGTCTGGGTGGCTCAGTGGGTTAGGCGCTGGTCTACTGAACCCAAGGTTGCAGGTACAAATCTGGCCCAGACCGATGTTTTTTAAAATGAGAGCTCCATGTCGATAGATTCACTGGTATGTAAAAGAACTCCTGCAGGACAAAATTCTGGCACACCAGCAATGCTGATGTGATCCTGTCAATTGATAGTGTTGTTAAACATAAATAATTTGTATGTACACTGTTCAGATGCAATCATATCTTCAGGACAGCAACATGTAATATATTGGAAGGCGTGAGATATTCATTTGCATTGCATTACTGACTGTACGCCAAATTATGGATATTTCGCTGTTGTAGTAAACAAGATAGGAAGCAATCACAGCACTTGACAAAAAGGTCAATACACCTCATCACTTTGTCAACTTGTAACTTGCCATACGATCAATGCAACATGAATGATCTCTCACACCTGCCGATATGAGATGTTCTGTCCTGAAGATATGATTGCATCTGAACATAGTATACATACAATGTCTTGCCGTGTATGTGCGATAAGTTCACGTGAACAACTTGGCAGTTTCACATTCTTTCTGATATGCCTCATGGCTTTGTCACCTAGTAAAGCCTTTAAAAATAGTTTTAAAATTGTTGTATGGTTTCATCCATGCCTTTCTATAATAGCGTCAGATGGCAACGAGTGCCAAGAATGTGGACAGGCAAAACATTGTGCAGTTGCCTGAACATTTTGCTCTGCCCGTATAACTTACAGAAAGTTACTACAAGTGAGAGAAACTTTCAATATTAGAAGCTTAATTAAAAATGCATGCAGCGGACAAAAAGTGAATTTTATTACTAATTCCACAATTAAGATTACTTATTAAATGTATTTGCAGCTTCTAACATAAGCAAACGTCTTCTCAATACCAGAAAAATATACCTAATATCGTGCTTTCTGCATTGCATACTTTGTTTCTGGATGTAGGATTTATGTGCACTGAAAATTGAATATTCACATATCTGCAGATGTTTTTCTTTTAATATGCACCTAAAATAGGTGAAGTTAAAACTAGAAATTAACCTGTCAAATTATATAAAGCTATTTTGCAATTATTGCTTTTGTGTTTGTTATTTCTTAAGGATTTCCAATGTCATGTTTATTACCTAAATATAGTACGTTTATGGTTTTCGTTCAGTAGTTAATCATTTACTCAGAAAAAAAAGTTCTGAAAAAATGAGTACTGATAGTAACTGCTACACTGTCACTGAAGCAAAAAATGGTAAAATTATCTAAAGTTTGATTTAGCATAAACTCTGCAGTGAATTGATATGCTTTCTTTAAGGAAGAAAAATTAGGCATTCATAGGTGGATCTAGGATTCTTTTAGGGAGGCACTAATATATTTTGAAACTTTACTTGCCAATGAGCAAAATGCTGCCAGTAATAGAGCATATTACCTATCTTTGTAGATTTTAAATCAGTTGAATCATTTGCTTTGATTGCAAGCATTCATTTAAATTTTGAAAAAGCTTTAATACTAAATAAATATTTCTTTTAAAAGTAGTAAAGTGCAGTAGAACCTTAATTATACATTTGGTTAACAGTTGACTCATTAATCGCCAACTTTTTTTCCCCCATTTTTGTTTCTGTTTCTCTACTGGAAGAGTTGAGTTATTTACAAAGTAGACATCTATAGCTATTTTCACGTCATGACGGCACAACGGGCTCTTATGGACCATGTTATTCTTATGGAAGAATGAGGTGCGCCATTGCCAAATTTGCGTGTTTTCAAATGTGACTAAGATAAAGTATGAACATGCATTTCGGTGTGAAATGTGTCGAAGAATACTGTGGTATGCACGATGAACCTTTTATGCAATTTTACATTTTTTAAAATAATAAAATGTAAAATTTTGTTCAAAGCAGATTTTTTAACATCTTTCTCGCTCCGCACGTTTAAACATGGCTTTAAACCAAAATAATTGCAATTAAAAAATTTTGGATTATTCGCTTGGTTTTACAGGCCACGTTAGCATTTAGATTATATCAATATGTCTAAACATATTTTTTTAAAAAAAAGTTTAAAACAAAGTGTTAGGATTCTTCGTTTATACAGTGGAAAATGTCACTGGCTAATTCTCGTTCTGTAGGTCCAAGTAAAAACTTTCAGTGACAAAGTTGTCTAGGAAGTAACAAAATTATTTTTTATATGAATATAGAACATCTCCAGTAACAAACCATCCATAAATCACCATTTAAAGGCAAATGTTTTTAGCGCGCCAAGCGCACGGCCAACAACACCCGGTTCTCCTGTCTTGCAGATGATAGAAACCAGATGTGTGGCAGTTGAAGGGTCGATAAGGGATTGTACTTCAGTGGGGGTTTTCAATAGGTTTCGGGAATTTGAGGTGTGAGAGAGTTTTACAGGTTCTCTGGTAATCGTGTGCATTGCAGTTAAGTGATCAGTGCGCAATGGATCGCAGATGAAAAGGCGAAAGTATTAAAAGTGGCGAGCGAAAAACAATTCTTAGGGTATATGATTATTTAAAGAAAAAGAACACCGGACACAGTGACTCGTTTATTGTTAGTGAACTTCATAAGGCGACTGGTGTAAGTAGGCCTACATTTTTTTATTAAGAAAAGAATGTAAAAAGGGTAAGGGTTTATTATAAGGTATTATTAATATAATAATAACAATAACAACTAATAATAATCTTGGTTGTGAGCAAACGTGGTAATCACATCGGCGCAACATACCTGGCAACGCTGCGCTGATTCTCCATAAGAGCCATTGTGCCTTCGTAACATGAAAACTCCTATAGATGTACTCTGGATATGCATTTGCAGGTGGTTTGAGTTCAATGATTGTCAGATGATTAATACTCTTAAAAATAATGGAACAAAAGCCTATATTACATCACTTACCTTGGAAGCGCGCAACAATTGAATACAGAATTGAACATTTATTCTGATCAAGATGTAGTTTTGATGCCTTCAGCTGTGTATTAAATTTTAGTTTCAAATCACAAAGTGGTCTTGGAATCAGACAGTAATAGTGAACAATAATATACTGCGGTCGCCTAGCAATGTAGCTACAAAATTGGCAAAAAATGGATACGATTAAATAAGGATGTGCAATTGTATTGATTTTTACATAATTTAAGTTACCTCTTATTGCACAGATCTGCTCCATGGACAACAATCACCTTTGTCAGTTTTCTAAGTATATACTGCCAGCTTATGATCTAAGGGGAATGAATAACAGGGGAGACCCATTCCATGTGGTGTGACCTCAGTTTTGTAAGCATCTGTGCAAATGTTGCTCTGCTGGTCACATTGCCAGCTTACCTCCAATATTGTTTGCACTGTTTGCTCGCTGCTAATTTCTCTTAATTTCAGTTGTAAAATCGTACAGGTCACTAGTTTTATTTTGGAAGTAATGGTAAAAGTAATGTTGATGCAGATAATCCTCTGCCTAGGAGTGCAGTGAAATCTGCTATGAAATTGTGTTGCAGAACAAAGTGACAGTTCTATGTGTAAAACAGATCTTTATAGGATGATCGAATCAAACAAACCTAAAGGGGCTCTCAAAGGTATTACTGCCCCTTATATTTCATTACCTAGATTTGCAGAAGCAATTACTATATTATTAACCAATCAAAATTATAATTCTTCATTCTTTGATCCTGTAGGAGGGAATGAGAAGTTGTTAGACTGAATTTTTAATTGTTATAATGTTGTTCTTAGTTATTTTGGTTTTATTGGGCCACACTGTCATTTACTTGCCCCCATACATGTGTGATCTCAATCCCATATAACTATATTTATGCCAACAAGCTTACTGCTGGTGTTCTTAAGCACACTAGCCATGTGTGGACAAGTCGTACTGGCAAGTTGGCCATGGTAGCTTAGTGATTAAAGCAGCCGCTCGATAAGCGGAAGATCCGTGGTTCAAATCCGGCTATGGCATTGAATTTTTCAGTCCTGATTCAACCTCTTAAACCCATAGGATTAGTTTGAGCCAAGGTAAAATGAAACTTAAAGAAATGTAACAGGTGACTTATTCTTATACAAATTGCACAATATAACACTCAAGGATATATCATTTAAGACCGAAACAGACTGGCATTGTGTTTTAAAAGTATAGAAAAGGCAGAAGATGATCAGTCGGAGTAGTTGTAAACATTGTTTACATTTTATAAGCTAAATATATTGCATGAACTGAAAATAACATTTAAATTCTGTTATTTTGAGCAAGTTCTTTACTTTAATCTAGCGTAAATGCACATTCCAAGGTTGACAACATTATCGTAAATGTGATTAGAAGCAGCTCCCAATATTGCTGTTGATCTGAGATTGCTTACTGACGTAGTGGCTGGTTGCATTCCTGCCAGGGACCATGAGCTGGTGAACAAACTGTATGTAAGAAATGTAACATAGCGTTTGTGTTTAGCAAGTTTTTTGTGTAGTTGCTAATTAAATGTACTGTTTACACATTAAGTAATGTGTGTTGGTCCATTTTTGGTAAACTGTCAACTCCACCCCCTCCATTATAATAATTAGGGTTCTGCTGTGGTTTGATTACTCAGTTTTAGTGAAGCATTTGCTCCTATAGTTTCGGAGCTCAATTGTTATTCAAAAGTTATTTGCTAGTAAAGGAAAAGTGCATTAGTTTTGGCTTGTCTGCTTCATTTTCTTTAGTGAAACGTCTCTTTGATATACAATCTGCCCAATGGTAAATTCATTTACTTGTACAAATAGATGTGTATCTGGTTTAAGTAAATGCAACAGAAATGTTATTTTGATTTTGTCATACACATACCATATTTTTTCTGTGACTGGGAGTTGGGATTATACTCCATTTCAGCCCCCTTCCTGGGTTCTCGTATGTAAGCATTTATTTCTGGACACTTTCACTGGTAAACATTTATTTCTGGACACTTTCACTGGTAAACATTTATTTCTGGACACTTTCACTGGTAAACATTTCTGTACTCTTTCACTGATGCAAATATCTTGAAAGATAGCACTTATCTCTTCTTATTTTGGGAAACAAAACCTTAGCTCATCAGTTTTTTTTTTTCTTTTTTTTTTTTTTTTTTTTTTTTTTTTTTTTTTTTTTTTCTCTTTTTCTTTCCCTTTTCAGTTCGGAGCTGAGCAACATGCCATTATGCTTTAAATTCCTGCAATTACCATTAAGCA
This sequence comes from Tenodera sinensis, assembly GCA_030765045.1. Taxonomy (NCBI): domain Eukaryota; kingdom Metazoa; phylum Arthropoda; class Insecta; order Mantodea; family Mantidae; genus Tenodera; species Tenodera sinensis. The sequence continues at coordinate 71,149,850 of CM060968.1, forward strand.
TGCACACTACAATTTGGCATTTTTGAAACCAAACTGGTAATCACCACAAAGAATTGTGGTAGCATGCAAATGTGTAAAATTAGTTTTTTCACTCCAGCAGAAAAAATGCAAGATGTCTGCTAAAAACTCCCGTACAAACTAAGGAATTCAGTTAATGACATTTGTTTTAAAGTCAAATGAAAAAATTAAAACTGTAGAAGGAATACCCAAAGCTGATGGTATATGTTAACACACATTTTGCTCATTCATAGGTATACTGGGTGGAAAGTACAGCTTTGGCCATACATTAACCAGGCCAGTTCTACCTTAATTTGAATTAATTTATCACAATGTAACATTTAATTCCTAACATAGATCTGGCAACGTCACGTTTTTATTAAATTGGAATTAAATTCATTCAAATTAAAATAGACATTGCAGCATTTCTCACACAATGATTGTGTGACAGTGAAATAAACATTTATATCCATTTGTCAAGAAGCTAGACAGCTCCAAATATTTAACAATGCTTTTTTTCCCAGCAAAATAGTTCTTTGACAATATTTGTATTGAACATATTTGTTACACATGTAGAATCCCTGGTTAACGTATGGTCAAAGCAGTACCTTCCATCTGATATATTCTTGTACTTATATTGATGGTTAGAACTAGCACATTTATTGGTGTTCACAATAACTGTCTTGGAATTCTCAAAATGTTGCAAATCTTCAAAATCATATTGTTTTGCTTCAAGGTGATGTTAGATGCCATATTCACTCAATAAATGCAGATCTCGGATTAATGCTTGTTATCTGTTAACTGGATTATGAGAAGTTATTAGTTATTTTTTAACTCTGATCTCTATTTATAGATATAACTTATGACTTCCTCTAGTTAAAATTACATGGACTTGTCGTTTTAAGCGCCTCGTAATGCTGCATATCTTTTTTATTACCCAGTAGCTGTTTGAGCTGATCATGTCACATGTATTTTTAGGAAGAGACTTTGCCATGATAACCATTCATCTTAGGAGGATGGACTGTGTGTATTGCTGATGAATGCAGCATTAATTTTTGTGTTTGTGACCCTTTAGACCCAAAGTTCTCACATGCACATGGATAATTTTTTAAAAATGCATTTTTATTATGATTATTTATTCACAAAGCCTCAAAGCATATAATTTTAGTAAAATCTTGTTAATTGTTTTGGTGGAATGGAATTTTTCTTCTACCTACTTGGTACACGGTAGAGAAAGTAAAAATAAAATGGGCAGGATAATACTAACTTTGCTGGGACTGCATTTTAAAACCTTATATTTAACCTACCTTTCACTTTCCCACAGAACAAGTTGGTAATAATAATAATAATAATAATAATAATAATAATGCATTTTCTTGTTTAACAATGCTGTTAATACCCAAGCTCACATCAGCACCACCGGTATGCCGGAATTTGATCCCACAAGAGCTTTTACATGTCGACATGGAACTGTCGTTTTTAAGCACACTTAAAAACCATCAGTCTGGGCCAGATTTGAATCTGCGACCTTGGGATCAGTAGGCATCTAACCAACTGAGCCACCCAGAAAGGCGAGCAAGTTGGTTTCCCCACCACTTCCTTCTACTAGGATATCTAGCACTGAATACAATCCATGTCATATTTATTTATTGCAAAGGGTAGGAACAGAGAAACTTTAATTTGCATAATACCTGAATGTACGTTAATTTATACTTATTTTAAAAGAAGAAATTCACTCAGTCATACTACATGACGAACTCTCCAACATTTGGCACTAATAGATGGGGTTACAATAATAATGTGTTAATCGTTCTCACATTTAGCATCCATAGACGTATTACTTATTTAGTTATTTTAAATGATTGAAACAGAGAAAGCCTGCACATTCATTTTATATCAAAGGAACAAATGCACAACATGCATCACTAAAGTGATACATTTATCATTATTGAACTTCTAAGGTCATGTCGGTGGATTTTTACCTTTGGAAGAATGATGTATTAATGTTTAGATTTTTATTACGTTAAATTCACACTCCCGTTCATACTTCAAAGGTCTAGGGAGGCTGAGAAATCATCCTGGCCAAATAAACATTCCCACTCTCCAGCCAAGAATCGAACCCAGGACACTGGCACATTAATGTATTTTATTTTTTAAGGAATAGGGCAAGGAGAAGATCGCTTGGACATAAAAGGAATAAATTTTAATGTAATGTATTAATTTTGTGCCAAACAATTAAGTAGATGGAAATACGCAAATTAATGGTGGGAGAAGTTACATGAATTGGGGCAGTGGTGGGGGGAACTGACTAGCTTGGAGGGGAGGTGAAATGTTGGTTAAGAATGATTGTTTGCCATGTGATCCCAACTAAGTTAGTATTGCTGGTGAAATAAAGCAGAAATTTCAAAACTTATCAAGTTGAAAAAGCTGTTATCTAGGCAGAATTTTCACATCTCTTGCTCACTAGCCACAATGTAAGATGCAAATATGGAAAAGAAAGGAGGGGGAAAAATCTGTTGTGCAACACTCCTTGCGCTTTCTCTAGCCATTAAAAATTCACAGTTATCCTGTATTAAATATTATTCACATACCAAATATACATATTGCATTATTCAGTAATAATAAACTTCAGCGTGACAGCCCTTGCAGGTCGAGGCCTACTGCCCAGCTGCTGCGTCCCCCACCTCTGCCCACTATAGTTATGAGTGGGCTGTAGAATTAAGAGGGTTAGACATGGTCAGTGTCCCAAGCCCTTCTGGCCAGTTATGCAGTCCTTGCGTCTTGGGGCCGTTACTTCATTATTCAGGTAGCTCCCCAATTAGCCTTCCAAGTACCTATCGAGGCTGAGTGTAGCCCAGACCAGGCCTCCCAGTGGGGGAAAAATTCCCCATGCCAGTACCACAGATCAAACCCAGGTTCTCCACACCAGACATATGCACTACCACTGCACTACGGAGCCAGTCATTCCATAAATACCTAGAAATTATTTGAAATGATCAAAAAGATCTCAGTTACATAGAGCATGCAGAAACAGCATGCAAATGTTAATATAAATGACAAGTTCATGTGAAGGAAAAGAAAAAATGTCAAATGTTCAAACTTGTTTCGCGAGGTGCTGTACCTAATACTGGAAAAAACAAGCTCATGTAAAATATTTTAAAAATGGCTAAACTAGGAAATGATGCATTGAATCCCATGACTTTCCCTGCACATAAATTTTATATCTCTTCTAAAGATAAATATTATTATTATGTTTGTGTTAATTGTTAGCAATGTTTGAGAATTCAAAATTTTGAAAAATGTTACATTTAGTTTGGGACGAAGAAATTTTCTTAAATTTTTGTCTCATCTTTGGTAGATACTGAACCAAACACCAAGTTTAGTATCTACTGGTCATTTCACTTTTGAGTTACATCGTTCTCTCTCTCTCTCACACACACACACACACACACACCTGGAACTTTTTCTTAAACTTTTCAATTCAGGAACCCTTAAAACATGTATTCGGTGAAATCTCTAATTTTTTTTAGATAGAAAGCAATACTTTTTCTACTTGCAATGTGATAGTAGAGAAATTGAAAATGGTTTATTACAAATGGAGCCATAAAAGAAGTATGTAATAAATTCTCTTTCACATTACAGTTTAGGCACTAAAAGTGAGTTGACTTAGACTTGAAAAATGTTATGCCAAGACCAGGACTCAAACCACACCAACACTGTTCAACCTACCATGGCAGGACATCAGTGTCCATTAACATATTGCATCTTATTTATAAAACCTCATGACTACCTTAGAAATCTGATTTAAGTCCTCCACAGCTTTGCTAGTGCATTGTAAAGTTTAAAAAATTATATCAAAACCAATATTTGTTTCCTGAAATTTTGTGTGCATAATATTGGAAGCATTGACTCATTGATTTTAATGGCTTAGTGTGATATTTGGGTGTGGTTGATCTCAAAGCAATTCTCCAGTGCAGGGCTACACAATTCTTTTTGCTCCATTTTACTTTTGTCTGTTAAAGGGATGCATGTTGTAGCTTGTAGTCTGTCTTAATGGGGTATTCCCAGTGAAGATCAAGCTCTTAGCATTAAACTCTAGTAGTGCTAGATTTTGAAGTAGCTGATTTGATTCTGAAGTCTGTGTAATAGTCTTTTTCTTGAGTCATTTGTGAATCACAATAAAACAATTGAATATGCATCTGTGTTGAATTATAGGAAACCAAGTGATCAGTTTTTACTTTCTCTAATACTAAGTAGAAGAAGTATTGTATTCCACCCAAAAATTCGATGTCGAGAGTTCATGTTAAACACATGTTTTCAGGCCCCTGAATCCAAAAAGAATGTTTTTAGAAAAAGGTCTGTGTGCACGCCTGTCAGTCTGTGAACAGCATAACTCAAAAAACGAAAGGTTGTTTATAACCCAAAGTTGATATTTAAGGTTAATGTCTTTCAAGGATGCAACAAAGATTTTGAAGAAAATTGCTCCACCCTAAACTACCCATTACATGGAAAATTTTTTGAATATTTTGATTTTCTTAAAAATGGCTTATGATTTTGATTAAAATGCCATATTTATGAAGTATTTTGATGACGAAATGTATATTTTGAATTTTCTAACTATAGACCATATAGTCCTGTTTACTCTGGAGACTTTTGAATAACTCGTAAACCATAAGAGAAAAAATCTTACTATACAAAAAATGTAGATCTCACTAAAACACAATTTATGTCCAAATAAATTATTTTGTTGAGTGGCCATTTCGGAGATATTCCTTGTTATTTCTTTATGTTTTGGAGAATTTATACTTCTGCAAATGGAACATCGCTATTAATTTTTTTATGTTAGGCATGCAAAGAGAACGGTATTTGAAAGCTTTAAAAGATTTGACTATCGTTTAAAGTCTACTGTATTCCTGTTGCATGTCCAAGAAAACAAACAATAAGATAATTTCTGGAAATGTTTATCTCTACTAACACAAAGAAGATAGAAGAATAAGTTTGTGGGAATGGTTAGTACAAGAGTAGAGAAAGTCATGTGAGTGCAACACATAAAAGTTTTACAAATTGGCACAGTCTCCCATTTGCTTCTGATGCTCCAGGACACAGTTTCCTTTACAGTTTGCCTGTTACTGTAATGTTCACAGCTGGTTTCCTCAATAGCAAATAAACATTGTTGTCCTATTTCACACACTCCACATTCATTGCAGACCATGATTTGTATTTGCCACATTCCACTTTATTATGCAATATATCTGATGGCACATATTTGTTTCTTCATGTTACCAGAAGCATTATAATGCACAAGATTTAACTTGGCACTTTCTGCACTGGGTTTCTGTCCTTGAAATGGTCTACCCCAATACCTTCGGTAGCGTGAGGGTAAGTAGGCATCAGTGGTGTTGCAAGTGAAGTATCAGTTGTCAATGTGGCAATGAAGGATAACCCACCACTGGGCTGTGTACCCTGTCTGGCTTGCCATAAAAGAGGGGTGGCTTAGAAAGAGATGGAGAATACCTATTTCTTTCTCTTTCTAAAAAGTAGGTGCCAAGTTAAACCTCGTCCTCTATAGTTGCTGTTCATTAGTCTTATAAAGAGTTATGGGAATCTTTTGAATGGCACCTTCAGTTAAAAAATGCAAATATAGGTGACTGTGTGGGCCACCACACACATGCAAGCTCTGTTCGTCATGTAATTTAAATGCAATTACTAATTTATGGAGGTATAGTGTGTCAAATAATGCACATTGGTTTAACCTTCTCATCTGGTTCAAGTATCCCAGTAGAGTTGTACTCAAGAGAAGATCTCTCAAAGCTTAAAATTGCACTGGGTGCAATCCAAGGTGCAGAGGTTCCTTACCGTGCATTGTGGTGGCTCAGTTAAGCTCAGCTCACCTCGTGTGCTGCAATGCAAAGAAGTGTGTTGATTGATGGCTGAGTTATCAAAGAAATAGATATGTGCAATACAAATACCAAATGGAGCAACCTGCTCCAAAGAAAACAAATGCCAAAAGACCATTTAAATCAGAGAGCAGATGTTTCCATCATATTGTAAGAAAATCTATTGAAAGACACTATAACAGAGTTCAAACAGAAACATGTGAAATCATAGCATAGGAGATGCTAGAGAGGAACAATTAAAGAAGCTGCTACATCTTACAAAAAAGGATTCTTTATCCAAAAATCTGATGTTGCACTCACATGACTTTCTCTACTCTTGTACTGATCATTCTTACAAATTCTTATTCCTCTATCTTCATGTTGAGATAAACATTTGCAGAAGTTATCTTATTGCTTATTTGCTTGTAGGTGCAAGGGAAATATAGAAATAAAGTAGGCTTTGAGAGTCAAATTTTTTAAAACTTTGAGATTCCATTCTCTTTGCACAGCTAGGATATAAAAAAATGAATAACAATTTTCCATTTGATGATAGTGTAAGTATTGCAAAACACACACAAATATATATCTCTGAAATTGTTTACTCCACAAAAAATTAAAACGGTCATAAATTGTGTGTTTTAACGAGAATTAAATTTTTTGTTCAGAAAGATTTGGTCTTTTACGTTTACCAATTTGGCAAAAGTCAAGAGTAAACAGGACTATGTGGGCTATAGCCAGAAAAGACAAAATATATATTTCATTCTCCATAAAAATATTTTAAACATGTGGCATTTTAATCAAAATCATCAGAGCCATTTTCGAGAAAATCAATTTTTGAAAAATATTCCATGTGAAAGGTTAATTGGAGCAATTTTCTTCAAAATCTTGGTGTCGTATCCTTGGTGTCATTTGGGTTTTAATCAACTTTTTATTTTTGAGTTATCCTGCATACACACAGACATGTGGACCTTTTTCTAAAAATGCTTCTCTTGGATTCAGGTCTCAAAACATATTTCTGGTGAAATCTCGACATCAAGTACTTACTGAACATACTAGAGAAAGTAAAAATGAGTGCTTTCTAGATCATTGGAAGAAAATACCAGATTTGTCATAAACTAACCAGTTCAACATTACACAATAAGGAAGAAACTGCTGAAAGTGAGGAAGTGGGAAACAGAGGCCAAAGCAAATGGATGTTTGCAATTAGGTCAACTGTTCGCAGTTGTATTTTGCACCTTTCACCATGCAGTGCACCTGTGCATGCACCCTGAGGGGCCCTGACTCATATCATACCTCAGAGGTGATTTGCAATGTTGCAAACTTGTACTTTCAGTTTTTGGATTTTACAGACAATCTAAGGGAGATTTTTAATTGATAAATGCTCTGCCACACTGGTTATGTATATGCATTAAGTTGAAGCTGACTGGAAACCCTAACAGAGGTTATAAAAGATATGATTGCTTTCACAGCTAATTATCTCTCTCTCTCATTGGTATAAGAATAATGAACCTATAATCCAATGCATGTCTCAGTGTGATACGATGGACACAATTTTCATGGCATATCGCGTAAATATGCTGTTTACTCATTTATTTTTCACATGACCATGTACTTGATTTTCTGCAAGGTATGTTTTGTACATGTATTGTACTATTTTGTAGAGGCACATGGACTGTGAATGACTGCATTTCCAACATATGCATATTTTAATCAGCATGTTTTCAGTGCTGAAGCACAAACTGCATAATAGTGGAACCTTTCAAGAATGGTAGGAAAAAGCTGGCTGCACCTGGGACAGCAGTACATTAATATAAAGCTACATTTTGAGATTATTTATAAAAATTCATTGCCAAATGAACTATAATCGCTCCACCCTTAGATCCGCACTTGATGTGAACACAAGCTGCCAACAACTAACTCGCGATACGCCGAAACCAAAGTCACCATGAAATATAGTACCTTAAATATCGGCGATTATCTGTGAGTTTTCAAGATGTATGATAACCCTGGTAAAGACTGCTTAAGTGTAACGTGATAGCAGTGTTTTTTCCTAAAACGCCCGCGTAAATAACATTCTGATACAACATAAACACGAGGTAGGAGTCCAAGTGCTGTTTGTTTGTGTTAGACGCAGGTGATATGAACATTAGGTTATCGCGGAAGGATACAAGGTGCGGATCTAAGGCTGGATGGAGTATAATACATTTTATTAAATATTGGCTGGCTGTCCAATGTTGTATAGATGGCTTTTCAAACTTCAGTCATTTCATTTACCTCTCCCATTATTGTACAACAGTGTAGTAGAAGACCTTATTGATGAATCTTCTTTTCATCCATTATAATTGTAAATTTGTACAGCCCTGTCTATTCCTAATAAAGGATGATATTCATGTAAAAGGATGTGAAAATTGGCAGAGTCCGACTGCCTCCCCTCCTGATACTATTCCAAGTTCTGGAAATGCTGCACAGTGTACAAGTATCGTTTAGTGGTGAAGCAATCATCATTTGGAGTATTCTAATAATTTTTTACATAATTACAGTAGATAAAATTTCAGCCTTGGTAACTTCTCTTTTGTCCTTTAGTCATTTAATAATATTAAAGCTACATAGTTTTCACATAATGCAGAAAGCATTACATATGTAACAAAGTAGAGATGAAGCTGGTGAACACGAGGGTTCCCGAATCCCAGGCTACCAAATTAACAGCTTTAGAAAAGGGCTTTCTTTACGTCACACAAATATTCTAAATTCCAATATCACTTGCAATATTGCATGCTATAGAAAGTCATAAGTATGATCCATACATACAAAAATAATTTAAAATATTCTCTACATAGTAAGAAATACATAAATTCATTTCATATAAAAGGAATAAAATCTAAATTCAAATGTACTTATTGCTCATGTGCTGACAATGGTAGCAGAAGCCTTACTGCCAACTTGTTTCCACAGTCACTCTAGTCTTTGTTGCCAATGTTGAAAAAGGCAATGCACTGTTTCCGTTCTTCACTGGTGGCCACGTCAATCATCCCAAGGATTCAGTTTCCTTCCATAATATGGTTGCAACATTAATTCCTCCTAATTTTACATTCGACAATGTGAGCTGCGTGGCCAGCACTGCCTGTCTTGCTTTTGTTGATGTATTAGTTTTCCGTTGAGGGTATGGACAGTTCCTGACAATAGGTGAACCAATCAGCTATTGTTTTGTGACGTGTGTATGTCTTCAATGGATAACATTTGCCCATACGAAAATGTGTGGGCATAGCTGAGTGTATCTAGGAGTACTTGGGCAGTTAGTAACTTAGAGTTCTCGAACCAGGTACCCTTTGCCATGAACTCTGAAAACTGTATGTCCTCCCCTACATGAAAATAGTATCTGCAATCCCATTCCATAGTGGAGTAAAGGGTAACAATGCACTACTGGCATAACCTGCATGTTATTAAACTTTCATCATATAGGAACTACATGCATTGTTTATTGTGACAATACTGCAAGATCAAAATATTAACAAATCTAGCTGTAACAGTGGAGCACAACATACTTACAAAGTTTATTTACTAAATAGCAGCAACTAAGCATTATTGTGATATTCATTTTCACAATAAACAGTAAAGGCAGTTTGCTTTTAACAATAACACATTTGGTGAACACATGTAGCGTCTTAATACTTTCTGCAAGACATATGTCTGGGTGTTGGTGCAGAGGTTGGCAGCAAATGACAACTATCGAGGTTATCTGCACTGCTATTCCTGGGCAACTTGAGCAGGTTCCATCAGCACTCGTTTAAGCTGTTTGGCATTGAACTTCAAATAAATTTTTGCTGGGCATAAGGTAAAGAGTATCCTGGAAAAGAAACGCAATCTTTGAACATTAAAAAAAAATATTCTGTTATAAAATATTGACTGATTTCTAATGTTAGCGGAACCTTTAGCATTTAGCAAACATTATATACAAAAGAATGTTGCATTCCAAAATGTAATGTTCTAGTTTCCAGGTAGAAGAGTGTTACACCATCTGAAGTTCCCAGAATATAATAGAAAAATTGAAAATAGCTTCAAGGTTAAGTTGATCTTAAAAAAAAAAAGAAGGCAAAATTTGACATTTGTAATTGCAGCTAGACCTTCAAAAAGAAAGAAAACTATAAAGAATTGGTTCTCTCGTCTCCAAATACCTTGCAATATGATTAATTTTTGATTTCTTACCACCCAGTTAAAAGGCATTTCACCTAACACCTAGGGTCTATTTGTTATTGCACCAATTTGTTATTCCTGTAAGATACAAGTTGCCAACCTGAGATGAATGGAACCATATGGACTTTACCACCACAATAAAGAAATAATATTCCATATCATCCTTTAGATTGCATCACAGATGCATGAATGCAAGTTGGAATAAATCTACAAAGATTTCCTCAGTGTTTCCAAAGTTGTTAACATCCTTAGTGATTAGAACACTTAAACAAAACAGTATTTCTCTAGTATCAAGCTGTTGTAATAGGTTGCAGATATATTTTATTTTAGTTAACATCACAAGTGTTGCCTCTTCTGTGATGTGGGGTTAGTGTGCCTATCTGAAATTCAAGAAGTTCTAAGTTAGAATTTTGTTTGGAGGAATTATGATTTTTTTTTTTGGCGGGTGGGGGGGCGGATTTTCCTTTTCCATAGAAGATTCTGTGTAACTCAATGGCACCAGGCTGTCATCCTGGTAAGTCCTACTCAGTTAACTGTAGGGTTTCTAGGAAGAGGGTGGTTTATTTTGATACCATTAGAGCAAATTATTTAGAATATTCTTTTGTGACTTTTTGGGAAAATCTAAGAGGTGGCCTGACTCAGAAGTTTGGTATGGCAATAGTAAAAAGATTTTCAAAATAAGTTTGTCAGGAAGATCCACACTTATTGAATCTGCACCGTTTCACAGATGAGCCAAAAAAATGTATATGAACGGCCTAATTACAGAAAATTCTGAAATGCTTGGTAGAAAAAGATAGGATATTTCAGCATTACAGGTTCAATGTATGGTAGTAATTTGGAAATTAAGGTCCAAATCACCGTTGCTCATCCTATTACATGCTAACCTTGAAACACACATGTGTGCCAACTCCCAGCATGCCTTGCATGCAAAACAACTCCATTTGCATTGCAGTGTAGCAGTGTGCTGTTCACGTTGTTGGTTCATAAATGTTGAAAACAATTGATGGACCTGCTGACTGAAATGCTGTCTGTGACTCAGTTTTTGACAACAAGGGACATCTCAGCAGCACACATTCATTGACAGATCACTAAATACGCTGAGTAACAGCAAAGTGCATAAGTGGGTGAGAGCTTTCTAGGCTGGATGGGACAGTGCCTGTAATGAACCGTGATAGGCCCGTCATCAATGATTACAGAAGATTTGGTCAATACCATGGATAAAAAGATCCATGAACATCGGCAATTGACAATTTCCACTGGATATCCAGTGAGCCATTACTCAGGCAGCAGATTTCTATGATGTCTGCATACAAACGCTTGTAGAAGTTATGACAAATGTTTAAACAAATGTGGCAACTATGCAGAAGAATAGAGAAAGATTAAGGAATTAAATAAAACAATCATTTTGCAACTATCTATGATGGTTTGATATATGTAAAACATCAGACCTTTCTTTACGAATTGACCTCATAAAAAAATATGTACAATCTGTCTTTCCAGAAGACAGTCATTCAGTAAGAATAGGGTGATTAAGAAGTTTGGAAAAGAGTATGCTTCTTTAAGATAAGAGCCTTAAGTCAGTTTTACAAATGACACTCTTCAAAACAAAGCCTTGGATGTACTGAGATTGAAGTTTTAAAAAAATAGCCTTTGTGGAATAATGTTGCATCATGTCAGAGCCTTGTCCACACTGCAGAGAACTAGCTGAAATGAGCTACACTCCATGTGATATTTTGCTGTTTTCTGAAGTAAAAGTGAAGCTTAGAGGGCATTGATCATTGATTTGAAGTGTCGTATGTGTATATTGAAGCAATTATTTTGTTTTGCTTCATGTTGGTGTGACCTTTGAAGCAGGATTAGCCAATCGTAGGGTGCAACGATTTTGATGCCAAATTACATAGTATTTTGTCGGTCACACATTGATAATACTGTTCAAAGGAACAATGCTTCACGCCACGGAATAATGTGTCAAAGTCCCTTTGATTCAGTCCTTTGCTGCTGATAAAGCTATAAGTTTTTCTCTCCCTAGGTATGTGTGGGTATTGTTGGATGACGCCAATTCTGATGTCTTTTAATAAAAGTTTCAATTTTTTCACTATTTCCACTGAGATGTTGCCGACCAATGTGTCCATTGATTTCCATGCACTTAGATGCTCAAAATAAATTAGGTCTGTTCACTTTGACAGACAAGCCAAGAGTGACTGTTTGCTCTGACTAAAGTGACGCCCCCCCCCCCCAAAAAAAACGTCAAAAATATTCAGCTTTTTAAATTCACAAGGTTACCCCCTTTTTGCTTTCATTTTCTCTGTTCATTTTTTATGGAAAATAATTTTTAAATGATTAATTTTATGTATATAATTTTGGTATCAATATGAAGGGTGTGCAACATTGAGATATGAGCATGGTTTTCAATCGTTCAAGTGAATGGAATGTTGGTGGTCAAAGGACATCTTGGTGTTATGCTTTTGTTTTCAAAACCTTAGAGCAATCCTCATATTACTCTTGTATAACCATTTTACCCCATACTAAGTCAAGATTAATAGAGGAAAATGTTCTTTGTTTCAGTATCCCATGGAAACTACCAGGGTCCTGGCGACCTGCCCATGGGGTCTGCAAAAGAACAGACGCTCATGTGGCAGCAGAATTCATATCTGGGTGACTCTGGGATCCACTCAGGAGCCACAACACAGGCTCCATCACTCACTGGTAAGGAAGAGGATATGGAGTCTGACCAGCTGATGTTTGATCTGGACCAGGGCTTCACTCAGGGGTTCACACAAGATCAAGTGGATGGTAAGTTGTTCTGCTGGTTAATGTGTTATCTCATGGTGCCTGTCTTAGAAGTTCTGTTATGGTGGTGGATTTTCAAGCAACTAACGTAGGAACTGGATGAGTGAGAATATAGCTATATTTTTTGAATAGGTGATTCATTGTTTGTAAAAAACATTAAGGCCCTCTTTTTCTTGAATCAGATTTAGTTGGGCAAACAGAAGCATTCATATGCTCTTCAAGTGATCATAGTGAAAGTATATATTTGGAAGAGTGTTACTCATTAGCAGGACCCGGATGTTTATGAAGTATAGTTTTTCTTTTGTGGGGTTTTCTCCATGGAAAATATAAATGATGCAAGATTATATATATGATTAAAACTATGCAATTCTGATGGGTCATATAGTCATATTTTGGCTTTTATAATTTTTTTGTCATTTTTTATATTACGTATTTTCTCTTATATTTTCGTATTTTTGTCTTTTATACTTCTATTCCAGTTTTGCATATGTACTTGCAATTGTCTCATAGACCATTTTTTGACATCTTCTAATTCTTGTCTGTAATGTTTCTTACAATTATCTTAGAAATATGTTTCCATAAATTTGGAGAGTAAGCTGTATAGAAACAGACTCACATAGGAAGTGATGGATGCAAAGAAAACACGGACAGTTTAGTGTGGCTTTCAGATTTTCTGACAAGGTCAGTTGTTTCCATAGTTAAAATTCTCCAAAATCTAATACAGAGGTGCCTGATGGCAGGCCTCGTTTACTGGACAGATTTCATCATATGTGTGTGACGGCGAACACTCTCGCTTCATGTCTAACACTAATGGTTCAATAAGTGAAACATTTTGCAAGTATTTGTGCATGAATTTAGAGATAAAAATTTAAGTACAGGTGGCACTATTGTTCTGAAAGCTGTGTGAAACTAAAATAGAAGCTAAAAAGAGATTAAATGTTCAACAACACTGCAGCACAGCAAGACAATTTGGCTTCAAATGTTTCATCAGAACTGCTTCTGTTCCAGAGAATTTTGTCACTGTCTATGGCAAGCAAAACGAGATATTAACAGGGATTTGTGTACAATGATATCTGCTGATATACCGCTGGAGAAAGTTAATAATCACCAGTTCCTTTTAGTTTTCTCTTTTTTTCCTTTCTGTAGACAAAAACAACCGATGCCGAAGGGCAAACATTGAGGTCTTTTTCCTGTTACAAGTCTATGTTGCATGCAAATATAAAATTGTTCCTTGTTGGAAACTTTAAAATGTATGAAATCTGCTACTTAATTTGCTATTGTAGTTCTTCCTGATTGCCCTTCAAAATGTGACATTTCATTCTGTGCAGAGCTAAGGGTTACCTCTGGATTGACCAAGTAAATAAATTAAAAATATTACAATGAAATTAATATTATTTATTTTTGAGTGTGCTAGGTTTTTAAAGTAGATTTTCAATATAATAATTCAAACAGCATTAAAATTTTGAAGATTTCGAAAATACACTCCAAAAAATTTAGGTCATAGATATCGCCATATTTCCTCATTTTTGCAGTCATAAATGCTTGCATACTTTTAACATTTTTAAGCCATTAACATCTGGGACCTGCTCATGAGGGTGGGACAATTTTAACACTATTTTGTAGGACATACAAATAACAGCTACAATACAGAAGGCAAATAAAAGCTTATTTTTTGTGGAAAAAAAGTGTAACTATAGTTATATTTGTGTACTCTTGTTATGAATGATCAGTTTCTGTGCAATTCAAATAGTTAACATTACTTGATCAATATTAGGGATCATCATTATTGTATTGTTGGAGCAGATTTGCTACAAACATTTTTCTCTGTGGATTCAATTCAATACAGAATTCTAAGAAAGACTGTTTACAGAAAGTGTAAACTTTGTTACCTCTTTCTATGCAAAAAAATATGGTTAGGGCATTATATAGAAGTTGCTGATGTAAATAAGAACTTTATGATCATGTAATTAGCTTTAGGAGGGGTTCAAAAGAGAAGTTAAATTTTTTGGAAATGTGGACTTCAATGTCATCAGCTTAAAATTAGGATAGAAGGGCAGCTTTCTGAATACTTGAAAATATGGACTTAACTTAAAATTTGTCTTTTCAGTCAGGTCAACATTTTTAAAACAAAGTTTTCATGTATGTATAATGGTATTCCTTTTGTAGTCTGACTAAAGCTCTAAGCATAATTTGAAGGTGTTAAATAACTTAAATTATGCAGAGTAACGGGCTGTATTATTAATTGTACATGTAATTTTCAGGGACTGTTAGCAGAAGTATAGAAAGTCTTTTTTACTTAGAAATCTTACGCTGGGTTGCAAGAAGACATATTTTTTAACGCTAAAGTGCTCATTTCCCTACACTGAGAATTTGTGTATTGCAACAATCTTGATTGTTAGTGTATTGCACTAAAGTTCATAGTTTTACCATGGTAAGGTCATATTTGTGGTGCATCATATTCTATTTCTACTTCGCTCATTCTTTACTGTGGGAAATTGCTAACTGCTTCTGAATGATAATAAACACGGGACTAGCTAGGCTGATGCAATCAGTGCATCACACTGGGGCCCCCTCCCTTCCCCCCAAGTCAGGGAGCCCAAATGAGGAGGACCTTTGCCGATCCTCAAAGGCGGGGCAGTGGTTGGAGTTAAGGAGGCAGGTACATAGCACATCCTTTCTAATTAGGCAATGGCAGTGTGCTGAGCAAGCTGTCCAATACTACACTTTTTAGACAATTACGAGGGGTGTTCAATAAAGACCGACACTAATATTTATACAACAATGTATTGTGAAAGATCACTCATACAGACTTTTGTCTCCCTCAGAATACTTTCCCCCCAATATAATCTACTTGTCCCACCTCCTTCCATTCCTGCAAAATGTGCAGGAAGCCATTCTTTGACATCCTCTTCAGTGTTGCCTCTAAAGCTTTCACTACTTTGGTCTCGTCGAACCGTCGCTTAAGTTCCTTTTTGGCAGTTGGATTAAGAAAAAATCTGATGTGTTGCACTCACATTACTTTGTCTACTCTTGTTCTAACTTCCTACAAACTCATTCCTATATCTTCTTTGTGTTAGTTGAGATAAACATTTGCACAAGTTATCTTATTGCTTATTTTCTTGTAGATGCAAGGGGAATATGGGAATACAGTAGGCTTTGAGCAATAGTCAAATATTTTAAGCCTTTGAGATCCTGTTTTCTTTGTACGCCTGACATATAAAACAATGAACAATGTTCCATTTCATGAAAGTCTTAAGTTTTCGGAAACGACACAAATAACAAGGAATACCTCCGAAATGGTTCACTGTACAAAAAACTTTATTTAGACATGATTTGTGTGCTTTAGCGAAGTCTACATTTTTTGTATAGTAAGATTTTGTCTATCTCTTACTGTTTACGAGTTATTCAAAAGTCATCCAGAGGAAACAGGACTAGATGGGCTATAGCCAGAAAATTCAAAATATACATTTCATTTGCCATACAAATATCTTAAACTTATGGCATATAATCAAAATCGTTAAGTGCCACTTTCAAGAAAATCAATTTTCCATATAAAGGGGAGTTTATGGTGGGGCTATTTTCTTCAAAATCTTCATGTCGCAGCCTTCAAAGATATTGAACTTAAATACCAACTTTGGTTTTTTAATGTTTTGTTTCCGAGTTATGCTGTCCGCACACACACACACACACAGTTTTCTAAAAATGCTTTTTTTTGGATTCAGGGGTCTCAAAATATATTTCTGGTGAAATCTTGACATAGAATATTTAGCCGGAATACAATACTTCCTCTATTTACCAGTAGAGAAAGTAAAAAGTCAATGGAACTAAGTCAGGACTATAAGGCAGATGGGGTACTGTAGAGAGATGATTTTGTGTCAGGAACTCGATAACAGCATTAGTAACATGTGACCTGGCATTGTCGTGATGAAGCTTTCACTGCTGAATGTTGTCTTTTTGGGGACAGTTACTTGAGGACATTCTTATAGTAATCTGCAGTGTCTGTAGAGTATCTCGGAACTGTGTGAGTGTATACCATCATGCTGGTAGTAAAAGAAAGTGATGACCATAGCCTTAATTGCTGACTTCTGTACTCATGACAATACTTAGAGGCGATTATCAAACAGGTTCACTGTCAACAATCAACTGATAAAGCTATCGCTGTGTAATTTTCAGTGATTAGCGATTAGAATACTTAATTCAATGCCACATGGACAGATATCGCAAGCAGCACTTAACGGAAGGAAAAAGAAATTCACTGCCAGTCTTTATTGAACATCACTCGTACAAAGCTAAATCTAACAATTAAGATATAATTGTTTGATACCATTGTTCTTCAGATTTATAAAACCAAGTACCTATGCAAAATTATTTATAGTTAAGCCTAATTTATTATAATAAAATCCTGCATTCACGTTTGTCCTGCGAAAATTTAGCTACACTACTGGCATTAAGGTGACAAGAGTATGGTTTTTGTTTGAAAATCTGATGTTACTTTAATGTAACTTTCTCTACCCACTAAGACATTCGGCAGTTAGAGAATCAGTACATAAGTTGAACATCTCTGATTGAATACCATTGGTGACCCAAACATTTTCAAATCCATCTAATACCTTTCCACATTTTTATTTTTGTGTGTTTAAATAAATCATTTCTCTTTGACATACAAGCTTTCCATGTTCGTTAAAAGACAAACGTTTTCTTTATTAGAGATGAACCAACAGTTAAGCCAAACACGCTCGCAAAGGGTCCGAGCAGCTATGTTTCCAGAGACCCTTGAAGAAGGTATCGAAATCCCATCTACTCAGTTTGATCCTGCACAACCTACTGCTGTTCAAAGATTGGCCGAACCAAGCCAGATGCTAAAACACGCTGTGGTTAACCTCATCAATTATCAGGTAAAGTATCTAGGAAAATGTTTCATTAACAAAAGCTGACTTAAAATCCAAAGGGACTAATTTATTATATAGTCCAATATTATTTATTTAAACATTGATCTTTTCATTGCAGAATGGACAGAAATTAGTTTTCCTTTTGTTGTGGAAGGGGCAGAGCAGTTTGATTAATGTTAATTTATATTAAAATTCAGAGGGAACAGATAAAAATGAATAAAAATAAATGTAAAATAGTACATGTAGTTCTAGAAATCTCACCATTGAGTTTTGTTATAGTGAAATTACAATCCTAGGTGTATTTCTTTTTTTTATTAGTTTAATTTAAAAGTACATAAACCAGCATAATATACCAGCTAGAAAAGGGTATAGATATAGTATGAACCAAAGAGATCTAAATGAAAAATCTTAATAGAAATTTACTTCTATCTTCCATTAACTTTAAAAAAAAATGCTTTGGAAAGAAAAGACATTTTGCAACTACACGTTTAAAGGTAAATGAGAGGTCACATTGGTGAGGCAGGTCATGTCAACTTCACAATGGAAACTGCAGTGGAATTCTGAAAGCGGTTGAGACTGTATAGAGTGTCTAAAATTATTGGATGATTTCATAAGACTATTTTCACTAATGCTCAACATAAACTGCCATGCCACCATTTGAAAGAGGAAAGTGTGATGTTTTGTATTGTACATCTGATTTTTGTCATCTTGTGAGAAAAGTGTACTTGATTTTTGTAGAAAATGGCTGCTTTACCAGCTGATCATAGACAATGTTGTAGCAGTTTTCCAGGTGTTTAGATGCAATGTGGATGTCCTGCACCTCTCATTGTCATTAATCCAAAGATGGTATGAACAATTTGTCAATGGAGGATGTATGTCATAAAGGAAAAAGGCAATCCAGTTAGACAAAGTGTAAATGAAAAAACGATTGACAGAGTCCATTAAAGCTTTAAATGGAACCCAGTACATTCAGCCAGTCAATAGTTCCAGATGCCAACATCAACAGTGTGGGACATTGCATGGAAGTAAATGAAGTTATTACTGTACAACTGTAATTGGTACAAAAACTGCAGCCTGATGATCCAACAAAAAGTCTAGCACTTTGTGAGAATTTTATGGCCATGATTGAAGAGGATGCGGTTTTGGTGAAACTGTCCACAATGAGTGAAGAAACGACATTTCATGTATTTGGAAAAGTCAATAGACACAATGTCCAGATCTGAAAACCGCCAGGTTGTGATTCAGGTAGAATGTGGCAGTTCAAAAGTAAGTATGTAATTACTGTAGCCATCGAGAGTATCACACAAGACAGCTTGTGAGAGTGTGATCCTGGCTGGAGGTCTTCTGTATTACACATGGTGCCCACATAAAATGCATCTAGGGTGAATACAGAATATTCCACTTAACATATACGATATACACAATGGACAGAAGAGAACCTCCCCCCTTCAATCCTTAAAACTCATAGTAGTTTCCTAGAAAAGGTAACACTCCAAATTGAACATTCCTAACACCAGAGAAAATCTACTTATAAGAGAAAATCCATTGGAATTATTGCAACCTACCTTCAGTTTGGAATTAATAGAGGAAATAAGTAAATCAGACACACCAAAAGAAATACAAAAACTTCTAGCTCTGGAAACTATCAATACTAGATATCCCACAAAAGAATGGCTGCACATATATACTGATGGATCCTCCACGGAAAACCTTACTGGAGCTGGAGTTACGTGTTCACATTTTTCCTTTTATCATTCTGTTGGCAGAGACACAACAAATTATGATGGAGAAATAGAGGCTATATAGATTGCTCTCCGACAATTATTAAATCTTCCCTTAAATAAATTTAACAAGGCAGTCATTCTTTCAGATTCTAAAGCTTCAATTCAGGGAATATGTTCAAATACTACAAAGAAGTCAACAAAAATTAGAGAATCCTACAAAATGTTAACACAACTCCAAAAAGTTAATAAGACTGTTCATCTCCAATGGATTCCAGCACACTGTGGAGTCATGGGGAATGAAGCTGCAGACTCACTTGCAAAGAAAGCCACAACAATAAAACAAAAGTCTAAATTCAATTTCTCATATTCCTCAATAAAATGCTTGATCATTAAAAAAATTTCTCATTCATACCTACAAGAAATAGAAACAAATGCCAAAGATAAAAAATGGATTACACTACTTTCCAACCCAGATATAATCCCCCAGAGATCAAGGAAAACAGCGGTTGCAGCCTTCCGACTACTGACAAATGACGACTGCTTAGCAAGTCATCTCTACAGAATAGGTATCTCAGCTTCACCAATATGTGTCCTGTGTAACGATCCAGCAGAAATGAACGAAGACCACTTGAAGACCTGTGAAGCATTAAGATCAGAAGAAACTACAGTTCAAAAGTATTGGAAAGCATGAATGCTAATGGCTTCATTGCCAGATGCAAGGCATTAGAAAACAACATATACAAAGTGATACTTATCAAATGATTTGTAGAAGTATTTGAGTCAATGTATAGACACTTGGACTAGACACTACGACAATGTATTTGTACTCGTAGGCCAAGCATAGACCAATCAGTATATCACAACTGCTTTTGATGTTTTGTCACATCCAATTTATAAAGAGAGAGAACCAGAAAATTCTTGGTGGATTTTTCTTCAGGCATTTCGATCTATTGATAAAAGATTTTGAATTTATCAATATCCTCAAACTGAAATGATCATGTTCACATTCTGGAAATAAATTAAGATTACTGGTGTGCCACAGGCACATGCATACTACAGTGCTTTGTCAGCAATTAATGCATGTTACAGCTAAAGTGCTTTTGCTAAAAATAGCTTTGCTATGTTTCACCATGGTATTAAAGAAATTAGTTATATCTCCAACTTAGCAGCCAGATTTCTTTTTAATAACCAGAAAGGATGTTTTACAGGAATAGCCTTTTGAACTTAAGAGTAATTGACACATGCAATGTGTTTACAGGGTAACTGTAACCATGTGAACTGTGTATGATTCAAAGGTTGAAGAGTAAGTAAACTGTAATATGAATTGACAGTGGTTCTTTTTACACATATGTAGGGTAAAGGTTATAAAGTATGAATCAGATTTGAAGATTTTAAAGAACAGAAGTGACCTGTAACTTTTTATACGAATCATCCTTTTCAACCTTTGTATATATTTTGGTGCTGCTTCATTCAACTTTTAAGCTGTCTGTCCAGGACTGCAATCTGGTTACTAGTTTTCAGGAAGAAACTTGCATCCTTATATTATGAGGTTTTCATATTTTTGTTTTTCACAAAACGTTTTTTGTTTTAGTGTAAGAGGAGTAAAACAAATACAATAGATGTTGTGTATGAGCGTCAGTCAAATGAAAACAAGCATGTGGAAGTTGGTAACAGTGGTAGGTGTCTGTATAGAAGTGCCCTCCTTTGGAAATCAGGATGGAACAGTGCGAATGTTCCCCACTGCGCCATTTGTCTGTTACATATGCCTGAAGTGACATCGAGTCTGTGCTCGTCCAACATCACAATGGATGCTGGGAAAAAGGAACAGCAAAGTTTAGTGCAAACACAGTATGGCGCATGCATGTGTGTTTGAGTGGAATAAAAGTTTTGAGGTTAGGTGTCATTGGAAGATAAGTTGGCCAGGACGAGCCCATCATATCACTACCCTTTCTATCATTGATGTGGTGGATATTATGGTCAGATATGTCTTCATCTCTCTCAATGCAATTTCCACATCTTTGGCGCCCTCAAAGATTGTAGCCTTTGATTTACTTCGGACAGAGGTGCATGCCTGGGTACAATCATGGTTCCATAGGCAACCGGAAACAGTTTTCTATGAAGGCATTGACCATCTTGCGTCACAGTGGGATAAATGTATAAATAATTATGGCAATTACTTTTGAAATAAATGGTTTATTTACTGTTTTTCTATCTGACTCGTTTTTGTTTGACTGACCCTCATAAATTACCTGAACTTTCCTAAAGCAGAGCAATTAAGATTCCCGAATTTAAAAGTGAGTTTAAAAATTCTTGCTCCATTTACCTAGCAATAACCAATGCATGTTTCATTGACTGTTGCCTCTTATCAGCTAGCATCAACTGCCAGATCCAAAGAATCATTCAGTTAAGGTAGCTCTGAGGTTCATTTTAGAAACTTGAAGGAATTTGAAACTGTACTAGTCAATACTAGGTAAATGGATCAAGTGTTAAACTCGATTTTAAGTTTGTGAATAATATGTGTTGATTCAATCCTAACATCTTTGTGTATATAACATTGTAGGATGATGCAGATTTGGCAACAAGGGCCATCCCAGAGCTCATCAAATTGCTGAATGACGAAGACCAGGTAGTTGTCTCTCAGGCTGCCATGATGGTGCATCAGTTATCAAAGAAAGAGGCTTCAAGACACGCTATTATGAACAGTCCTCAGATGGTGGCAGCTTTGGTTCGAGCAATCTCCAACAGTAATGATCTGGAGTCTACAAAGGCAGCTGTGGGCACACTCCATAATTTGTCACATCACAGACAAGGACTGCTTGCTATCTTCAAAAGTGGTGGCATTCCAGCACTGGTGAAACTTCTCAGGTCAGTTTTAGCCCCCTACACCCATTTTTTTTAAAGTTGCTTGACAACATAGGTCTTATTGTGACACGTGTATTAAGTATACGAGATTCTTGTTTTCAATAAACATACAAATAATGCAATATTTTTAGCCAGTTTGCCTTTGAGAAATGTTAAAAAAACATTAACATCGTTCACCATAAATGCTAATTCACACCATACACCATCTATAAAACAGGCTATGGTCAACACATTCCGTCGTGCCTCTTGGATATGTGAACTGGATCTTTTAATACATAAGTCTAGGCACTGTGAAGTACTGAGAGCTAACAGTTATTCTTCTAAAGATATACATGATTTTATTAGTCGTGAAAAAAAAAAAAGAAGAAATGTACGAATCAGGACAAAAGTGGGCATGTCTCCCCCTATATACATGTTGTAACTGATAAATTTGCAAAATTTCTATGGAAACAAAATGTCACTTGGGATATAAAATTTCTTGTTTGCCAACTACTGGCCTGATAAGTTTTTCATACTATATAACAGCAGCTTTATCTAGCTCATATCGGACAGGTTTTTGATTTCTTAAGGTATGAACTACACAAAGAATTAAACTTTGTGGATTATACATATTTTACAATAATTTCACATGATTCACCCATATTTTACAGCAATGTAGATAACCCTTTTTTACATGTAAGGGCGTGGCCCTAGCTTACCACTTCAGTTTCCCCTGGCTGTGTAGCAGTTGTTAATTGTCTTCGTTTCTGATGGGGATTAGAAGTTGCTATGTGTGCTGTTTACTTCCTGAGTGCCCTCAAATGGCTAAATCCACAAGGATGCAATGGAATGAAACATGGAGATACCCTGTAACTATTGATACAAGTGTTTTTGCTTCATCTTTCATAGTTTTGCTCATAAGTTCAATGCTTTGTATTGTTTCACCTTTAAGTTTAAAAGTTTGATTTCTCTTTTCCTTTGTAGCTCACCAGTTGAATCTGTGCTTTTCTATGCCATAACCACACTCCACAACCTTCTGCTACATCAGGAAGGGTCAAAAATGGCAGTGAGGCTGGCAGGTGGTTTGCAGAAAATGGTTGCTCTGCTGCAGCGTAACAATGTGAAATTCCTGGCCATTGTAACAGATTGTCTGCAGATTTTGGCGTATGGAAACCAGGAAAGCAAATTAATAATACTGGCATCACAGGGACCTGTAGAACTGGTTCGTATTATGAGGTCATATGACTACGAGAAACTTCTTTGGACTACATCACGAGTATTGAAAGGTAAATCCATCATATAATTCACTTATTTGTTTCCTAAGTAGATAGGTAAATTATTGGCAAAATGTTGTAGCAGTATCAGTACAGCTCTAAAGAATATTAAAAAAATAAATAACTAGCATTGCAAGTTTTGAGTCACACAAAGGCTGCAATAAGTAAAATGAATAAATGTTAATTAAATATTTAATCACATGATGAATGAATGCATGTAGCTGATAAAAAGAATGTGTCAAGGTAATGAAACTGATTTATATACAAGGAATGTTCAGTGCAGACTGGCACTAATGCTCATACAACAGTTTATTGTAAAAAAGATCACTGACTTTTGTCTCACTAAAAATACTTTCCCCATAATGTAATGCACGTGTCCCACCTCCTTTGCCATTTCTGGAAGACGTGCAGGAAGCCATTCTTTGACATACTCTTCAGGGTTGCCTCTAAAGCGTTCACTGCTTTGGTCTCATTCCTTTTTGGTTGTCGGATTAATAAAAATGTCACTTTTCCTACATAATAGCATACAAATAATATTTACTCAGTCAAATTGTCAACATACAGTATAAAGCTAATCATTAAATATTATAATTCATCTACTATGTACAAAAATTTATCATTTAAGTACTACTTTAATTCTTTGTTGAATTTTGTACCCTGTTTATCTTTTATCGTACTTAGTAATTGTATAATTTTACCCCATTTATTAGTGGGTTATGTTCAGTTATTTTATTTATTCTAACTATATATATTATCCTTACCATGTGTTATACCTATACAGTTATTACAGTGAGATGTGTGAACATTCTTATTCACAATATACAAGATCAACTTCTATACATATAAAGAAATTTTTGTAAACATGTTATGCTTTTAAATGTATCACGGCATGAGGTCTTACTATCAAGTACATAGATAGTTCTAATACATTTCTTCTGTGGTATCAGCAATCTATTCAAATTCTACAAATTAGTTCCTCCCCACACTTCAGTCCCGTAATGTAAGTAATAAATTATACCAAAATAAGCCATTTGCATTGCAGAGATGTTTAAATATTTTGACAACCTCCTTAAATATAAACCAGTTAACTCTATTACAAAGGCAATGTGTTGGTCAAATTAAAGATTTTTATCCAAAATTAGACCAAGAATTTAATGTGTTGAACATTATCAATATTAGTACTGTTTAATTTTACAATTAAATGCTAATGGCTTCATTGCCAGATGCAAGGCACTAGAAAACAACAACAATTTTACAATTAAAGGGCTATCAACATTGCCTCTTCCATACTTATGGTGCAGTTTTTATCGTAGTGTTGTTTCACGTTTGAGCGATGAGGCTCTTATTTCTCTCAGGGCGTGGTAACGGATGGAATGAAAAATCACACAATGTTTCTTCACCACAATGTATTATTTTATTAACACTTTTTCTCTATTTTACATTTAAATAAATCCTCTTAGCACCATTTTAAATTATTTAAGTCTTTCCACTTTTTCAAAAAGTGGAACAAAAGCATGATGAAAGTCTGGTAAACGTTCTACAATGTTCACACACTACCAAAATACGTCCTATCACTTTGGACACGTAGACACTAGTGAAAGGAGTCTGGCGTCATTTCACGTGATATTACCTTTCTCGTATACATCCGCGTATGCGTCCATAAAATAGTTCCCGTATTGTTAGGGAAGCGATCTTTAGCTATCCTGATTTCGCTTTTATTATTGAACACATATAATTCTAATATTTATACATATATATTAAAATTAAATATGGAAATATTTATGACGCCTTTAAACAAACTTAGTTGTTCATAACAATGAACATTAGTAACACGTGTTCGTTATTTAACCATCTCATACCAACATCAAAAAACAAATTACACTCTTAACAAATATTCACATAAACGATTTTCTTTTGATGTCTTCTAATATTCTGTCTCACTTACAATGTATCATTGTAATTGTACTTCAATGGATACTTGCCCACTATGGAATACTTAGTGATGAGCAGCCGATGCACTCCCTCCATTCTGTCAAAAGACTAATTAAATTACGAATCAAGGAAACTCAGTATATAGAAAACACCAGAGATTTGTCAAAACTGAAATATAATACCTGACTCACCAAGGAAATCAGCATTTGTAGCATTCGGGTTGCTCACAGGACATGACTGCATGGCAAAGCACCTCCATAGAATCAGAATCTTATGATTATCCAACTATCCCCTGTACAGTTTAAACAAAGAAATATACCATCACTGTCTCAAGAAATGCCCAGCAGTCCTGAAAGATACCATCTTTAAAAAATACTGTCGTGCAAGAAAACGAATAACTTCATTGTCAAGTGCTCGGGCATTAGCAACTAACAGTTTTCATTATAGGGAAATGGTACCAAACGATTCAGGAACAAAAAATGTGTATACTGTAACTCTGGGGAAAAGTAGCACCCCCAGGTCGTGAAGACCGCATAACTGGCCAGGAGGGATCGGGACACTGACCACGTGCCACCCTCCAGTACTGCACCCCACCAATGACGCCTGCCGTGGGCCGAGGTGGGGGATGCAGTGGCTGGGTGGTGAGGCTTGGCTCTCCATGGGCTTTAGTGCCGGGGCTGGGGGGGGGGGGGGATAGGTGTAACTGGGAAAATGATTTCATGATATACCAGGCATATCAGTAAGGAAAAGAGATGGAGGGTAGCAACTGCTCCAAGATCACATTACGGAATGACACTGGAGTTTAAACCAAAGCTGTACATTCACCCTCATTACACCATTGTTTGCCAGTACAAATATACTGCACATTGTGATACCAAAAATGAGCCCCATTGGTGCAGATGCTTTAAATCATATTTAGTTCTAGATCAACGGTCGTGTTTTTTCATTAGCAATTTATTTAAGGGGAGGCATCTGTGAAAATGACAAAAATCCACAATTTTTGTCACAATGATGTGAAAATTTGTATGTATGTGTGCCAAAGCATAACTAGAAGGTTTACCAAGTTTCACTTTTCTATGCAAGATAGTTTTTGCAAAAACAATTATTATTGGTTTTTTTGCTGCAATTTTAGGGTAGTATAGCAAATGCTTCTTATAAAATATTATTTGTTCTAAGTAAACTAAACTCTGCCCATATGTTTCCCTAGATTATGTCTACAAAACCTAGTATTTTTATTTGGCTATGTCAAACAGTTTTGGAGAAAAAAAATATTGAGTACCTAAATTTCCATTTTTTTTCAAATTATTAATAATTTTCAAAATAAAAATTCAATAAGAATTAAAGTACTCCATCTACAGCATGTAGATCTAGTTATGCTTGTTTCCCCTTGAGATTTGCCAGTTTGCCATCTAGGCATTGTATTTTTTCTTGCTGCAAGATATTTCTTTGTTTGCTTTTGCTTACCCACTTTACAATATTTTTATACCAGTTAATAATAATTTAATAAAAATTTGATCCAGTTTACAACTTTACATTAAATTATAATAGTGAGAAGCTGCTTGTGTGTTTACAAACAGCTAAATAAAGAATTTAGATTTTCACTTAGGTACAGCAAGAAGACACTTATTTAGTATTCCCTGCCTTATCTTATTCTATATTATACTTATTCTTATTCTAAACTCTACTTATCTAAATGTACACCACAATAAAGATGACTTCTCTCTTCTTCAAGCTGTGTAATCTTGAATAAAATTCAGAGAAATACAACCACGTGGTACACACATGTTAAAACAGGAAACATTCGTTTGTTTCAACGGCATGAATGTTTGAAGAAAATTGCACAAGATGTCTCTGCTTACATCCACCAGAACTGAATCAGACCGCCCAATTTAAATTTCAAAATTATACGCAATTTTGCTGCAATGGGGTAATGAATGCATTTCAGCAGCCACGCCCACCCGCACATGGGCCCTTAAATCATGGCATAACGGTCTTTTAAATGGTGATGAGGAGTAAACAATGGTAGATTCTGAAAGTACAAGGTACAGACATAATTTTAAGGCAAAAAACGAAAAATCGCATTTTTTGTCATTTTTGTCCAAATTTCACCAATGCCTCCCCTTAAATCAGGTTTCAAAGCCAAACAACTTAGCTGTAGAACATTAAATTGATATCTATTAATGTAGACCTGGATCTGCTTTTCACAAGATTGCATTTTGAAATGTAACTAGCCCTAATAGATTGTTGATGGGATCAGTGGAAGTTTCTGACAGCTTATTTTTATTGAGTCTCTTGGAGAACTGGAATTTCAATTCCTCAAGCTTCTCTTGTCAAGTGTGGTCTGTATGACAATAAAATTAATTATAATATTGAAAAATGTGATATGAGTGGTATGATTTTTTTCATCCAGCAAATATTAATTGCACCAGGGACACATGAGTGTAATCTTTGTGTCTGCATTTATGCATCTAATATTTATGCGCATTTGAGAGCTAAACACAAACTGAGACTCACATTCTATCGTCCATTCAGTTCTTGTAGATGGAATCTGAGGAAGTTGCTGTTGTAGGTCTTGGCTATGTTCATATTAAAGAGAAGGGAAAAAGGAAGAAGGTGGTAGATACAATCAATTAACAATGAGACATTTGTACAGCATTTTACACATCCTCGGCTCTGTGAAGTGAGTGACCAACTTTTTAATTTTTGGATGTCAGCTTCTTCATTTGATGAACTTCTTTCAAATATAAAGGGATGCTTATCCTTCTGTACATTACAAGCAGTATCCCATAACACAGGATGAATTTCAACCACACTTATTAATCACACTATCCATCTTTGCAATTGCAGAGTGCAAACTAAAGCATGTGAAGTGTTTCACTTCTCTTGTTATGCTAATGAGTTCAGTGCACACACAGTTTCCAGATTACATGCGTTCTAATATTTAAATTCTGTTCCCCACTAAGATGCACGTTTAAGCTCACTTTGCTTACATGACCTTGATTACGTGCTGGGCAAGTGCGTTGCTCAATTAGATGCCGAGTGAAGCTAAGCTGCATGCATATTACATGCCTAAAAGTATACAAAATAAATGCTTGTGTCATCAGGGTCAATGTACAGTGAGATAGTGATTTTATCACAGTAAATAATAATAATAATAATGTTTTAAGAAAATATATAAACATACTGCTATAATCTTGGCATATTCATTTATGCTTTTTGTTAAAATGACATCTAATATTAAAATGAGATACATGTAATTAATCATCACAGATTAAACAAAATGGTTTTTTCATTGTATAAAATACAAAAATAATGTTCCCATTCTTGATGAAATGTGCACATAATCATTCTGAACGTCCGTGGCATAGAGAGACTTACTAATTAAGGAAAAATTGAAGCTATTAACAACACTGAAGCAACAGAATCTGAAATAAGAACAAATTAGAAACTAAAAGTTTGACTTATCTTAGTAATATTACAAGATCTTCCACAGCGTTTGGTTTGTAATTTGTTTTTATTTTAGAAACTGTACTAGTTTGAACTGCACCGTGTAGCCTGCTGGCGTGGAGGGAGATATACAGCTGACCAGTGGAGGTGGCTCCTAGAAGACAATTGTGTATAACACGCTTGTTACATACAATCCTTCAAGACTCTATTGTATTTCTCATCTCTATCCAATTAAAATAAAACTGACATTTTGCGTGCATTAGACTTTTTTCCAACAATTATTTACTTTATTGTATTTGCTTGCAGTGCTGTCGGTGTGTTCAAGCAACAAACCTGCAATTGTGGAGGCAGGTGGAATGCAGGCTCTGGCAATGCATCTTGGGCATCCAAGTCAACGTCTTGTTCAGAATTGTTTGTGGACACTAAGAAATTTATCAGATGCAGGAACTAAAGTGGTAAGACTAATAGACATAGACCTGATAATTTATATTTTGCATTGTCAGAGGATTCTGTTACAAATCATAAAAATGAATCAATCTTATGCCGTAGGACTGGTTTCATTTACAATGATACTCTTTATTTAACTTGGGCAAAGGGGATTAAAACCACTTTTTGGTAAAATAAATGTTTCACCAATAAGTATGATGATTGCTGAGGCCTTCAAATCTGGTTAAAGCTTTACCAACATTTTTCACCATTTATGATCAAAATCTAAGTTAGCAAGTTAAAAAGAACTGGTATTGTGGCAGCATTTTGTGTGTCTACATTATGCTACCAGCTGTTGGGCATTCCTTAAAGCATTGGTAATGATGCTCTTACAGTAATGGTGCTAAGATACTAATTTTTATTACATTTTTAAGGTCTTCATTTGTCTCCCCATAAATACCCCAAGGGCGACTTATAATAGTAAGTACTTTGTGTCCTGGGCTTAAGTAACCTTTAGATGGTAATTATCAGTTAATAATTACCATTAACTGCAACTTGCAACACTTAAACATATTATCTTCACTCTTTTGCAAGAAGTAATGCGTGCGGTATTCAACCAGATATCCTTAAGCAATATAATCCAACTTCATTGGATTGCAGACAAAATCTCTTATTCTGCAGTAAGAGTATGTGGCGGTCTTTAATGATGCATATATCACTGGTAATGATTCATTACCTCTCTATAGGGGTAGTTGTTTATTTCCCTAGTTACGGGCATAGCAACCGCGATTGATTGGCTATTCATTGATTCTTTCTGATGCATCAATCATATGGTCATGATCGACTTCAAACATATTTCCTTTCTACTCACAATAGGTTCAGGACATAGATTAAGAAATACAATTTTGATAATTATATTGCGTATTCAATATTTACATAGAAAGTCTAAACAGCTTGGTATATTCAATATTGGTATTAATCTTTTCTCTGATGCATTTCAACATACAATTTCTGCCACAACATGTAAAGAAAGGGAGAAAAAACTGTCTTCGTTCTAAGCTTTAGGACTTCAATGGTTTAAACCTGTAAATTTTGTGTAATTTATTGTATTTCATTTGATATTTTATTATTAAAATGGACGAAATCTATAAGGCGTGGTTTTTTTTTTTTTTTTTTTTTTTAAACTAATAATATGAATCTATTCCCAGTCCTTAAACTATTAGATATTTTGGCGTTAAATACATGTATATATTTCATATTCAGGCTTCTTTTTTTGTATTTTGCCTCTTTGTAGTCATGAGAAACAATTTCAAGGTATTTTCAATGTATTTAACATAAATGTGGATCTGTTTGTCTTAATTTCATATATCGTACTGTTTAACTTAAATGGCTTCTAATTCAAATGTTAATTGTATAGATTCCCATTATGAAAATATTTGCATAAGTCCCAGAGTGTGCCCAAAAATTGTTGCATGCTAACTTGTGTCATCATATATCTCTTTAGAAACAAATGACAAAAAACGATAGTGTAATACAAAAAAAGGTACTCCAACTTTTCTTCTGTGGCTCCCATTCTCACTTGTCATTGGTTTGTTTGACTATAAAATTTTAAACAATTATTTTCAGCATTTTGACAGAAGAAATGAACTGAAAACATACAATGTTATTTCTTTTTAGGATGGACTTGAGGGTCTGTTGCAAAGTCTGGTCCAGCTGTTAGTATCAACTGACGTGAATGTGGTAACTTGCGCTGCTGGTATCCTGTCCAACTTGACATGCAACAACCAGCGTAACAAGGTAACTGTCTGTCAAGTTGGTGGAGTTGATGCACTTGTACGCACAATCTGCAATGCAGGGGATCGTGAAGAAATAACAGAACCAGCTGTGTGTGCCCTTCGGCATTTAACATCACGTCATGTGGAATCAGAAATGGCACAAAATGGGGTACGTCTGAACTATGGTATGCAGGTGATAGTGAAACTGCTCCAGGCACCATCACGTTGGCCTCTTGTCAAGGCAGTTATTGGATTGATTCGTAATCTGGCTCTGTGTCCAGCAAATCACGCACCTCTCAGAGAACATGGTGCTATCCATCACTTGGTGCGACTACTCATGAGGGCGTTCCAGGATACACAGAGGGTAAGTTTTCTTTTACTTTGAACAGTGGTGCGCGTGTATCTTTTTCTTCTCTCCTCTACTATCCTTAGTATTTTGATCTTAAATATTTTCTTGTTTAAGTAATAATTCATCCTTGGTGATACTAAAGCTACTTGTCATCTGACAGTATTAAACTTATATGGGCTATTCCGTTTCAAATCAGACAAAAAATTAGAAAATTGGCCTTGCATTTTTTTTAAAATTATTCATTTCTACATGAGTCAGTAACCGTAAAACAATTTTGAGAAATTTACACTATTTTCCAAATGAGAACTTCTGTGCCATATAACACAAGAACCCTACATCGGATTTCAGTAAACTGTGACACATTTTGAAGCTGACTGTGTTGTTGGTGGTGGCATATAGCAATAACAGCAATAATTACACAATTTTCCAAAACCTTTTTCTCCATGTATGAAGTATAAATGCTTTTTTTATTATTATTATTATTATTATTATTATTATTATTATTATTATTATTATTATTATTATTATTATTATTATTAAACACAAAGGCTTTAATGTCTTTTTGTTACACATTTATTGCAGTTTTCACTTTTATGGAACCTCTTTCAAAATGGCAGTTTTGAGGAAAACCATGAAATATGAAAATTACATAAAATTTAAGTTCTAAAAATATCAAACAAGTACCACCACAAACTACAAAATATTAGCTTTGTTTTAAATTTTATTTGAGAATTTTACATTGAATAGTTTCTGAACTGCAAGTCTCAGAATTGCATAATTTTATCAAATTACAGTAACTTTGGCCCTGGAAAAAACTTGGAACCACTTTAGGTGATAGATCAGAATCACTTGTTTATCATAGCTGTGATTTTGCAAAAGACTAACTTAACATCTACTTTAGATGACAGAAAATTGAAACCCCCCCCCCCCCCAAAAAATGCAAGGTTTCCTGCTGTCGAAATGAAATGGAACAGCCCATACAGGGCTTTTATTTCAGAACTTTCAAACCTTATAAACTTTTATTGTCACTTCGAGTATATTGCATTGTCAAGTTGTCACACTTTTCTCGAGTTGTTTTGCATCTTCTGCTTATGGGAGCTCAAATCTTGGCTATCAGATTTAGAATTACTCTGTGGTTCATTATTCTTAAGCTAGAGCCTATTGTGTTATATTAATAGTGAGAAGAACTAGAGTTCCAAAAATGTCATATGACGGTGGCCTGAAAAGTTCTTGGCCTCGCCCAGAAATTGCAGCACTACTTGTGTTATTTTTTCCCCCCCTTACATTGGCACATGTTGTTAGTAAATGGCATGTAAAATTGCAAGTTATTCCAGACAGCAGTTGTGGTGCGTGTGGTGTTGAAAATGGAAAAAAATTGAGTATCATGCTGTGATAAAATTCTTCATAAAAGGTGTAGCACTGATTCAAATTCATTTGTGGCTTGTAAATTTGTGACAAACCTTCAACTTCAGTTCCTACTGTGAAGAAATGTGCAGCAGAGTTTAAATATAACATGGAAGTATCCAAGACGATCCATGTGAAGGACGTCCAAAAAGTGCAGCCACACCCAAAATCATCAAAAAAGTACATATGATTTTTGAAGATTGGCATACAAAGGTGTGGGAAATTGCTGATGCTCCAGGGATATCAAAGTAATGTGTTGATCACATTTCACATACAGAATTAAACATGAAAAAGCTTTGCACTAGAGGGTGCTGCATGCGCTCACTGCAGATCAGAAACTCATTTGCAAAACACTTTCCAAAAGGCATTATGAGAAAAACAAAGTAACTGTGTGGATACATGACAGTGAATGAGACATAGCCTTAATGCACAAGTTGTGGGTTTCAAAAAGTTTGTAGTTTTTAATTTTTTTTCTGTTTTTAAAATCGTTTCACACAAGTCTTCGTTTAATTTATCAGATTTGGTTTCTGATGTACTTGTATAATCTTTCCAGCTTGGTTTTTTGAAGTTCCATTTAGGCTTAAGTTTAATGGAATCAAATTTTTCTTTTCAAGTTGAATGGTGGTAATTACATTCAGTGTCCTTATCGAACTTGGAGCAGTAGTCCCCACCTGGAGATCTGAATGGGGGACTTTTTTACCTCCTGAATTAAATTTTACTCGTGCAACCATCGATTCAAAACTAGAGTGCTGGATACTAACAAAAATATAACCATTTTAGAAAGAGCAACATATTTTTATGTTTCGACAGTTACTTCGCTCTTGCCCAGCCCCCAAAATGCTTGGTGGGCTGCAACTGCCGTTGGTTAGTGGGTCTGTATGACCTACCCAGGAGGATTATCAAAATAAATCCACTGACCTTTTCCCTGTTTACCAGCTAGGGGACACATGCCGTGACAGGTCAGCATATAGATGTGTAGAGAGTGATAGGAAGGGTGAGAAAGGTGAAAAGATCCCCTAAGCCTCGAATCCCATCAGGGTCGAAGAAAACAAGAGGTCAGTCGAGGTAGACTGGATGGGAAAGAGAGTGAGTGAGTGTGTTGGGTTTAAGGGCCCGTCAACAACTTGGTCATTAGGGCCCCAAGGATGGGAAAGTAAAAAAAGGAGCCTGGTAAGGAAGGAAAGAATACCAAGTTTGGTCATTAACTCATCAAGCTGACCAGTGCTAATTGATGGAGAATCCCCTCTGATTAGTTCACCATGTAATTACATGATTACTAACAGCTGCACCACATGAAGGATTGAGATAGGACACTAGGTAATTGTCCAGGTTGGTTCCTTCAAATTTTCAAGTATTAAAGGTTCTCCCCCCTGTTAGATAACAATTACCTTTTTTGCAGCTCTTACCAACTTTATAGCAAAGATCATGAAAAAAAGATTGCCAATAGGCTAAAATGGTTTTTAGAATCACAAAATTTGCTTTCACCATGTCAAGCAGGATTTAGAGAATTTCATTCAACGAATGAACAAATTTTGCTCCTTAGCCAAGAAATTCATTTAATAGGAAAAAAGAAACACACTCAGTCTTTGATTTCCAAAGTGCATATGATTCTATTTGCCGAACAAAATTATTAGAAAAAATGCAAGATATAGGCATACAAGACCAACTATATTTACATACATGGGTATCCCTTTTTTTATCACAATGTTTCATTGCTGTCAGATATGGAAAGAATATCTGTACATATACACAGATACATCGTGATTTACCTAAAGGAGCAGTTCTCAGCACAACTCATTTTAATATTTATGCCAGTGACTTACCCAGAAAACTCCAAGAATCTGGGGTGAAATGTGCACTCTTTGCTGCTGATTGGATATTTTAAACTGCTGGTCTTCTAAAAATTCAATGCAGTAAATACCCTTAAATTAACTACCAAATCATTTCATTGCGGTAAAAAACCTTTAAAATTAACACACTTTGTGGAAAACCTTTATCAGAAACACATGCAGCTAAATACTTGGAGTAATATTTGACTTTAAACTTAAAAGCACACCTAGAAAGGATAAAACAGAGAGCTGAGAAATGCCTATTCTTATGAAAAAAACATCAGGAAAGAAATGGGGATGTTCAAGAGACATGATGAACACAACGTATAATAGGTACATAAAACCTATGTTTACTGCAGTGAAGTACTTACAACAGCAAATCTCAGCCCAATTCAGTGTTTCCAGAACCAAAGTCTCAGGCTAATCACAGGTGCTGTGATGTCTACACCAATAGCCACAATGGAGATAAATCAAAAACCTGTCCGATATGAGCTAGAGAAAGCTGCTGTTATACCTACAGTATGAAAAACATAGTTGGCAAACAATAAATTTTATGTCCCATTTCAAAACTCAGGAAAGCTTTCTTTCTAAAATCCATGATCTCAAAAAAACAACTAACCCTTCCTCCTAACAAAGAAAATTTACTTCCAAAGATTCATATTGAATACCATATAGACCTAATGGAGGAAGTTAAAAAACATGACACCTCAAATGATATATTGAAATCATTAGCTTTAAAAACCATTTAAACAAGATTCCCCGAACAACAATGGCTTCATATTTTTACTGGTGGTTCTTTGTTGCCAAACCAAAATGGAGCAGGTACTGGAGCTAGGTGGTATCTCTCCTCCTACAAACCTCTTGGATTTGGTACCACAATTTTGACAGAGAGGTCAAAGCCATTGTGCAACACCTCAAAACTTCTATACAGAATAACACAATTCCAGGATGCAGTGATTCTTTCTGACTTGAGAGCAGCTATCTGAAAATAACATCCACTTTAACACCAAAAACCAACAAATTCTCGAATGTTGGACAAGTCTATTTCACCTCACCAAGTTCAAGAAGGAATAGTTTTTCAGTGGGTGCCAGCACATTGTGGATTTTCCAGCAATGACAATGCAAATTACCTAGCCAAAAAGGGATGCAATAGTATACAAAAACCTGTTATGCAACTATCATTCCACACTATAAAAACACTTATAAACCTACAATTCCAAGAAATGATTGCACAATATCACTCAAATTTCAAAAGATAAAAGATCGGAATCTATCATAAGTCAAAATATCCCAAGAAAAAGTGCAGTTGCAATCTTTAGACTATGCACAGACCATGACTGTCTAGCAAAGCATCTCCATAGGATTGGGATTTATTCTTCACCACTTCGCCCCTTATGTGATTTTCAAGAGAAAATGGATGAAGATCTTCAATGCTGCCCGGCTATCATCAATGTGGCATTGAGTGAAAAATACTGGAGAGCAAGAGGATTAATGGTTTCATTATAAGAAATCCAGCATTAGTGTCCCAAACCAGGATCTTCTAAGGTTTGGTAGGAGGTTTTTGTGTATAAATTAAAGAATAGCAACAAGGTATCCACTAGAATAGATAAAGGTTGGTGGATGTTCATGGTAAATTATTTGTGCATTGGAGTTTGTTCAAGATTTTTTCCAACACTTTCTGATCCATTGCTTTAAATGAGCACTGAAATCTCCAATTACTATTATATTTGAATTTACTCTTTCAAGTTAGAGTATAGTTATGAGGATTATAGATAGAATAAATGTTTAGGCATCATTTGTTCTTCCATATACCCAGTTTAACTATTCCATTTTTATCTATGTTCATTTCTTTAGTAATAGTAAAATTTGAAGTAACTTGTATTATCTTCCTTTCATAGAAGTTTGAAAACAGTGTTGTTGTAAATAATTTAATTTAAAAGGTGAGTTAATTAATATCCGGGACGCGTTTCGAAGGTTAACTTTCCTACATTATTATCCGGTTGATAATGGAGGAAAGTTAGCCTTCGAAACGCGTCCCGGAAAAATATTTTGTAAGTGTTGTTCAGTGTTATTAATTAACTCACCTTTTAAATTAAATTAAAAAACTTTTATTATACTCATAGTTTAATAGTGTGGATTCTTTTGTCATTCAATTCTGACTCCCTTTAGCATGGAACCATTCATTTATGATCTGCATTTCAAGGCTTATATGAGATGTTAACAATATAACCAAAAGTTATATTTTGAGAACTTAATTTTAATAACACGATTTCCTTTTTGATCTTTAAATTAGAAATTGTCGGTCTGGGTGGCTCAGTTGGTTAGATGCTGGCCTACTAATCCCAAGGTCACTGGTTAAAATCTGGCCCATACCAATGATTTTTAAGTGTGCTTAAAAGCGACAGTTCCATGTCAGTAGATTTACTGGCATATAAAAGAACTCCTGCGGGACGAACTTCTGGCACACCGGTGACGCTGATGTGATCCTGGCAATTGACAGCGTCGTTACAGAACAATTTTTTTTTTTTTAAATTAGAAATACTGTATATCAAGTATTAATTAGAATTAGTTAAATTTTCTAAACCACTAGATCAGGCCTGATGAACTATAATCACTAGGTATGAAAACATTACCGTTCCCCCATTTGTGACCATGAAAGTGGAAAACGCAAAAGCTGGTTCCTTCTAATACATGTGTAAGTAAGGTATTGCAGTTAAAGAGGGGTAAAGGGGTAAAGAAATATTAAGCGTGGTCTGCTTAATATTTCAGAACCTGCAGCAAATATTAAGATAAGTGAAGCTTTTAGTCTCTAAATTGTTTTATTTAAGAGGATTTTGAATTTATAAACTAGGGTCTCACCATCAGTTATCGAATGGGTCAACAAGATTGCTTTAAAAAGGTAATTAATGACTGGCATTTTAAATCAAATATTTTTGTGTCTGAAGAGGTCATCAGTAGCAAGCAGTGGCAGCCAACAACCTGGAGCGTTTACAGACGGTGTCAGAATGGAAGAAATTGTGGAAGGAACTGTTGGGGCTTTGCACATTCTGGCGAGAGAATCAAATAACCGTGCCATCATCAGGGGGCAGATGGTCATTCCAATATTTGTACAGGTAAGCTTGCAAATAGCTCAGGAGTTCAGACTTCATTTATTCAAAGAATTATTTGGCAGACTCAGTTTCTTATACATTTCATTGTATTTTCATATCAAGGATATTCCAATTCCTGCTACAATTAGCATTTGCCCATTCCTGCCCTAGAATATTTAACACACAAACATAAATAGTGCTAGAGCCTATTCAACAGTGTGATGGCTTAACGTCAAACACCTTATGCATAGGTGTATTTGTAGAATTTGCAAGTCTTGTTACCATTTGTTGTCTTTCCAAGGAAATCTTTTATGCTTACTGACTTTTTTACTTTTTACATTAAATTAACTCATTCTTAAATATTATTTATTTATGCCAACAAAGTTACTGCTGGTATTGGCAATGTTTGAGAGGTAGAATCGGAACTGAACACTTCAGTGCCACAGCTGGGATTTGAACCAGCTCAGTGGATGGAGCAACTGCGTGTGAAGCGGAAAGTCTGTGGTTCAAATTTTGGCTGTGGTTTGAATTTTTCAGTTCCGATTCTACCTCTCAAGTCATTCTTAAATATTTTCAAAAAATGTATCATTAAAATGCAATGGAATTTATTCAGTGCAATCAAATTTAAACTATATATAGTAGTTAGCTGCACATTCATGGTTTCACTCAGGACACTTTTATATAGTATGTGATTCGTAATTCGAATAATTTGGCATATTCTGTATTGGTTCAAATATAAGATAATCCTGCATTTTTGTAAGGTTTTCACAATAAATGTTACCTAAATAATGCAATTGGAAAATATTAACAACATTTTGGAAACCTGTGGTTTTATTTCTCCTGCACAAATTGAGTGGCAAGGATGTTGTTGTTGTTTTCTAGTGCCTTGCATCTGGCAATGAAGCCATTAGCATTCGTGCTTTCCAATACTTTTGAACTGTAGTTTCTTCTGATCTTAATGCTTCACAGGTCTTCAAGTAGTGGCAAGGATGTTAATTTCATAAAATGTTCCTGTCTTTGGTCCTCGGAGTCCTTTGTGCGACATGCCAGGATTCATAAAAGTTTCTTTCATTTCATCATCATACATTACACTCAGAAGCACCAATCTTTCTTGCAGCTGTAGTTATTAGTATTGTGACAAAATCCATTTGCTTACTTTTCTATTACTTTATTGTCTTCTAAAATGTTGTCACAAATAGTTTTCTTCTCACGTTAACCAGTCTACAGGATTATGTGCTATCACAACTCACAACTGTTACTTCTCGTGTCTGTAACTGTAATTCTCTAACTGTTCCGCTGTTTTCCCTCACCTCTTTTTTATAGAAGGGATGTTACATGGACTTTTCTCAAAGGCTCCAGAGAAAACCCCTTTTTGTGCAGCTGCTTCATTGTTGGTTGTCATGTGAGTGGTGTGAGGATGCTTGACCTTGTGCCTTTGTTTGCTTGCCAGCCAGGTATGTGATGTGAAGTAGCTTGGCCCCATCTGTTCTTTGTTATGCACTGAGCCTAGCGTCACAGTATATTTTGCCTTGTGCAAAACACATTATTTCAATTTTATGTAACTACTTCTCTCGCCTTTATTTAACCATTGCTATAAAGATGCTCTCCTTACTACACTAAGTGCCACAACTGGAACACTAATCAAAACTGATGTATAAATGCAAAAGTGCCAAGCCAAGCAATAGTAAATCTATTAATCACCAAAGCTCAAGAAATTACAGTTGTGGCTGTAAATTGAAAAATATCGACATATTTTTCAGTATACAATAAGCTCCACTGTTTTAAACACTTCATTTTCATCAATTTTATATTAGTTGTGGCAGGATTTTTATTATAGAAGATCTAGTGCTGGGATTGTTATCTAAAGGGCGTGTCTGGGTCAGTGTATATATGATGGCGATTATTAACATATTTTCAATAAATATTCAATTTTTCACCAATATAACTTTGATAATGAAATTATAATAGTACAACAAATTGTCTTCACTTTTTACAAATATTGATGTTGAGGTCCCGAAACTATTCAATTCAAGATCTCCATGATTTTTGGAAAAGTTAAATTCACACTTCTCTCGTAAATATTGTGGAATATATAATGTGACAAATATCAACAGAGGGTATTATACTAAATGTCCTTCAGCAATACAATCAAGTGTTACTGGTTGCAGATACCTCGTAGTTAGTAAAGTGAATATATATCAATAATCCTTATTGGAGTACTTGTTTATTCCTCTTAGTAGTTACGTACTTAACAACTACCGCTTATCAATCATCTATTGTTATTGATCGTAAGGGGTAACCAGCAATCTTGGGCTTGTTCCCTATGATTTGAATAGCCTTGGAATACAGATTGAGAAATATGTAACCTTGATATTTACATTACATAGGAAATTTACAGATATTATGTGCAAACAACTTGACATTAAATAATGGCAAATTTTCTCATTAATTCATTTGGACATATAATTCCTGCCACACAGAACTTTGAGCTCAGTTGTAACGCTCATTGACCCCCACCATTCAAGCTGAGTTTCTTTAAATGTTAGGCTGTGCATATAAGACGCCTATGGTTTTAAAAGTACATTTTAAGGTAAAATGCAGTGTAATTTCAGGCAAATATGGTATATAAGTTTACTTCCTGTGGAATGGCCCTTGAAATTCCCAAAACTTAGCTCATATGCCAAATTTTTTAAACATGGTACAGCCTTGTGGGACATAGTACATATCCAAAACAGTCAACAGCTGAAGATGTAGGCAAGAGCATCTGAAATGTGTACTGCATAAAAGTGCATTGAGCAAAACCATGTGTGTTCAGTCGACCCTATCCCAATATGATTTAAGGCACATAAAATTTTGTTGATGTTATCTGAGACCAACACTATTTTGCATGAGGCAAAAAAGGAAGTTGTGTATAATTATCCTTAATTTCAGTTACTCTTCAATGAGATTGAGAACATACAGCGGGTAGCTGCTGGCGTACTTTGCGAGTTGGCTGCAGATAAGGAGGGTGCAGAAATGATAGAACAGGAAGGTGCAACTGCCCCCCTTACAGAACTGCTGCACTCTCGAAATGAAGGTGTTGGTAAGTGTCTTAAGCGCCAGTCATTTAAGCAGATAAAAGTCTGAAATGCTCTGATTTTTACAATTTTGTTTTAGTCACACTTGAAAGTATCTAGGTATTGTGAAATAAAAATACTGTACTTGTTTGGTAGCCACATACGCTGCAGCAGTGTTGTTCCGTATGTCCGAAGATAAACCACAGGACTACAAGAAGAGGCTTTCCATGGAACTTACAAACTCGCTCTTCAGGGAAGATCAGAATCTTTGGAATGGAGGTGATCTTGGGATGGGTCCAGACCTTCAGGTAGGAACAGTTTTTGATAGAGCAGCGCAACTGGTTCTGTGTAAAGTTAAACTGGCAGTGTCTGCTTCTTAGTTTGTACTGTACTTGTGTCAATTTATGTATGTGTGCTGAAATGGTGGAAGACGTAGTGGGGAAAAAAATGTAAACAAACTTGGGATTCATAGCTATCTTGTTGCTGTAAGCTGCAGCATATGTTGGGAAGTAATTGTGACTAACCATAGTTAATTGTTCATAGAGTTCCTGTTTTTGTTTGGTGCCCAATGCATTTTAGTACGGACGTAGTGCAGTTGTTTCTCTTCAGTGTAACTTGGGTTCAAACTAAAGGTAACTTTGTGTTACTTCTGCACCATTCTAACGCTTATTTTTCAGGGGCTTTAGAAAAAGGATGTATAAGTGTGAACAATGCAGAAGTTACAGCATATACCAGGCAAGGAAAAGAGGTGTGAATGAAAAAGAAACAAAACTATACAAACTTTTTATCAGAAAATGTACTATAATGCACTGCATAAAAAATCTAAAGTATTATTTAAGGTGAAAAGCAGAGTCGATTAAACAAAATTTACTTTTTAAATTTCCCAGAACATGTTTTAGAGGCTATTTGTCCCTATTATCAACCGAACATCGAGTGATCTTGGCTAATGAAGTTGATCTAACTGTA
Organism: Tenodera sinensis; assembly: GCA_030765045.1. NCBI lineage: Eukaryota > Metazoa > Arthropoda > Insecta > Mantodea > Mantidae > Tenodera > Tenodera sinensis. Next base: position 71,191,705 of record CM060968.1, read on the forward strand.
GATTGCTCTGGTGATGATCCTAAGAATTTCTACAATGGATCACCATGGGGAAAGTAAAAAATTTGAAGATTCTTATTCTTCCATTTGAAAACTGATCCTATGTTGACAATTCGAGCTTTCCTGCAACATGTTTCAATAATTTTGGTTCCAAGTTGTCATTTTTTTCCCTGGAAATGGGTGGCAACTGCTGATTTTTTCCTATATGTTTTTTAGGCATCTAAACTTCTCCTTGACCCATGTTCCCAAGTCTCTTGTTAGTTTTTCCTAAATATATTTGGTCACAATGTATTTGATAAATTCTGGGCTTCTTATTTGAAGGTATAAGGTCTTAAGTGGTAGAACCAAGTATGTTTTATATGGATTATTTATTAATGGGGACAATTGGATTTTGTGTTCTCTAAAAATATTCTTGAATTTGTCAGTATTTCTAGATAAGTGTATTTTTTGAAGGACTTCTTCTCATCAATTGTACTGAGCATCATTATTTCTTTAACAGTTTTTTTCTTTTTGGCTATATTCACTTTTTTGTTTATAGACTTTTGGAAAATATTTGAGCAGTCTTGATCTATTTTATATTCTGCTTCATATTTGTGGACTGAAGAAGTATGTTCACAAGCGTGTGTATTAAACTATTGAAAGCTGCCTGTTTGTATGATCTTGACTAGGTCCTGTTGTACTGGTTGTCGGAACATAGGCTTCAACAAAATACCAGCAGCAGAGTGTTTTTCACCATTCTTCTCCTACTGCCATCTGATTTTTACGCAGTGTATCCAATCCACTTCCACAAGAAGCAAGAAATTAAATGTTAGGTGATGCACTATTCACATGGTACAGTGCTCAGTGAAAATGTGGTTTGTTTGGCCAATTATTCAGATTTTCTGGTTTGCCTTTGGTCCCAGTTAGTCCGGATGAACGAGGTTTTACATTATCGTGACTGTGATTGTTTGGAACCACATACAGGCCTTCTGTTTCAATCCAAGTGGTTCTTGTTCATACATACACACACGCACACATTTTTTAGCTTGGTTCCCTGTATGTTGTGCAGGATTTTTTTCTAGTAGGGAATGCATCTAATAGGAAAATCAATAAAGACCTGATTATTTAACTGGTTGGTTAATTTTGCTAAGTCAAACTAGGATATTTAATTCTTTAAATCATCTTAAAACGGAAATATCATTCAAATATGATTTATCTTTACAATGTCTTCTTTTACAGCTCAACTATTTTCAAATTTGTAAATTGTTTACAAGCTTTATAACCATTTTCAAAAGTAAATGCAGATTATTTTTTAAGAGCATTGTTTCATGTAACCCTGTCAAACAAACCGGATAGATCCAAAACATTTTCTTTCAAAACTATAAACAAAAAGTATAATAAAAATATTGTTTACATATAACATCAATGGTGCTAACAATAAAAATTTGTCACTATTGAGCAAAGTGAAGCCTGATAGTTTTTATACTTCCTGGAAAAAAATGGTTTTGTTATTTATTTATGCCAACAATTTAATGCTGGTGTTTTTAAACATACAAGCCGTGTGTGGGCAATGTTTGAGAGGTAGAATCAGAACTGAAATATTCAATGTCACAACAGAGATTGGAACCACTGACCCTCCGCTTACCAGGAAGATGCATTGGTTGGAGAATTTGTCATTCTGGCAGGTTGTCATAGCAGCTTAATGGTTAGAGCATCTGCCTGGTAAGTAGAAGGTCTGTGGTTCAAATCCTGGTCGTGGCATCGAGCTTTTCAGTTCCAATTCTACTTCTCAAACATGGTTTTGTATTGAACCATCTCAATTTTCGCAGTAAATGAACAGCAACATTATTTGACATTTCAGTATGCATTTTCGTTTGTTAAACATACAAATATAATAAGTGTTTGTTCACAAGTACAGTAGAGACTAAGTATTGCAAGGATAAGTTTATAATCAAAATTTAAGCTTCGTGCACCACTACACCACAGCAGGCAGGCAAACATTCACTTTTTCACTTCAGATATTGCATTATAGTCTGCATGATTGTGAACAGTTCACTTTAATTGGAAAAGGAATGAAAATTAGTATTTTAGAGCATGACATTAAATTGGTGTGTTTAGTTCAGTTAAGCTATACTTTTATTTATTAAATTTGTGATAAATATGGAATATTTTTTTACTTTTTAGTACATATTTTTGCACTCTTTTAAAGTGCACATTGTGGAATGAAATTTGTACATTAGTTAGTTTTTAAGTTAATTTTTATTGCTATTTGCTCCAGAGGTATCACGCACATATGGATGCTGTTATTTCTTCAGACTTGTCACTTTGTAACCTTCAGCTAAATTCTATGACTGACAATAACATTCACATATTCCCCTCATGCTTCTCATTATAGTTTTATAATGTACAAAAGCATTAATTTCCGTAAGTCAGATAATTCAGAAAGTGTCTTTTGCAACTTTCTCAAAGCCTTTGGCTAGGGTCATATTCAGTATGGGTGAAAAATGTCAATACACCTATTCTCTATCCATTTCCTTCTTTATTGCAAAATGAGTTAAAATAAATATAAATTTACTTAAGATGAGTTGGGACTCTGTAATTCTTAACATCACTTGATTTGGATGGCTCATTTGGTTAGCATTGACCTGCTGGTCTCAAGGTCACAGGTTCAAATTTGGCCCAGACTTTTTAAGTGTGCTTAAAAGTGGTAGCTCCATATCACTAGATTTACTGGCATGTAAAAGAACTCCTGCAGGACCAAATTCCAGCATACAAGCAGTGCTGCGTCATTAACAAACAAAATATTTGAGTGGGCCTATAGACACTTTTAGTTTCACTTTCTTTTTATCTGCACATGTTTCAAAGACCATCGTCATTGTCAACAGTTTCTTGGTGGCTTTTGAAGAGGAAGAATCTGTTGTAGTTGTGACTGTGCTGCTATCTGGATTGCTGGATGTAAACTTCAGGATGTCATCTGCTTGTATTTCAAAATTCATGACTGGCTGAACATTCTTCTTTACGTATATTTTTTCCCAAATTATGAGCTCAGCTGTAGTTTTTAATGGTGTAATAATTTGATAACCTGTTTGATGGTGTGTTGTCAAATTATTAAAACATGTAAAAACTACAGCTGAACTGATAATTTGGGAAGCAATTGCATAAAGAAGTTAGTTCACCTAGCCATGAATTTTGAAATACCACAAGCAGACATCCTCAAGTTTACATCCAGCAATCCAGATAGCAGCACAGTCATAACCGTAACAGATTCTTCCTCATCAAACTCCAGTTGAGAAACTGTTGAAAATGAAGACGATGGTCTTTGAAATGCATCTGGAGAAAAGTTAAGTGAGACTGAAAGTATCTAAAGGTCGACTCAAATACTTCTACAAAATCACTGGAAAAGTTTCACTCTTTATACCACTTAGTATATGATAAGTGGAAAATTTCTTTACCATCACTTATTTTAAAATTGTTTGAATCAATGCTGCAATATGCAGCATTGGTTGTGGTGAGCTAAGGCACATTTTCATGTTCATTTCAATGACAAACTACTCAAGTGAATCAACGATGGCAGCATAAGCATTCGGTTGAAGGCCTCCCAGTGAATATGTAATGGACTTTTTGTTCCCATTTTAACAAATTATTGTACGGCCAGCGGATCTCCGGCTCTAACATTTCACAGTTGTGGTGAGTTAGAGGGGAAGGTTAACATTGCCAACATATAGTAATGAGTTTCAGAAAGTGGATTCTCAAAATTATCGTAATAATGAAAGTATATGATATGTATTAAGTTTAAAGCATTGAAATACAAGTTTCGGTTTTATTTTCATGCAATATCTTCGCTATACCACTATTCTGTTCTAATATTACCTTTACATCTGTTATGGGCAGTAGCTGCTGCATTTGGCAATACTGGAAGTGAGTAATGCACTGGATATTAAACCTTTCTGCTAGCATCAATCGGCGGTCTCACTGCTAGGCGTGGCTTGTGGCAGCGTGTTGCCAACTCCGTTTTACAAGGACCACATGGTTTCAATTGCTTTGGTGTTTGTGCGGGTTTTTTTCCAGCAGGTAAATGGCATAACAATTGTCTCCATATTCTTCTATTATCTGATCATTTATATGCATAGTGTCCACATAAATTTAACAAAGTAGTGATGCGATCTGCAGATGTATGAAATGTTTTGAGTACCCTGTTTGAAATTCTCACTAAAGAACTGGCAACACCGTGTCATGAGGCCTTGAGAAATGTCAGAGCAGGAGATCCAGGGGCCGTACAATACATCTTATTATTGGAGCTTTACCAGAATAAGCCATAAAACCCTGCATGAAATCTTTACTGGATTTTTCAATAGGTGGGTGCTTGTCAACCCAACCAATGTTATAGCCACGCTCGAGATGTTCATGTCTGCCATCCCAAATTACTGGCTTCTAAAACCAATCCTCTGAACAATTTTTGAACATGGATTATTTCCATCACATTATTTCCAAGCATTACAAATTTATTCTGTGGAAAGAAACTTTTTACCTTCACTGTGTACTATATTGTAGAAAAAACAGTGCAACCTAACAGCAAATGTTCATGACGAATGTAGATTTATGGCCTCTGAATTTTCTTTAAAGCTACTAATTCCGTCTTATAGTTAAAAGCACTAGGAATTTAAGTCAGTTTTATTGATTTAGGAGTACATTGTACAAAAGCATCATTTGGCATTAATCAGAATTGCATTTCTTTTATCAGAGAAATCCCATTCAGATGCACCCATTTCACTTGTCTCTCTTTACTTCCCACAATATTTTGGGGCCTAATACTAAAGTAGTTTGTTTATGGGACTGCATTAGTGCAAGGAATGTAAATAAATGGCTTAATTATCTGAACACCTGAAGTGAATACAGTCATCCATTGTGCAAGAGTGCATTATTTGATTGCAAGTTCTTATTTTAGCTGAGCAAATGTGCACAAACTAATGGAGTCCAGCACAACCTATACCAAGTGTGGTATTTAACTTTTCATTTTTGAGTTATGGTACGTGCTCACACACATATACAGTTTGTTCACCAGACCATGGTCCCTGGCAGGAATGCAGCGAGCCAGTACGTCTGTAAGCACTCTAGGTTAAAGCAAAAAAGTGGAACTTAAATGTTATTTCCAGTTCATGCAACATATTTAGCTTATAAAATGTAAATGTTTTCAAGTAGTATGTCTTTCTCCCACTGATCTTTTTCTACTTTTTCTATATTTTTCAAAAGCCACGCTAGTCTCAGTCAAAAGTGATGTATTCTCAAACGTTACATCATACAATATCTGAAGGATAAGTCATCTGTTACATTTCTTTAATCGGTTTACCTTGTCTCAAGCTAGTTCTATGGGATTGAGATCCCTCAGGTATGGGAGGGCAAGCAAATGACACTGTGGCCCAATGAAACAAAAATGGGTCTGCCTTATAAACCACTTTAGGTCTGTTTGTTTCAGTCATCCTATAAAGATCTGTTTTACGCATAGAACTGTCACTCTGAACCCCTTTGTTCTGCAACCACTATCATTGCAGGCTTCACAGCACTCCTAAGCGGGGGTTTATCTACTTCTGCACTACTTTTTTTCATTACATCTTGCATAAAACCAGTGACTCAAATGAGTTTATAACTGAAATTAAGATAATTTAACAGCGAGTAAACATAGCACAAATAACATTGGAGGTAAGTAGGCAATGTAACCAGCAGAACGTTTGTGCGGAAGTGTACAAAACTCAGGTTACACTACGCGGAAGTCTCTCCTCTTCAGTCCCCCAAGACCATGAACTGGTGAACAGACAGTACATACATATGAAGAATCACATGCTTTTCCTAACACAGCTTCTATTTTGGATTCAGGAAACCTCAAAATTTGTATTTTTAGTGAAATATCCACATCAAAGTTGGGCAGAATTCATTCCAGGAAAGATAAACTCTAGCTCATTGCATTAAATCTTGAGTATATTCTAAACCTAGTTACAAGAGGTACATAGTATGTTTTGCAAAACAGCTATCACTTTAACTCGGAAATTGTTTTTCCTGGTATCAAAAATAGTGACCAAAATTTGCAAGGAATTGTGGATTACCATCTTTGATTAATTTGCTCAATTCCATAGTGGTGTAAAAAGTATTCCATTTGAGGAATTCTACATCTCTAGCAAAGGTCAGATAAATTGGCAAGATTACACAGTTTATTTGAAAACAGTTTTGAAATTAACAAGTGTCATTTGGGATTTCAAAATAAGTTTTTGCAGTGCTGGGAAAGTCTGTAATGTTTTAACATTTAGCTTTTAGTTCTGCAAATTATATATCTGTTGTGAAACCATTACGTTTACAAAGGAAATGTACAGTTTTACCAACTCCCAGGATATTTGCATCTATCTCATTGAATAACTTGCAGTCAAATACTTCACTATTTTTATTTACCTTTTTTGTAATGTTTTGTCTTATTTGTTAAATTTGGAGCACGTATGGTGTGATGTTGCACTCTGTATTTGGAAGTGGTTGTTTTGATACCCCATTGCAGGACATGCTTGGCCCTGACCAGGGGTATGATGGTATGTATGGACAGGGACCTCCTAGTGTACATAGCAGTCATGGCGGCAGGCCCTACCAACAGCAAGGTAGGTTGAGGTGCCGACAGAAAGACTAACACATCCATCATCCACAACTAACAAAAATTATTAAAATATGTTCTTAAAACACTTCATCTTCTCAGTGTATTATATCTTGTTATTCAATGCTGAAGCTTAATCTGTGACTCTTTTGTTTTATTTAAGAGTACTACAGAATATTCATACTATCCATTGAAATTGTGTATATGTTCAATCTAAATTTTTAATTCAGACACATTTTGAAGTGATTTATGGAACAGTTTCAAGTTATTAGAAATCTATATTTTGGAATTACAGAACTAAGTTCATATTTAAACACTAACAAATACACAGATTATCATGGATAAAAAAATATAACAACTTCGAATTGATATATCTGTGCCAACACACTTCATATCTAGCTCCAACCTAAAAACAAAATGCCGGACATATTCTCTGTAATACTAAGAATATGTGATAACTTCATAATTTATCACACATTATGCAGTACATCCTTCTCATGTCATTTATTCTTTCCTGAATTTCTTGGAAAATATTCATTTGCCTTAACTGTAACAGAGCAAATGTGATGTAGGCTTTCATGGATTACATTATCAAATGTGACCTTTTTTGGACCTCGAAGGTCTCAATGTATGAAAACATTTGTCCTTGACATTTAATCTGTCACAACTGCAGATGAACCATCAAGAACACAGTTCTATTTGATGTGGTCTACCACTAAATCCTCCGTGGCCTATGGGTAACATGCCAGCCTCTGGATACCAAGGTCATGGTTTCACACCTTGCAGAAGGCAATGGATTTTTTTTTTTAAAAGGCATTTAGCAGGACTTCCCCTGAAAGGGAAATAAAGCCAATGGTCTTGTGTCGTAGATTTATGGCCCATTTCCACCAGTTGCTCCATTATCACCTTTCCAATCAACAATTTCACCTGCATTTCATACCAAACTCTTCCTCACTCTCATACCTGGTGCTTGCCTGACCACTCACTTCCAGGTCTTCACTGTGGTCCATAGGTTTCCTTGCTCTCCAACAGGGTCTGACCATAGGCACAGGCTTGTAGGTCCTAGGGTGTGTAAGTCCTACATAAGGGGAGGATAATCAGGTAAAGAAGAAAAAAGAAAATAACCTTTAACCTGAACAAAATTAAGTGGTCCTTCACATGGGATGCTTACAACCACAGGTTACAGAGCACCCGTAAATAAAACTATTTCATTTCCAAACACTAAGAACAATCGTGTGCATTTGTTATATTTTCCTGGACTTCCTTTAATTTGCTTACATTTCACACACAGTAATAAACCACATCAGGCTTCATATAATCACCTTCATTTTTACCTCTAATTGCACATACAGTGCTGTAGTACACAAAAATACTTCCCTCCCAAACCTTACATAGGAATCTATATTGTTGGTAATCTTAAAATAATTTAACCTAATATAGGTTAACTATAAAGTGTGAAGATTAAAAGCACTTAAAGTAGAAGTCACCTTTGAGGTATACCTTCAGAATGATGTCTGACTCAGATGAGGTCTTGTGCACATGTAGAGCATCAGTTTGGAGGACCAAAGATGTATGTTTGAGTTCCAGCCATGGCATTTAATTTACAGTGAGTGTGAAAGAACAGTTATCGAAGATCATATGCAAGGTTAAAATTCTAAATCTAAGGTGTGATCAAAAAGTTTCCGGAATGACTTTACAACAGTGGTGCCATTAAGGTGTCTTTCTTGCCCAGCTTTTACATGCAGCATTCTCTCTTAACAAAATGAGAGGTCATGTGATTTTCTGCTACCTTGCAGTACGGAAATAGAAGCTCTGAAGTGAATGCATGTTTTGCGCCTTCTGTGTGTCAAAAATGGTATATTACGAAGAACATCAAATTTTGCTTCAAAGTCAGTGAAACTGCAACAGAACCTATGAAATGTTAGGAACAGTTTATGGAGAGGAAGTAATGGGCTAAACTCGAGCATTTCAGTGCTTCTCAAAATTGAATAGTGGTGTGAAATCATTTAAGGGTTCAGATCATTTGGGGCAATCCTCTTCCAGCAAAATGGATGAAAATATCAATTAGATATTATAATAAGAGAAATTTCTAATTTATTAGGACTCTTTTGGAAGTGGTAAAAGCATTTTAAAAGATGATTTGGATAAGAGAAAAATTGCCTCAAAGTTCATGCCCTCCCTCTTTCAAATGACCAAAGGAATGCAGTGTGGTTGCCAGCACATATCTTAAAGAACAGCTTCATAGTGACCCATGGTTTATGATGAAAGTTATTACTGGTGATAAAATGTGGATTTATGGTTACAGTCCAGAAACAAAGCAACAATCCTCACAATGGAAGGGTCCTTAATCTCCACACTCCAAAAAGGCCAGGCAAATTCCATCCAATGTGAAGTCAATGATGATTTGAATTAAAGGAATGGTACATAAAGAGTTTGCACCATAGGATCAAACAGTAAATTAAGTTTTCTACGAACAAGTGTTGCAGAGATTAAGGGAGAGTATGAGATGCAAACAGTGGGGGGAAATGCGGTACTGGTGACTCGTTCCTGCATTATGACAATGCCATGACAATGCAGCCTTTTGTCTGCCAATTTTTGGATAAAATTAGGATGAATACTATTTCCCTCCCGCCTATTCTCCAGGTTTGGCTCCTACAGACTTTTGATGTAAAAACGTCTATTTGCTCGTCAAGTACAGTGATAGCCGGTGAGACTTCAATCGCTCATAACTACGAGACTAATAATGCGATATCATCAGTTGGGGTCACAATGGTTAGAGCCTGTGTCTGTCACGTAGCTTTTGTTTTGCCTGTGAAGTCATCAAGTTAGTGTAAGCACCTGCGTGTGATTGTTGTGAATTAGCGTTGTGTAAAATTATAAATTAGTGTAATGCAAGAACACGTTTAGCTAGAACTGTGATTTGGATGTCATTGTAAAGAGCTTAAGAAGTACTACTAGGATTCAGAGTGAAACAATAAAAATATGTGTCAAAATATATGTAAAACTTGGTATAAAATTGAAAATTGCTAACAAATTTAAGATGTCTCCTTGTATGAATGGTAAATATGTGCGGAGTTATACAAAATGCAAATCAGAGGAACGTTTATATCAAAAGGAAATTTAAAAAGTACATATTAATGCAAAAAACTTGATTTTATACCAACATTTTCATGGAAAAAAACCTACTAGGACACTGTTTAGGACATTATCCATCATGAATCTCAGGAAAGACTGAACATGTTCAAAGATGGCGACTTCCATAGGTGCTTGTAGCAGTAACAAACGCACTGTATCAACTCCAAAGAGATTACTTTGAGGGTGAGAAATCCAAGTTGTGTTTATGGACTAATTCTGGAAACTTTTTAATCACACCTCGTATTAACATTGTTTGTATATCTTAATATTTGTTTAAATCAGTTTTAAATACATTATTGTCCAATTTTCTATGGTATTAACATCACCTTAAATAAACATTGACAATCCTATGAATCCATCTCATTTAAAATAGGAGTTGTACACTAAAGATTAATGCTGTTTTATAAAAGATTTGATAAATTATCTGTGTGTTAAATTCTTAACATATAATTAGTATGTGTAATGTTAATTGCTATCAGGCAGCATTTATTTTTATATCAACAAAGGTTGTGACTAATCTATTGTTGGTTATCTTTTGTACATAGTGTGCTTTTCTGAAACTAAAAATCCATGTAATTTCTTGTAAAACAAAGGGAAGTATTAACACCTTAACATTAAATTATTTAAACATCTGATTTGAAAGTCCTCTTATTTACTCAACAGAGAAGTTTGCATTTGTTTAATTTCAACTTCTCATTAGTCTAAGTGTACAGTTGAGATAAATGTAAATATACATAGTTACATTTTCTGACCATACTATAAACAAAATAGGATCTTAACCCAAGCATCTACTACTAAATCCAAAACTTAAATGCACCTAAAAACAGCAGAATGTTAGCCATATTCACAGTGCTTTGTTAGTGTGCTTAATTGCTTGCTTGCAAATCAGCTTGATGTTAGTTATTTACTTTGTAAATGTTTTATCAGTTATACTCATTTTTGTTTTAAGAAGCATGCTTTTTGTGTGTTAGGTGTGTAGAAAAGTGTTTAGCATTAGTGTTGACAATCTAGTGCATAGTTTGCTTGTAGGTGCTAGAAGTAAAGTGAATATTGTATGTGCTGCCCCTTTAGGTTATGACCAGATACCAATAGACTCGATGCAAGGCTTGGATATAGGTTCTCACCATGGAGCAGGTGGTGGGGGTGGATCAACGTATGGCCCTATGGATCCAATGGATGTCGGCGTCGGCGGACCAGACTCGTCAGACCTCAATTTTGATCACCTGGACGAACTACCCCAACCCCCACAGGATAACAACCAGGTGGCAGCTTGGTATGATACAGACCTGTAGTACTGTACTGTTTAGTTTCCGCCGGCATTTTGTTCAACGTTCATCCACTCTCTCTTCCTTTATCAAACAAAAAACAAACGAGCTTAAGGTTACCTACCTGCCCATTCATAGTGGAAAGCTGGAAACTACGTAGATATACAGTCACCATAATCATGTAATTTTTATACATGTTATCACCTTTTCATCTCTTCTACAAGTCAGGTACGAAGCGCTTAAATAGCAGAGGATTTACATCTAGGAAGCACAGGATTGAGAATGTTCGAGATATATTTACCAGACAGAAGTAGGTTTATATTTGCTTTCTTTACTTTTCTTTTCATTCTTGTTATACATTCTGTTATTGGTTGACCAATAATTATTTAATAAGCATTTTTCTTGTTTATGTTGTAATTGTACGTGACAGATGAGTCATGCAAATGGATACATAATAGAAATATTTTATCAAATTTATTTGTAATCATCGATCATGTTGCCAAATGTAAATGTGTAGTACTTGTTCTGTGCTGCACTTTAAAGTAGTTTCTTCATTTCGTCTTATGAACAAAGCTATTATCAGGAACAAATCTATCAGATATTAGATCATATTAAATATTTGTGTAGTAGACCTATTTATATGCAGTTGTGATTTTCAGTGTAGTGAACATATGTGTTGTATGTCGCTGTAAAGGCTATGCTTTGGTGTCATTTCCATACCCCACGCTGAAAATGACGGGGTTGTCTTTTATGTCATAATATTGAATGACATGACAAGTGTGAAAATACAAGATAAGACTACAATTGGTTAGAGATATCTACATCTAAAGCTCTCGGGCAATAAATCATATACGGTTTTTAGATATTTAACTGGAAAGAATGGAAATAAGTTCCACATGCACAAAGTACCACAAAAGCAAGGCAGCATATAGAGAGTTTAAGGAACACTTCAGTATTAATAATGTTGTACAATATTACCATTGTATTCTGTTGGCTTACTAGCATTCCGAAGCAAGGGCATCATAAATTTGTCTCTTTAAGTGATATCGGAACTCGTTGCCCCTTGCATGCGACTTTCCAAGAGAGTAAAGAAAACTTGGTTTTCTGGTGATTATTACTTAGCAAAATTTAGATCTTGGCAGCGTGCTATCTGCATCAATAACAAAGCATTTGTAAATATAAGGTTTGAGTGTTGAGCAGCCTGCACCCATCAAAATCATACATTTTCTGTTTTCCATTATTTATATTGTACTTATGTGGTAACATTTTCTTCACATCATTATCTGATAAGGGTCTTGAATGTATGTTAAGAATTTTAAATTTCTATTGTGTTTTAATTCAGTTGAGATCAAAATAACAGGGTAGTGAATGTTAGTTGACTGTGACCCTCTGATAGATGATAGTACTCTCAGAACTGTACTCTTTTTATAGATGGATATCAAATAAATATGATAAATTCAACCATCAGCATTTTTAACTGTTTCCCAGACTCACTGATCCTATTCCATCAGATTCCTTTCCTCCCAAAAGAAAAGTTCTGTTTTGTTGCGTTGTTGTTGTTGTAGTGTTTAACGCCCGCTTTTACTACTACGGCACCGCAGGCGGTGACACTGATGATACATGAAGATGGAGCACCGGTGGAATGAGATGGCGGGGGAAACCGGAGTACCCGGAGAAAACCCGCCCTGACGCCGCTTCGTCCACCACGAATACCACCTGCGGGTCCCTGGGATTGAACCCGGGCCGCCTAGGTGGTAGGCGAGCATGCTAACCGCTCGGCCACGGTGCCGCCGTATGTTTTGTTGCAAAAAAGAGAAACCTTACATGTAAGGAGTATGAGGTATGGACACAGTTTTCAATTACTGGTAAACATGGCCATTAAATCTAGTGTTGTCACGTACATACACATTGCTTCAAGATGTACTAAAACATAGCTTCTTTTTCATCTGATTACCCTCCCTGTTTGAAGGACTTATACTCCCTAGGACTTACAAGCCTGTGCCTAGGGTCAGATGCCTGTTGGGGATTGGACAGAGTGAAGACCTGGAATTGGGCGGTCAGCCCAGCACCAGGTATAAGAGTGAGCAGGAGTGAGGCAGTATTTTGTATAAGTCCTTTGAAATGTAAATATAGGGTCAACAGAGAAGCCCCTGAAGTACCTATGTTAAAATTTAGGCAACGTAGGCTGACTTCTTTTGTTCATGTGTGATAAAACAAAGAAGAAAGAAGTGATTGTGATAGGTATTATAACGATGAGAAATATACTAATTATACATTGTAAAGTAAACAATTGTGAATTTTTGTGACCCTCAGAAAAGGAACACTGTCAGTGATATTAATTGGGAACAATCAAGTGCAGCGAGTTTAGAAAAGAATATTGACTTTTCACAATTGTTGGCTGTGCCTAGCCATTTTGTTCTTTAGCATTAAAGCCTGCCATGTTTAGCGAGAAAATTGTAGAAGTGTTTCATGAGAAGGCTGATGATTTCTAGTGTTAATAAATTAAGACATTCATAAAAATAGTATTTATTCTTTCATAAATATGATACATTCATACTACCCCTGTGATAACAGTAATAGAATCTTCTATACTGCTCGCAAAAGTTAAAGGCATGTGAACACTGGCCAATGCTCAAGCGGAGCGCTGTTACCAAGCGTAGTGCGTGTACCGACAGAGGTTCTGTACATAAGAGTGTGCGAGATGCATGCACCACATTCGGCAGCACTGGTAGAAGGGGCAAGCTTAGGATTCGCTGGAGTCTGCAGTACGGCCCGCCTCCATATGCCTTTAACTTTTGCGAGGATTATAGCTCTCCGACTGATGCTAGGATGCAAGAAATAATCTTCGTTAAGACTTTCACTCCCCTGAAGTTTATTAAAGTGATAAATCTAAAGTAAAACAAATTAGAAACTAAAAGCTTCAATTCAAAGCTATACAAACAAGTTACCATAGCTACTGATGCTCATTTTAACCACCAATCTCTAAAAACAAAAGCCTGTAAATACAATCTATTGGAGGTATTTCAAAATTCATAGCACGGTTCCTGTTTTTTAAAATATCTTTCCCAAACCATTAAATCTATAGGTCCACTTAATTGTTTTAATAATTTAACCTCTGGATTGATTTCAGGATTAAATGACTAAAAACGATCTGCCTCAGGTGACTTATCAGTTTGTTTATATTTAATATTTCTAAAATGCTCTTTTATTCTGGTTTATAAATGATGTTTAGTTTTACCAATATCAACCCTATCACAATCCAAACAGCTAAATTGATAAATGACAGATTTTTTATAATTTGGAATTTTATCCTTTTTAGAAATATTTAGTAAATTTTGTATATTGTTTATTTTGAGGGACCAAATTGATTGTGAAATTTAGGGATTGTTTAAGATTTAGCTTATTGGGAATAAGCGATACACCTTTGCTACACACAGCGAGCAACACAATCTGGTTGTGTTTTCAAAGAGAGCAGTAAATAAGACTTATTTGATGTTTGTGATATTTACAACAATGGCTTCTGCATTTTCAAAGTTAATTCAGGAGTATTACATAAAGCAGGGAAATAATTACAAATGTTTGACATCATGAAGCAAGAGGCAAAGGTGAAGGAATGAATGGGGTATAGGGATATTTAACATTGATTGTCCCACACACTTCTCCAGCATACAGACTGGTCACTTCCTGATCTGGTAAGTAACTATTCTGTAGCTGTCATTAAGATTTTCACATCTGTTCCACCAATTATACATGAACTTAATGTAATGGAACTTATCCTACAGTTAAGATATGGTGCTTAACTAAAGTTCTATTTAGGATGTACTTAACATAATGTGAATGGCCGTGATTGGTAGCTTTTATTACTCCATGCTTTGCTTCACATGACCGGTTCAAATACATCAAACTTGACAAATCAGAAAGGAAAAGATTACATTGACAAACTATTTATAATTGCTCAACCCTTAGATCCGCACTTGATGTAAACACATGTCATCAACAACTAACCCGTGATACGCCGAAACCAAAGCGCACCACAAAATATAGTGCCTTAGATATCGGCAATTATCTGCAAGTTTTCAAGATGTAGTCATTTAGACTATTTGAATGTAACGCAATAGCAGCGCTATTCCTGAAACTCCTGAGCAAATATCGTTGCACGAGTCCGCGTATCGTTTGTTTGTTAGTTCCAGCTGATATGAACATCAGGTTATTGTGGAGGGATACAAGGTGTGGATCTAAGGCTGGATCGAGTATAGTTGTGTTAATTCAACTCTGTTAGACCAGACAGTGGGCAGGGTCAGCATGTTCTGTGCCAGCAAGCAGGTGCTTCGAATTCAGCAGTGGTGGACACAGGTAACTAGTGTGCTGTCTTGTAAATGAGGTTAAATCCATCTCACTGAAGCTTTTAAACACTCAATTGGATATTCAGTACTATGAACTAAAGCTCCACCTGTGGAATAAATAAGTAGATCAACAGCCAGGTTGCTTGGGAACTGGTACAGGAAGGCGACTGCGTAACTAAGGTTATCTGCCCAGCATTATAATGACTATGTG
Organism: Tenodera sinensis; assembly: GCA_030765045.1. NCBI lineage: Eukaryota > Metazoa > Arthropoda > Insecta > Mantodea > Mantidae > Tenodera > Tenodera sinensis. Next base: position 71,207,263 of record CM060968.1, read on the forward strand.
TACGCTTAAGGGGGGATGTAGATGAAAATGCTAACAAAATATTTTTCTTTTATTTGCTGGTAATATTGGGTATAGTTTTAATATGTTCCTTAAGTTTCAAGTATGAAATTGAAGTAATTATTTTGTGAAAGTCTGCACTTGTCAGGCACACTTTTTAAAGGTCACGGTCCATACATGGAGCGTATATCACTTTTTATTAAGATAGTTTCCTGTCACAATGCCCTGCACGACTATTGATAGTGCATAGAAGGCTATGGAAAGATGACAGACAGCACATTTCCTTTGTTTACAAACAGCAGTACTTGTGGTTTGAAAGTGCACATCAGGAGTTCGAATTCCTTTTTCCAGTGAACATTATGAGTAGGTCCCAAGGAAAGGTATTTAAAAAGGTTTCAAAGCATCGTATTTCACGTGTAAAAGGTAAACAAATGTATGCTCATCAAAACAGTGATGAAAAATTTTGCATGTAACCAGAGCCTAGTGCCTCCAGAATTGTAAGTGCTTCAGAGTGAACACTTGAATATGACATTTATGGTGATGTGCGTACTGAAAATAAATACTAGTGTTCAAGTGGGTATAGAGTAATGGATTTAGGAATTTCTATTGATATACTAATTCATGTCCTTGTGCTAACTGTGGTGCCCAGAATCTCAAATTATTTGAAGATGATACGATTTGGAATTGTTTCCATTTTGCTCCTGTATTGTGAAAACTGTAAATAATGATGTGCAATTCAAAACTTCAGCTAAGAACAAGAAGATATATATGAAGCAAATATAAGCTTAAAATACGCCATGAGATGATGGGTGTAGATAAAGAAGGAACAAGGTTGTTCTGTGGTTTGATGGATATAACTCCACCACTAAACAGATTTTCTGAACACAATAGCTATCTTCTCACTGCACTTGAAAATGAATGTGAAAATAATCTAGCAGCTGCTGCTAAAGAGATAATATAAATTATGCAGATGATAAGAAACCTGATTTGTGTGTTTAATAAGTAGAGGTAAAGAAATATCAAACTTTAAAAATAAGGTACCTAAATCTTCTGCGCTGTTTTCTAGAAAATTACTGTACCTTTTCTCTGCAACTAATCACCTCAGAGGTGTGAAACTTGATAGTATCTTCTAAAAGTGTAGAGTAAACAATCCTGTCCAGCAGTTTTTTGATATTTTGAAAATAATAGTATTTATGATTATGCATGTCAGTGAACTTAAGGGGATTTTTTAAAGCACAACTGAAAAATATTTTTACACACGTCTAATTACTTAAACTTTTGTATCTCAGGATTTATCATCACTGCTTAAGGAACTTGACCACAAATTGTTTGGTTGGATTTTTCGAAAGGGTAAATGAAATAAATATTGATTTAATTTTTTTGTTTTTGCAATAGTGATCCTAATATTCTAAAAATCGTTTCGAGCTTTCAAGATATGTGAACAGTTATGTTTGAAACCCTGAAACCAAGTTTCCTTGCATTATCTTAAAAAGTGCAGGAGCTATTGTCCATTGTTTGTAATCATGCATTGCCACTCCTCCCAAAACCCAATAGTAACAAAATAGATCCTACAGGAAGGCGATATACAGCTAACAGCATTTATTAGCAAGTTCTCAAGCAGACACTGCAGGGACTATGGAAATAACTACATCTGTCTGGCATGACAGACTTAGGTGAACCAACAAACCTATAATAACTGCCTTGGTATGCCCAAGAAGATAAGGCGATGTTAAGCATAAAAAAATATAAAAGATCAGGAGTGTGACAGGCAACCACTTTCTCTACTCTCTTTTTTTCTCTTTCTTACTGCTAATTTCGTATATTTTATAGGCTGAGCTATACAGCATCAGTAAATGATATTACACTCTTGCTTGAGCTTCTGAGAAACAGTAATAAAATATTTCTTACCTCCAAAGAGTCTGGGAGTGTGAATGTGTGTGTGAAAATAAGCCAAAAGTGTGATGTGTTCACTCACATGACTTTCTCTAACTCATGTACTAACCATTCTTACAAACTCTTATTTCTATATTCTTCTTCATGTTAGTTGAGATAAACATTTGCAGAAATTATCTTATTGCTTATTTCCTTATTGGTGCAAGGTGAATATGGGAAATCAGTAGGCTTTGAGCGATAGTGAAATCTTTTAAAGCTTCGAGATTCCGTTCTCTTTGCACGACTAACATAAAAAATTAACAACGATGTTGCATTTGACGAAAGTTTTCCGAAACTGACAAAAATAACTAGGAACATCTCGGAAATGTTTCACTTTACAAAGAATTTACTTGGACATGGATTGTGTGTTTTAGTGAGATCTACATTTTCTGTATAGTAAGATTTTGTCTATCTCTTACGGTTCAGGAGTTATTCAAAAGTCATCCAGAGTAATGGGCTATAGCCAGAAAATTCAAAATATACATTTCATGTGTCATAAAAATACGAGTATCTTAAACATGTCATTTTAATCGAAATCGTTAATCATTTTCAAGAGAATTACAAATTTTTATTCCTATATCTTCATCGTGTTAGTTGAGATAAACATTTGTAAAAATTATCTTATTGGTTATTCCCTAGTAGGTGCAAGGGGAATATTAGAATACCGTACACTTTGAGCGATACTCAAATCTTTTAAAGCTTTGAGATTCCGTTCTCTTTGCACGGCTAACATATAAAAAATGAACAACGATGTTCCATTTGAGGAAAGTTTAAGTATTCCAGAACTCACACACATAACAAGGAATATCTCCGAAATGGTTCACTCTACAAAAATATTTGGACATAAATTGCGTGTTTTGGCAAGATCTACATTTTTGTATAGTAAGATTTGGTCTATCTCTTACAGTTTACCAGTTATGCAGAAGACATCCATAGTAAACGGGACTACACGGGCTATAGCCAGCAAGTTCTAAGCATACATTTCATTTGTCATAAAAGTGTGGCATTTTAATCAAAATCGTTAGACATTTTTGAGAAAATAAAAATTTTCGAAAAATTTTTAATGTAAAGGTTAGTTTAGGGTGGAGCTATTTTCTTCAAAATTTTCGTGTCACATCTCTGAAAGACATTAAACTTAAATACCAACTTTGGTTTTTAACCGACTTTTCGTTTTTGAGTTAAGCTGTCCATAGGCTGACAGACACACACGCGCGCGCGCACGCGGAACTTTTTCTGATAATTTTTTTTTTTTTAAATGTAGGGCGGCTCAAAACATTTCCTCTGAAATATGGACATCGAATTTTTGGATGGAGTACAATACTTCCTCAACTTACATAGTAGAGAAAGTAAAAAGCCTAAAACCTACAGTGACATTTAAAATTTCAAAGAGTAATTAATATTTAATATTTTCTATTTTGTTACTTTTGTTATTCAGACACTTTAAAAACTGCTGATAAGATCTCAATATTGAAATTTCGTTAAAAATAGGATGTACTCTCTAAATTAAAACATTCGCATTTGGTACCTCAGTTCCATACACCCGCTACACAGCAGAGCTGAAGTAGCTGCCGCGTTGGCAGGCGCTCGTTCTAATTTCGCGTGTTAGCTTGGGTTTAGCCTCTCTGGAGGCCGCGTGTTGTATGCGGCACTCGTCTTAAGCCTCTCTATGCACTAAAGGCGCATATGTCAACTTTGACCCAGGTGTCCAACCTTCTCTCTTTGGAGGACCTTACGTAATGAGCGACTATAACCTACTTCAGTCGGAGGGACAGTCAATCATTATACAGTGACGGACACAAACAGGGAATTCCATGGCCATCTCTAAGTCATTACTTGAACTCTTTTGGGAATGTTCTCAGAAGACCTCTTCATTCTAGACGATTTTTACTTAAATGGTAAACAGTAAGAGACAGAAGTTTACTAAATAAAAAATGTGGATCTAGTTAAAGCACAGATTTATGTCAAATACTTCGTTATTCTTTTGAGTGAAATATTTTCAAGATGTTCTTTCTTATTTTTATTTTTTTTTTTATTTTCTTTGAATTTGCCAATACTTATACTTTTTCAAATGAGAATATATCATTTCTTTTTTTATCTCTTGGCCTTGCAAAGAGAATGGAATTTCAAAGACATCGCATAGCAACCAGCTCTTAAAACATTTCACTATCGCTTAAAGCTTACTGTATTCCCATATGCCCCTTGCACCTACAAGAAAATTATTAATAAGATACTTTCTGGAAATGCTTATGCCGATTAAAATGTAGTAGATAGAGAAATAACCATGTGCAGGAATAGTGTGTATAAGAATGAGTATAGCTCTACATATATTTGCGAACAGAGTTTCTCCAAATTGAACTGCATCTGTATCGTAATATTTACGCGATGATCACTTGGTGTATCTTCTAAGGCTATGCCGTTCGACTTTGCCGCCAAATATTGATTGGCTTCTTAAACATAAGCAGTACCAAAGAAGTCACTATGAACAGATGTTTAACGCATAAGATTTGAAAGTGCATTCGTAAATCAAACGCAATGTATATGTAATCAACCCGCCACTGCAGCACAATGCACGGCTGGGGGTTAAAATGAGGCGAAGTCCAGGTACAGTGGAAGGAGGTAAACGTAAACTCCCCTCTTTCACAAATGTTGCACATCGCTACTTTGACCTTAAGCAGTACTGAAATCAGGACAGATAACATTGTTCTTCTTGAACTCATTTGCGTTAAAATGCCACAGTTTTATGTACAAATAAATGAATATTTTTGGATATAAATAATAAAATCTATAACTTAAACTTCGTTAAAAGCAAATACGAAAACATTGAACTCCTTAAAAGTTTGTGTGAATTAAAATTACCTTTTGATTAAAAACACTGTAAATGCATTTTACATTATGTTGCATTTTCTTATTAATGTATTAATAGAATATTCAAAGATTGTTTAACTATTGACCGTCTATAGCATGTCTTATCAAACATTTATCGGCCTAGGTGGCTCAGTTGGTTAGGCGCTGGCCTATTGATTCCAAGAGCGCGGGTTCAAATTCGGCTCCTATCGAGGGTTTTTAAGTGTGCTTAAAAGCGACAGCCCTATTTTAGTAGATCACTGGCATTTAAAAGAACTCCTCCGGGGCGAAATTCCGAGTGGCGTTGATATGATTCTGGAATCTGACAGCGTCGTTAATAAACCAAAATGTTTTTATTTCTATGAATATGTGCATTTGTTATTATACAGGTAATGTTAAAACGGCCTTTGTAAAATATTCGTATTATAACTAAACTAAGCCCCGGCACTACAGTACATGAAGAGCCAAACCTTACCGCCCAGGCGCTGCGTCCCCCACCTCGGCCCACTACTGGTGTCATTGGTAGGGTGCAGTATTGAAGGGTGGCACGTGGTCAGCGTCCCGATCCGTCACGATCCGGAGCCGCTACTTTTCTATCAAGTAGCTCCTAAATTGGTTTGGATGAGTGCATCCCGTGTCAGACCTCTCAGAGGGGATAAAATCCCCATGCTGGTACCGAGGATCGAACGCGGGTCCTCCGCGCCAGTCCGCGCCAGAGGCAAGCGCGCTACCAATTGCGCTACGGAGGTCAATTCGCATTATAGGTATTCAAATATCCTTGTATTTATACAAATGTATAACATAGTGCCGTTTCAAAAATTCTTTTTGATGGTATCTAGCAATTGTTCTTTCGTCCTAGGCCTGTGTACCTTTAGACTGTAAAGTTGAATCGGATTTGGTCAACTCAGCATCAAGGCCTGGGTACAAACCACATATTTTTACTATCTCCACTACGTATAGTAAGAGAAATATTGTATTCCACCCAAAAATTCGATGTCCAGATTTCACCGGAAATATATGTTTCGAGGACCCCTAAATCCAAAAAGAGCCTTTTTAGGAAAATGTCTGTGTGTGTGTGTGTGTGTCAGCCAGTGTATCTGTGGGCAGCATAACTCAAAAAACGAAAAGTCGGTTAAAAACCAAAGTTGGTATTTAAGTTTAATGTCTTTAAAGAATGCAACACGGTTTTCAAGAAAATTGCTCCACCCTAAACTGCCCTTTACATGGAAAATTTTTCGAAAATTTTTATTTTCTCAAATATGTCTAACGATCTTGATTAAAATGCCACATTTTTATGGCAAATGAAATGTATGCTTAGAACTTGCGGGCTATAGCCCGTGTAGTCCCGTTTACTCTACTCTGGATGTCTTCTGCATAACTGGTAAACTGTAAGAGATAGACCAAATCTTACTATACAAAAATGTAGATCTTGCTAAAACACACAATTTATGGTTTTTTTTTTATTTATTTTTTTTTTTTTATTTTTTTTTTAGAGTGAACCGTTTTGGAGATATTCCTTGTTATGTGTGTGAGTTCTGAAATACTTAAACTTTCCTCAAATGGAACATTGTTGTTCATTTTTTATATGTTAGCCGTGCAAAGAGAACGGAATCTCAAAGCTTTTAAAGATTTGAGTATCGCTCAATTAATAAATAGACCTATTAGAAATGAAAAATACAGATAAGCAATCAGGAGGTAACAAAACTAAAACGAAATTGACGGTCATATTTTACTCACTTTCGCATGCATTTTTCTATGGTTTCCCCATGTTACCTTGGCGAATGCTGAGGTGCGTTCATCTCTTCTCCACCCCTTCCTTTTTCATTTCATTGTCATCTTTCAGGTTCGGTTGGTAGTGCGGTTGGTTCCGGCGTTAGCGGGCAGATGGCATAGTTGCTTGCTCATTGGAGACTCTCCCTGGCCTTCCTTGAAAGTCGCTGTCCAGGCTGCTAGGGTGACTTTGTCGCCCTCTCCCAGGGTGGATGGTATGCCTTCGGGTGTGTGCCAGGTGGCACAATCTGGAACTTTTAGGGAGTGCTGTGCGTCTCTGGTGGTCCCGCTGGCTCCTGTCTCACTTGGCTTCATCTCTTCCCCCTAGAGGGGGGAGGGGTAGTAGCCTGCAGTAGATTCACATCGAGGTCACAGAGGGTGAGGTGTACCCCCTCCGTCACACACACACAACAGTAATAAAACGATGGCGATATAGCCCTTCGAAATACTAATAAAGTATTCAAGAAGTCTCGAGTTCGAATGTTGATGGGGTGAATTAATGGATAAGGTTTTTCCCGAATGAATGTCGGGTAACTCTAAGCCCAAGGACCCATAGCTCATTTGAGCAACATTTCACCAATTTCATTCATCGCACGTAAAACATTTAAGATGTGTGTGCTATTAGCCACATGAACATACGAGGGGTGTTCGGAAATGATTTACAATAATAGTTTTTTGCACCTTATTTATTAATAAATAGGATACGATGTACATGGGATCTCTCAATGGACTTCCCACCGAGGTTAATACACTAATGCCCCTCCTGGCAGCTTCATTAGTGCATCATGAAACCACTGTTTGGGGCACTACACAGCCACTCTGCAGTTCCCTATTGTTGCCGAAATTTTACCCCACAGTGCGTCCTTTATGTTATCGATCAATGATTTCCCTCTCTGCAGCACCATGATTCGTCATCAGTAAAGGCCGGAGGAACGTGCGCTCGCATGCAATACAGGTTAGCTGGACGCAGAGTATGAATGTCGTCAGAAGTACAGCACGGCCACCAAATGTGCAGACCACTGCCACTATAGAAGCAAGAGTCGAAAACAACGTAACGTAGTACTCTGCAAACTAGTGAAGTATTGCCTTGCAAGTGTATGCAGACGCAAGGTCAAGGTGTAGTATAACGTGATTGTTGCTATTGTAACTGCAAAGTCTCTGTTATCTGAAAATCTTCATTGCATATGCAATAACTTTAGTGTTGCTCAAAGCTATTAAACAATTAGAAAAATGGGGTTTGGGAATGCATAATAGAAGACTTAATTCAATTAATAGAATACCTCTTTGTCAGGTATCTAAAAGTTGAAAGCTAAATTCCAGGAAGTTCTAAATAAAAATATTGGTTATCCAACTATGTGTGAAATTTTGAAAATGAGTAAGAAGGAAAACACGCCAGACAACAGAGTGGAATTCTTTACATTTGCACCTCTGACATCGTGTGACGTAGAAAGAAGTGTTTCACTGTTTAAAAATTGTGTCAGTAATAGGCGTCAAAATTTCACATTTAATAATTTAGCCATTTACATTGTAACCCAGTGTAATGCACTCTGTGACGATAGTATAATTAATAAATAGCAAACATGTATAATTGTTTAAGTGCAATTCCAGAATGCATAGTTCATGATGCTTGTAGGTTGTGCTGCAGTGAGGCGGTTTTCATGGTCAGGCAGTTGTTTACATGCGCGAGCGATAACAGTAAAGTCCATGTGCAGTATGCCTATGAAAAAACGCACACACCTCCGGCCTTTGGTCATGAATAATGGCATGCAGGATTATGCGGCCTTGCCATTCCAGTTCATCAAAGCTTACCCACTTATCAGCCATAATTAATTCAGACACAACTCAATATTTCTCGGACACCGAGATGTTCACGGACGACCAGTACTCACATTCTTGCATGTAGATTCCCTTCCACTGGCAAACCCAACATTCCAGTTGTAAACAGTCTTTGTGCAGGAGCTTCTTGACCACATACCGCAGTTAAAAATTTATAAATATCTGTTGTTTTCATTCCTTCCTTTTACAAAAATCGTACAGTCCATCTTTGTCCAAAATAGTCACCTCCCAACTTTCCCATGGCTTCCTCTACTTAACAACAAACAAGCGCTGTTCTTTCTGAGTGACTATGTAGCTTTGTAAGTAGTTTCTAGCTAATTATATTCTGTATAAGATAATAATCTGAATGACAAATCATCCTCGTAATACTTATGTAGCTTTGTAATCTCTAGCTTCTTTAGTGACAAACCATTGTTAATTACATTTGATGCCTGTGTGAAAGCTACCTAAATGTGTATGCATAGAACAATCTGACAAAAGATGCCATTCATTGTTAATTATAACTGAACAGTAGGACGGAGCAGGAAAAGCCTAGTGAAAGTTTAAAACAAAATTCAATTTATATCTGTAAATATACATTATGCAAGTCTTAAAATTACAGGGAAGTTTGGATTGTGTTTCTTCATTACCCTGTTTTTTCTTGTTTTTTTCTTTGATTATCTGAACATCTTCGTGTCACGTCCTTGAAAGGCACTGAGCTGAAATGTCAAGTTTGGATTTATTCGACGTTTCTTTTTTGAGTTAATATGTTCTAGTTTTATTTATTCAGGGAACCTCAAAACGCACATTGCGGATGAATCGACATTTCACGGAAATCTGAATTTTAAGCTCTACTGAAGCCTCTCTTCGCCTCCAAATTCACGTTTTGAGGTCCTCTGTGCCCAAAGTTCGTTATTCTAGTCTCAGCCTTGATAATAATTCTTCAAATATGATGGAAGCTCCCAGCATAAAATAATTGTTTTATATGTACTTTTGTCCACAAAATAAGATCTTGCATGGTAATATTACATATGCAACTTTGTTTCGGAGATGCATAATTGTCGGTGTAAACGCAGCTTTGTAGAGTGCAAGCCACTTGAGTTTGCAGTGCCCTTGTTTGTATGATAAGCTGTACTACTTTGGTTATTTGTTTACATTCTGACATACCTCTATACGCCTTTCCGATCACACGGCTCGTAGTAAACAATTGAAGGGAGAGGAAGACCCTCCTGCATTTGTCTTCACCTCCTCTCCGTTTAATTCACTCTCGACCGTCTTGTGGAATAGGGTTAGCATATATAATCTGTGGTTAGAAGTCTGCTACTGTTTATATTACGTGGCCAGAGCTCACTGGCTTGAATACGGCGCTGAATGATGGCTGGAGCTCAGAGGATTTTTGAGACTTTTTGAATTATACTGTTCAGAGATAGACATTTTCACTGAAATCACTAAAGCATTCCCTCTGATTTTTGAAACCTGATATAAATATATTGATGAGATTTTTGCTATTATTTTTGACAAATATATACATGATCCTTTAAAACTTTAATGTTTACAAGATAAAGTCATAAATTTCATTTTGTAAACTGAAAATAATGGTTATTTTCCGTTCCTGGATTTAAAAATGAAACAATAAATTGAATTTTGACATCTATAGAAAATCAACTCCTGCTGATTATTACATGAAAAGCAAACATTTTAATCTTTTTTCACATAAATTTGCTGTTTTTAATGATTTCATTTATAAGTAAACAAATATACCCGGAATAATTTACTAGAGAATATAAACGCATTACCAAAACTGCATTAGTTAATGGTTTTAATATATATTTATACACAAAAATATGGAGTAACTTAGATATCAAAAGGCCATGAAGGAAGCTTCTATCGTCAAGAAAACAAAATATGATTGTATTTTTTAAAGTTTACTTACCATCATTGAGCTAATAAAAATTTACAAAGAACATGGACTAAGTTTGGTTTCTCAAAATAAATATAAGATAAGCATTTTATAAATTTTTCTAAAAAGGATAACATTTCAAATTATAAAAATATGGCATTTATCAATTTAGCTGTCTGAATTGTGACATGATTTACATTGGTCATTTGGAAATCAGAATAAAAAGATATTTTAGAAATATTAAATATAAACAGATTGATAAATCAGTTGTGACAAATCATTTTTGGTCATTTAATCATGAAATAAGTTCGGAGTTCAAACTATCAAAACAATTAAATGAACCCTAGATTTAATAGTTTTGGAAGAATATTCATTTTGAAGAATAAGGACCGTGTTATGGATTTTGAAATACCGCCAATTGATTCTGTAAACAAGTTTGTTTTGCTTTCAGTGATTGGTAATACGGTAGAAAAGGATACATCATCTAGCGTTCGTAACAATGGCGACCAACAAAACTAATATACATTGAACATGTGATGGATGAATCACGAAACCTTGATCTTTGTTTAATATTCAACAACTTATCTGTTAGGTCAGAGGTCATATGATAATACTTATGGTAATTCTTAAAATTCAGTAGTATCAACTTTTATTTCTTAAAAAAATAATCAATATTTTAAAAACTGTCTGTAGCAGTTTGTACATATGATGTACAGAAACTGTGCGCAGAATGTCGGTTGCATATCTATAATACGTTTAGTGAAAATATTTATCTTCAATGATGTCAGGTTAGGTTACAACTCAGTACTGAGCGAAGCAAAAATTCAGAAAAAGAATATCATGTGTTGCACTCACATGACTTTCTCTACTCTTACATTAACTATTCTTACAACGTTTTATTCCTCTTTTTCATGTTAGTCGAGATAAGCATTTACAGAAATTATCTTATTGCTAATTTTCTTGTAGGTACAAGGGAAATGTAGGAATATTATATATATCGCTTTAAGCGATAGTCATCTTTTAAAGCTGGTCGCTATATGAAGGCTTTGAAATTCTATTCTCTTTGCACAGCCAAGAGATAAAAGAGTGAATAACGACCTTCCATTTCAGAAAGATTTAAGTATTGCGAAAACTCACACAAATAACAAGGAATAGGTATCTCCAAAGAAAAATGCATTTGGACATAACTTGTGCGTTTTAATGAGAACTACGTGTTTGTGTAGTAAGATTTGGTCTATCTCTTACAGTTTACCAGTTATGCAAAAGTCATCAAGAGTAAACAGGACTACATAAGCTATAGCCAGAAAATTCAAAATATACATTTCATTTTCCATAAAAATATCTCAGATGGAATTTTAATCAAAATCGTGAGAGTCATTTTGAAGAAAATAAAAATTTTCAAAAAAGTTTCCATGTAAAGGTAATTTAGGGTGCAGGAATTATCTTCATAATCTTGATGTCGCACCCTTAAAAGATGTTACTGTTTTAAGCGACTGTTTGTTTTTTATTTATGCTGTTCACACACACGCCCGCACACACACACACACACACACACACACACACACACACACACACACACACACACACACAAGGATCTTTTCTAAAAATCTGATGCACTGCACTCACATGACTTTCTCTACTCTTGTACTAACCATTCTTACAAACGCTTATTCCTATATCCTCTTCGTGTTAGTTGAGATAAACATTTGTACAAATTATTTTACTGCTTATTTCCTTGTAGATGCAAGGGGAATATTAGAATAGGCTTTGTGCGATAGTTAAATCTTTTAAAGCTTTGAGATTCCGTTCACTTAACATAAACAAAAGAACACCGATGTTCCATTTCACGAAAGCTTCAAGTTTTCCGAAGCTCACACACATAACAAGGAATATCTCCGAAATGGTTCACTTTACAAGAAAATTTATTGAGACATAAATTGTGTATTCTAGCAAGATCTACATTTTTGTATAGTATAATTTGGTCTATCTCTAACGGTTTACCAGTTATGCAAAAGTCGTCCAGAGTAAATACGACTACAGGGGCTATAGCTAGAAAATTCAAGATATACGTTTCATTTGTCATAAAAATATCTCAAATATATGACATTTTAATAACAATCGTTAGAGCCATTTTCAAGAAAATCAATTTTTTTTAAAAATTGTCCATGTAAAGGGTAGTTTAGCGTGGGGCTATTTTCTTCAAAATCTTCGTGTCGCATCCTTAAAAGACATTAAACTTAAATACCAACTTTGGTTTTTAACCGACTTTTCGTTTTTTGAGCTATGCTGTCCACAGACACACAGTCACACACACGGACCTTTTTCTAAAAGTTATTTTTTTGGATTCAGGGGTCTCAAAACATACATTTCCGGTGAAATCTCGACATCGAATTTTTGGGTGGAATACAATACTTCCCATACTTACCAGTAGAGAAAGTAAAAATGCTTGTTTTTTTGGATTCAGGAAGTTTCAAAACATTTTCCGTGCAATATCGACATGGAATTTTTGGGTCAAATGGGTAATTATTTTAAACTACCTTACACAATTTCAAAATGTTAGGAAACAGCCTTTTTGATTTATGGTAAATTGAATATTTGCTGTCATATGGATCTCTACATCTCCACTTAATGCCTCTGTCTTTACGAAGGGCAATGACTCATTTTAAGGGACATATGTACGCAACCAGTTGTATGTGTTTCTGGAGGTTTTGTGAGCAAAGCTAGGCAGGTGTGCAGGAACACACAAGTCCCAAAAGCAGTCGAATTTAAAGAGCTGTAGGATATCCGCTTTCCTTTCATATAATTATTGTGGTAACGTCTTCCCCATTTCCGGAGCTTTAAAGCGGAACATCTTGGGGTTGCGTGGAGCGTGTCGTCCCCTTCCCCAAAGAAAGGTTCGCGGCGGCGGTTTGCCCCAGCTGGTTTACTTTCAGTGTCGTGCTTGCCGCTGTCCGAGTAACATACCCAGTGTTGTGCTACTTACAGCTGCGTGGTGTGCTCCGAGTTGTTCAGGGTTACCACGTAAGTACATACCTGCTTGCTAAATGTCATGCATCTAGTCCAACTGCTTGCAAGGGGCCAGTGTTCGAGGCCAGCTGCTCATAGACGAGTCATCCTGGGGCACATGTTGAGGAGGGTGGCTCAATAATAGATTCTCTAAACATGTACTTAATATATTCTATACGATAATTCAAAATATGAAGTCTTTTCAGAAATAATCAATTACCAAGGGGAAATTAAATAAAAATCGCAAAAAATAATAATTGTAGTGTTTTAGCTTGGGCATTTCTCCTTAATTTGATGTGTAAATTATGTTTGTAGGCACGTTACTTGTATTTTAAATACAATGAGTTCACAGCTTGCATTTTGCACTATGTATTCTGCACCACTTCAGAGAAAAATCTGATGTGTTACACTCACATGACTTTCTCTACCATTCTTACAAATTCGTATTCCTTTATCTTCTTGTAAACACAAGGAGAATATGAGAATATAGCAAGCTTTGAGCGATAGTCAAATCTTCTAAAGCTTTCAAATTCCGTTCTCTTTGCGCGGTTAACATAAAAATAAAAAGAATAACGATGTTCCATTTGACAGAAGTATAAGTTCTCCAAACCTCATACAAATAACAAGGAATGGTTCACTCTATAAAAAAATTATTCAGACATAAATTGTGTGTTTTAGCAAGATTTACATTTTTTGTACAGTAAGATTTCGTCTATCTCTTACGGTTTACCAGTTACGTAAAAGCATCCAGAGTAAATAGGACTACATGGGGTATAGCCAGAAAATTCAAAATATACATTTCACTTGCCATAAAAATATCTCAAACATGTGGCATTTTAGTAAAAATCGTTAGAGCCATTTTCAAGAAAATCAAAATTTTCCAAAAATGTTTCATGTAAAGGGTAGTTTAGGGTGGAGGAATTTTCTTCAAAATCTTCATGTCGCATCCTTGAAAGGCATTAAACTTAAATACCAACTGTGGTTTTTAACCAACTTTTCGTTTTTGAGTTATGATGTCCACAGACTGACAGTCACACAGACACAAAGACACACACGCGCGGACCTTTTTTTTAAAAATGCTTTTTTTGGGATTCAGAGGACCTCAAAACATATATTTCCGATGAAATCTCGACATCAAATTTTTGGATGGAATACAATAGGTACTTCCTCTATTTTACTATACACAGTGGAGAAAGTAAAAATTCATAACTCCTATATTCTCTTCAATAACGAGGAAAATTTTGGCTTGTCTTTTAAGGGAAATCTTGCTCTATAAAATTATACCAATGCTGAATATGTTAGCTTTTGTTTTTATAAGCTATGTAGTTTGTTTGATAATAAACGCATGTGATACAGTGCGTCCTCTGCAAGTTATAGTGTTTATAAAATGACAAAGCCAGAAAGTGTATTCAAGAAACACAAATTTATGGGAAACAGGTATACTAAATCAAATCATGTGCAAGTGTGTGTGGTGAGTAGAGATGAAACATTTTCTTCAATGGACGTGAGGTTGGCTACGCATAAACCATACACTGTAGCTGACTCTGAACTTTACAGCCGGTCAGAGGTCAACAAGAGCAGGTTCCAGGTGCCCAACACACTACAGATAACCCCCTTCCCTATGCCATAATGTGTATATAGTGCGCGTTGAGTTACTCTGATATCTTGGTTAGGAAGGAAATGTTTCACACAGTCAACAAGCATTAAAAGTTTTCGAGTAGATTTACACCCTCAAACAACTCTAAGAAAAAAACTAGAAAGCTCTAAATATAATAGCCTTACATGCTGAACAAAGTGTAAACATAGTCATAGAGATTTTTTCCTAAGTTTTTACTTTAAATAAGATTTTCTTAAATTTACATTTTTTATGTAAATGACCCATTTTCTCATAAACTATCAAAGATATCTCAGTGCAATTTTGAGATGATAAACACAACGTTGTAACGGTTTTATGGAACTAGAATGATGTTAATAAGATGTTTGATTAATTTTAAAAAAAAATTACTAATAAATTTTAAAATAAAACATCCATAATTATGGAAAAATTACAGCGCCCTTAATAAATAACTGTATCATATGATTCAAGTTGAGTGAACTTATAAGGTATGTATCTATATCCCATAAAATATTCACCATGATTTCTTAAATAGTTTCTGAGAAAAAGGGACATTAAGTTAGTAAATTTAACGTTGGCGGGATAGCCTTTTAGCTTCCCCTTAATGTTTAATGGTGTTCATTTATATACCCCCTTTAACATCTGCGGTTATATCGACGACTTTGCCTTCGGAGCAATTGCTCATCGGCAATGGTGTAGAGCTAACATGCTAGTTTCTAGTTTCCGAGGTAGCTGGTTCAAACTCAGCGGACGGCCATGGGTGTTTTTCGAGCGTAAACTTCCTGAGTATGACTTCCTGCGGAAGGGAAGTAAAGCCGGTGGTCGTAAATTTACGGCAGGTAAAATAACCTCAAGCCTGATTAAGAGGCCTGTGAGCAACGTTAAGCGATCTTTCACTATCAATACAGAATGGGGCGCTGAGAACCATAGAAGTTAAAGAAGGTCTATAAATAAAATTAAATTTTATTGGCAATGATGTTCACTGGTTTCACGGTACACATTAAATTATCGCACCTACAGATACAAACACATTTACACTCTCATACTTCCAGACTCTAGTCGGTATGGGTGGCTTAGTTGGTTAGGCGCTGACCTACTGATCCCAGGGTCGCGAGTTCAAATCCGGCCCGGACCGATCGTTTTCAAGTGTGCTTAAAAACAACAGCTCCATGTCAGTAGATTTACTGGCATGTAAAAAAACTCCTGCAGGACAACATTCCGGCATACCGGTGACCCTGAGAGTGATCGTGGCATCGTTAAATAACAACATAATTTTTTTCCTAGTCCCCCTCCTTCATCCGGGAATTGAACCCACAACCTCTGGAGTTGGAAGCTTGTATAGTAGCCACCAGACCAGAGAGGCAGTTAAAATGATTCCACTATTTGGAATATATATTAAATGTTTTGAGAGTTAACACTTAACATTAATGAATGTTAACTATATGCTTATATATGTATTATGTAGCTTACCTGAGTCTATGCTACATTAAACGACGTTTCCAAAACACAATGATCATGCTTTTATCAGGGAGTATACATATATGTACTCTGGTGTGTACCAGCGCTGTAGAAATAAAGGAATAAAACTGGAACTCAACAACTGAGAGGGCTATCTGTCCCCTCTTGTATGTCTATGGGGTTGAAAGAGCTGCATTCCCTAGCTTCTAGCGCCCCTAATGACATCCGCTGGAAGAGAGCTTATTAATTTGCAAAGCAGGAGAAAATATGATTTGGTGCCCCAAAACACTCATTTTATTTTTGATGTTATAGGCACTTACATTATTCAATAATTTTTATGATTTTGAATGTTGATAATTTTTTCCACAGCACATCTTTTCATTTCATGTTTTAAATGATTACTTTCAAACATTTCAAGAGAATTCCAAAAGTCAAACTACAAAAATTGCTATTTCTGTATTACGAAAGGCTTTGTGTTATCGATTTTAACACCAATGAAATTCACAGTGACAATTACAATAAAAGTTATTTTCCCTTGAATTAGAAGTTGTGCTGTGTTAACGACATGGAAACCCAGAAGAAAAATTATTTCACTTCACCGTATACAATATGTATTTATATGACAGCAAAATTCATTTTTAAACGTAATAACATAAAAATATAAAAAAGAATCTGATTGTTGCACTCACATGACTTTCTCTACTCTTGCACTAACCATTCTTACAAACTCTTAATCGTATAATATCTTCTTCGTGTTAGTTAACATAAACATTTCTACAAATTATCTTATTGCTTATTTCCTTGTAGGTGCAAGGGGAATATGGGAATACAGTAGTCTTTGAGCGAAAGTTAAATTTTTAAAACTTTCAAATTCCGTTCTCTTTGCACGCTTAACATATAAAAACTGAATGACGATGTTCCATTTGACAGAAGTATAAGTTTCCCAAAACTCACACAAATAACCAGAAATATCTCTGAAATGGTTCACTCTACAAAAAAATTATATGGACACAAATTGTGTATTTTAGCAAGATCTGCATTTTTTGTATGGCAAGATTTGGTCTATCTCTTACGGTTTACCAGTTATGCAAAAGTCATCCAGAGTAAATAGGACTACATGGAATATAGCCAGAAAATTCAAGATATACATTTCATTTGTCATAAAACTATCTCAAGCATATGGCATTTTAATCAAAATCGTTAGCCATTTTCCAGAAAATCAAATTTTTTGAAAAATGTTCTATGAAAGGGTAGTTTAGGGTGGAGCAATTTTCTTCAAAATCTTCGTGTCGTATCCTTTGAAGACATTAAAATTAAATACCAACTTTGGTTTTTAACCGATTTTTCGTTTTTGAGTTATGCTGCCCACAGTCTGACATACAAGCACATACACACACACACACACACACACACACACACACACACACACACACACACACACACTCAGTCACTCACTCACGGACCTTTTTTCTAAAAATGCTTTTTTGGATTCAGAGGGCTTCAAAACATATATTTCTGGTGAAATTTTGACATCGAATTTCTGAGTGGAATACAATACTGCCTCTCCTATATGTAGTAGAGAAAGTAAAAATTGCATCTGTGTATTCATTTTAGGCTATAAATTTGGTACTAAACGAAAGATTTTAGTTTAATAATTTTATTTCATCTGCACCTTAACTAAGGTAGGGGAAGCACAAACACATGCACAAACCCTCGCGGTTCGGTGTGGGTGGTCAGTTGGTTAGGCCTACTGGTCCCAAAGGTCGCGGTTCAAAACCGGCTTCGTGTTAGCAGATTTAATGGCATGTAAAAGAACTCGTGCGGAACGAAATCCGCCACACCGGCTGCGCTGATATAGTCTTGGCAGTTGACAGCGTCGTTAACAAACATTTATTTTATTTATACACCTGCGGATGATTTAAAAAATTAATTTGGTGAGTTTTGCAACGAGATATCAAATTTTGTGCTGGAATATAATATTTTCTCTACCCATTATATTTATAAGGTGAAGTTCTCTTACTGCAAACGTCAATGGTAAATCACTGCAGTAAAATCTTGCCCAGTATGCGCTGAATGAAGTTTGAAATTTGGTATTTACCAAATTGTCGCTGTTGTTACCCATGCCCTAACCTAAGTGTAAGTCGCAGCTATACAGCATCCCTCATCTTTCCCTTGCACATTTAAAAGGTATCCCGTTTCTAAAAATGCTTTTTTTATATTCTATAAGTAGAGGAAGCATTGTATTCCTTCCAAACATTCAATACCGAGGTATCGAGTATGTGTTTTGAGGTTACCTAAATCCAAAGAGGTGTGTGTGTTTCTTTTACAGCATAACAAAAAGAAATTTTGAGCAAATACCAAACTTTGTTTTTAAGTTCAGTGTTTCCGTGGATGCAACATAAATATTTTAAACAAAATTCCCAACCTCAAAGTACCCTTTATATGAAAAATTCCCATTGCTTTCGATACTCCCAAAATGGTTTTGTTTTGATTATGATGTCCCGTGCGCAAGATATTCATGACAACTGAAACATATCTTGAATTTCTAGGAATAGATAGATGTAAGAGATAGACAAGAATGTAAATTTCTTTAAAACACATTATTGTTGTAATGAACATTATTTTTCTCAAATTAAACATTTCCGAGATATTCGTTCTTATTGTTTTCAATTTTAAGTGCTAAGTCGGTTTTCGATACTTTCTCGTGATAGTGTCTTGCAAAGACCATTTTAAAGCAATCACATAGCGACCCACATTTTAAAAATCTAACTCTCGCAGAGGTGTCAGAAAGTGACACCATGGGTCGTTCTCCTCTTTTTCCCCCTCCGCTCGCTTTGGCTTAGTCGCGTGGCGGTGCTGGGTAAAGGTGACTGGCATTGGCTAATGCGGTACGTCTGCGCCCCTTTAAGTTTCAAAGCATAAGATGATCAGTGTCGGTTACAAATTCCAACTGGAATCCTCCTAACATTTTTCTTTACCCCCATATCCATTACGTCATCAGCAAAGGGTACACTAGAAAAAGGACAAAGTAACCGCCATGTTTCCCCTCAGTGACATCACTATCACGTCAACTTCTTATCGCTCTTGTACCTATAGCAAACTTATTTTAATAATTCCTACAGTTATTAGTGCCATAAAAATAATGTGTAATATATTTTAATTGATTTAAGGTTTCTAAAATCATGTTTTAATTATTCGTTTCCGACTATCGTATTTTAGATCCTGAGATATGCATAAGTATCCTGCATGTCAGTTCGTATCAGTTCTCTGCCTATTATTTCGGTATAGGCCGGAGATAATCTCGCTGCAAGTCGAGTGAAGTGCCCAATTAAAAAAAGCAATAAAATGTGGAAGTTGGACGTGCTATTAGGTTATGCAGCTTCTACTGAATGAGTGCTGCCTTGGTTTGATGTTCGTTTGTCAATAAAAACCGCCATATCGCATGGTTATAAAATTGGAATGTCTCTTCGGAAGTTTACGTCGTTTTAGAGGTTTGTGTTAATCCGTAGTTTATGCAGCGGTTACTAAAATATAGCTTCTTATCAGTTGTCTTTCGAAGAACGGGGTTTGTAAAGAGAAACCCCTGATAATAGAGTTTCTCATATGAAGTACAAAATATTGCTAGCGTTGTTAAGCAATGCTTAATGTTCTCTGAGGTTTTAAAATAATTTAATGTAAAGGACAGGGATTTTATGATTTCTGGATTAAAATTGTCATAAGATAATGCTTTTAAATCAGCAGTTAATTATATACATTTTGTATATTATTTTGTATATTATTTGTATATAATATTCTGGAAATATTGTATTCCAGTTTATTATTATTATTATTATTATTATTATTATTATTATTATTATTATTATTATTATTATTATTATTATTATTATTATTATTATTATTATTATTATTATTATTATTATTATTATTATTATTATTATTATTATTATTATTATTAATTCTATTTCCTTATTTCCCTTGTATCTACAAGGAAATGTGCGATAAGACAATCTCTACATATGTTTTCTCGGTTAACATGAAGTAGATAGAAGAAAAGGGAGATCCGGGTTCGATTCCCGGTACCAGTGTGGGGCTTTTCACCTTCTAGGAGGTCTGGCACGGAGTGCACTCAGCCTCGTTAGGTCCCTGAGGAACTACTTGATGAGAAGTAGCGGCCCCTAGTTGCGCAGACATAACCGGCCAGGAGGGACCGGGGCACTGACCATGTCCCACCTCCAGTACTGCATCCTACACGTGACGCCTGTGGTGGGCAGAGGTGGGAAACGCAGCGGCCAAGCGGTAGGCCTTGGCCTGGAAAAGATTGTTGCGCCACGGCGTTAGTTTTTAGATAGAAGAAAAGCGTTTGAAGAATAGTATTTACAAAAGTAGAAAAAGTCATGTGAGTGCAACACGTCAAATTTTTTTTTGTTCCATTTATGTAGGTACATTTAACTTTTACGGTCATATCCGGGACTCCGTCTTCAGAAATAGCTGATAATGTTAATAACATTGTAATTGTATGCTTTTTAAAGATCGGATTTCTCTAATTTCTAACATGAAAGGCACTAGTTGCGCACTTCCAAACTCTGCGGAGGACGGAATGATCCCAGTTAAAGCAAATTCCTCCACCTCAGCCGAAAATCGAAAACCAGGATCTTCTTGTTGAGAAATCAGAACTCCGATCATTCGACTGTGAAGGCAATGAAGAAAAATTTAGTGATCATTAAAACTCACAATGTTTAATTATTTTTTTATGTTTATTCTCTACCTACATAGTAGGTAGATAAGGTACTGCATTCTACCCAAAATTCGATATCAAGATTTCACCGGAATTACACGTTTTGAGAAGCCATGAACACAAAAAAGCCGCTGAAAAAATATAAGAAGTTTACTGATACCGTAATCGAAAAAAGTATGTACCTTTTATGTAAATATCAGCAGGTGCATAAAAATATGTAAATAGAAAAATTGTCATTAACAAATATATATAAAAAGAACAAAAAACTACATAAATATATTTAAATGTCTTAAAGAAACATCTTCTATGAAGTAAACCGGCTTAAAAGTGTTAGGTTTAAAAGTCTGTATCTAATAATGTTGCACCTCGTTATATTAAAAATAGTTGAATATAACAAATATGAATCAGAGAGGAAAGCACGGAATATGAATTCGAGACCCCTGAAATATGAAGCAGACACACTGGGGTCACACCCTGATTATTCTAATTATAATTCTCTCCTTTCTCCAATCCTTTCCTTTCGTCTGTCTGTTCCGCCTGTACACAGGCTGCCGTGGACCTCAAACAGTGGTGACTCCTCTGACAACTGGCTGTGGAAGTCCGACCCAGCTGGGTGGAACTGCTCCGAATGGGTCGGATTATAAAACAAAAACTGTGATTCTAAGTCTTGGCTCCTTGAATCTGTATCAGGGTGTACCTTCCCAAATGTTATACTTTATTTTCCATCAACAAAAAGTTTACATAACTCCTCATTTTATCAAAACGCTTTAGCAAGCATTTTCTTAGTCTAATATCACTAATGTTATTTTACCAAAATTTACACTAAAGTCCAGAATTAAACCTAATCTTAGAGTAAAACTCCTATTCCTTCTAATTACTGGCATCCACTAACTAATGCTTAACTGTGGCAAAACCTATCTATCCTAACTTTAATCGATCTCATATTATCATCCATCTTAACTAGATAAAACAATACCTTAATCACTATTAATCAACTAAATAAATCAATACATTTAGCTATTACTACTATTCCTACTATTACTTTTCCATGTTTACGTTCTCTACTACGTATAGTAAAGTAGTGGAAGTATTGTATTCCCCCCAAAAATTCGATGTCGAGATTTCAGCGAAAATATATGTTTTGAGGCCCCCTGAATAAAAAAAGCATTTTTAGAAAAAGGTCCGTGTGTGTCTGTGTGTCAGTCTGTGGAACAGCATAACTCAAAAACGAAAAGTCGGTTAAAAACCAAAGTTGATATTTAAGTTTGATGTCTTTCAAGGATGCGACACGAAGATTTTGAAGAAAATACCTCCACCCTAAACTTCTCTTTACATGGAAAATTTTTCGAAAATTTTGATTTTATTGAAAATGGCTCCAACGATTTTAATTAAAATGCATGTCACTGTCATTTTTATGACAAATGAAATGTATATCTTGAATTTTCTGGCTATAGCCCATTAAGTCCTATTTACTATGGATGACTTTTGCATAACTGGTAAACCGTAAGAGATAGACCAAACCATACTATACAAAGTGTAGATCTTGCTAAAATACACAATTTACGTCTAAATACTTTTTTGTAGAGTGAACCATTTCGGAGATATTCCTTCTTATTTGTGTGAATTTTGGAGAACATACTTCTGTCAAATGAAACATCGTTATTCAATTTTTTACATGTTAACCGTGCAAAGAGAACGTAATTTGAGAGCTTTAAAAGATTTCAAAATCACTCAAAGCCTACTGTATACCCATATTCCCGTTGCACGTGCAAGAAAACGAGCAATAAGATAATTTCTGCAAGTGTTTATCTCAACTAACACGAAGAAGATAGAAGAACAAGAGTTTGTAAAAATGGTTAGTACAAGAGTAGAGAAAGTCATGTGAGTGCAACACATCAAGTGTTTAATTTCAACAACCACTATTTATTTAAGTAGTATTTACCTTATACTAATCTTAACCTAAATTACAGAATTGCACTTTACTATTACTTTCAATATTATTTTGATTTAAAATAGAATACATTTTAAAGTTCATTGTTATAGCCTTATCTTTTATCTACCAACTCACAAATATAAGTTATCCACTTCACTATTTTAATCAGTTTTCACTACTACTTCACTAATACTTAATTCCGAAAAAAAATACCTTTATCTAATCTTGGCATTAAAACGGTTTATTATGATGCCATAAATCGTGCGAAATTACCTGCTTTCTGACGGCAGCACCAGAAAATGAAAGACGTGATTACTAATGTGCAACAAGGCACATGGCTAACGAGCATTTGTTAGCAAATTTATTAGTTATTTTTACGTATTTTAGTGCTAGAATTGCATAAAAGTTTATGTAACACGTCTTTACATTGTGACACTCGTAAAAATTAGCGCGTTCGCAGTCAGATTATACACCAGTTAAATAAATAACTATTAAGGTTCCTTTTTACTCCTTTTATTCTCAACTCGGAAATAGAAAATCACCAACCGCTTCACCGTTTTCATCAATTTCCACTGCACTACTACTTTGGTTAAGGAATAATACTTTAAGAAATTCACCATTTTACTTCCATCTTAAATATAACAAAACCATTCTTTTTATTTATTTTTTTTTTTTTCATCAATTTCATTACACTGTTATTTTTCATTATAACATAGCAAATAAACTATCGCTAAATTATGACTTAACTTAACCTTGCTATATTTTCATCTCACTGTGATTTTATAACACTTTTTACTTTCTCTACTACGCATGGTAAGTAGAAGAAGTATTGTATTCCACCCAAAAATTCGATGTATCCAAAAAAAGCATTTTCAGTGTGCGTGCACGTGTGTGTGTGTGTGTGTGTGTGTGTGTGTGTGTGTGTGTGTGTGTGTGTGTGTGTGTGTGTGTGTGTGTGTGTGTGTGAGTCTGTGGACAGCATAACTCAAAAACAAAAAGTCGGTTAAAGACCAAAGTTGGTATTTATGTTTAATGCCCTTCAAGGATGCGACACGAAGATTTTGAAGAAAATTCCTCCACCCTAAACTACCCTTTACATGGAAAAGTTTTCAAAAACTGATTTTCTCGAAAATGGCTCTAACGATTTTGATTAAAACCGTTAGAGATAGACCAAATAATACTGTACAAAAAATGTAGATCTTGCTAAAACACAGAATTTATGCCCAAATAAGTTTTTTTTAGAGTGAACCATTTCGGAGATATTCCTTGTTATTTGGAATACTTAAGCTTTCGTCAAATGGAAGATCGTTGTTCTTTTTTATATATTAGCCGTGCAAAGAGAACGGAATCCCAAAGCTTTAAGGATTTTTACTATCGCTCAAAGCCTACTGTGTTCCCATATTCCCCTTGCATGACAAGGAAATAAGCAATAAGATAATTTGTACAACTGTCGGTCTGGGTGGCTTAGTTGGTTAGACGCCGGCCTACTGATCCCAAGGTTGCGGGTTCAAATCCGGCCCAGACTGATGGGTTTATTAAGTGTGCTTAAAAACGACAGCTCCATGTCATTAGATTTACTGGCATGTAAAAGAATTCCTGCGGGACAAAATTCCGGTACGCCGGTGACGCTGACGTGATCCCGGCAATTGACAGCGTCGTTAAACAACAAAATAATTAAGTAATTATTAATTTATCTCAACTAACACGAAGAAGATATAGGAATAAGAGTTTCTAACAATGGTTAGTACAAGAGTAGAGAAAGTCATGTGAGTTCAACACATCGGATATTTTCAATTGGGTTGGACTCGGTGAGGAAAGATTCCATTGTTAAGAAGCTAAGTATATCTTAATAAATGGCTATCATGCCGATAGTGAAAAATTTTAGATAGTGGGAAATCAGTTCGGACTGTTGATGTCACATCAGGATATGCCAACGCGCAAGCGTGTTTGGTAGTTTTCTCTGTCTAAAAGTCACACACAGTTACCTTATTTTCTTAACCTCAGTAAACTCCATCAAAGAAGAGGGCAAATACTTCACTGGCAAGCGACCTCCATTAGACAGGGGTCAACAGAGGATGACCGAACGGGTCCTTAAGAAACCAGCGTTGTCACAGTTTACAGCTCTTGCAAAAGGCACTCCAGTGGTCGAGAGTGAAGGAGAAACAGTTTTATTACAATAGCCGAAAGTGCTTAACCTAAAGGTTCCTGCCACCTGGTTAGTGGGGTGAGGTGAAGATAGGGCAAAGTTCTCTACTGATGAACGCAGCGGTATGTACTTCTACCCACGTAAGCTTAGGATCGTTATAAATGCGTACAGGACACTTGCATAGAAAAACATAGGATCGGTGTAAGATGTTCGTTTTCCTAAGAAATTCTTTAGTTAAGTCCACCCCGTCTATCTTTAGAATGTTTTTCTGTTTATAAAGCAAGCCGCAGATTCGGGTAGCTAATTCAGCATAATGCGTTCACGCCATAAATATGTACTTAGAATATAAAACAGGAAGAATTCCATTAAGCTTCAATTGCAGGTTATAGGGTAAGATTTTCCATAGGGTACTGGGGTTCCGACCCCTTCAGTTGCCGTGGTACGGGTGCTGCGGACCCCAAGCACTCGTGGTACTTCTGACGAGACCAGAAGTACTTCGGGCCTCTCCCGCAGGGAAGTTGTTCGGATTGGGTTGACCTCGGCGGGACAGTGGTTCCCGATACCCATGGGGAATTGGTTGCGCCTGCGCGGTGATAGGCAGAATTGTGAGACGCCTCAATGTCCTCCAGCACCAACCTGGAGAGCTAGTAGCTGGTATGCTAGATTGCCGGCGGTCCGACCAAGGCTTTCGGTAGTCTTCCCAAATGGGTTGACGCGCGTAAGTGGCGTATTCACTTCCGTGCCTGTGTAACAGCAGGGGGTTTAGACTCAAGGCATTGCCGTAATGGAAATCCCACACAAGGAGTGGCACTCGAATGTCGCCTTCCCTTGTTTTTGAGGGGGAAATTCGACTCCTGATCGACCTCCTTCACCATATAGGTGACGTTGTGTTTATGTGGATTGTAAAGATTTTTTGAAAAACTTTTTCGAAATCCTAATTATTTAACAAATCATGGCGTTTATGAATTCTAGCTAATACTTTGCAATAAAAATAAGTAAGCCTAAGGTAGCAAGTGAGCCTGTGTATGCCGACCTCACATGACCTTACATGTTTCCAAAATTGCAGTAGAAAATGCTCTTCCTGTCAGGACGGAGCAACATCATTGTAGTTAGTGCGGCAAATAATAGTTCTTTGACATACTGCTTTATTTAACTTGGTTTTAGTAATATCACCTGGATATTGTTCCCATATACTGGTGTAAGCCTAAGAGAAAATTCTTGTCCTTCATTGGAAGTTTCATAGCACTACAACCAAGAGGTAAGGGTTAAGATGAGAGGCAATGGAGAATATTAAATATTTCATAATATTTCCTAGCTTCTGCCAAGGAAATAAGGAGTAATGCCAAATAAAATTACCTAACGAGGTTGTTGTCAATAGGGCTAAGGAAAGAATAATCTATAGTTAACTGTGCTGAAGTTATATAGCAGAACACTTAAGTATATTATGAAACAAAATTGATGGTTTTCTTGCATTGCGAAAGGATTGCTCAAATTGTTAGACTGAGGCTGTAGATTAGTGCTAAAGCCCGTTTCAGCGTGAGAGAGCTGCCTTTAATTCCACCCGCATCAGTCTGTTGACGCCCTGGCCTCTAGCACGGCGTGAATATGAAATGTTATTGCCAGCGAATCTCCTACTTCACAGCAACCATCGGGCACTCCTTAAAATTCTTCGAAGTAACGTTCCAAGTAACGTTAGCATATTCTTCGTAACCTGTGCCATAACATCAGTTCATCAGCCGTAACAACTAGCATTTAAGCACGTTTTCCATTGCTTGTAATGACCATCGCAACATCAATGTTTAACATACGAAAAGTATCCCATGCAAATTACTAGAAGGACATTAGTCAACTTTGAGGAACACTTAGCGGATTTGATTTGATTTGATTTGGTTTAAGGGCGCTCAACTTCTAGGTCATCAGCGCCCTTAAAAGATTCATGGCAATAGCCAGATATAAATTTCACTCAAAAAATAAAAATACTAGCAACAAGAAAAGTTTACAAAGGCAAAAGGCAGTGGCAATAGCCAGATATGAAACAAGGTGATAAATACGTCCAAAAGCAGAAACAGTTAATTAAAAAATTTAAATCCTCTCACACTTAGCGGATGAAGAAATAACACATTGTAGCTGTTATTACGTAATACAAATTCATCTTCAGTTAAAATCAGAAGTAAATGGTCTGGATAAAGAAGTGATAGGGTTTCAACTCTCATCTCCATTGGAAATAACAAAGAAAATTCTGTTCAACATATGTTGAGACATAGCCAATCTCACTATTTGTTTGCTGTTTTTCCTGATCCATTACTAAATTTTATTACCAGGCATAGGAATTCCTAAACAATTGGCTTCTATTTATGCCAACAAACTTACTGTTGGTGTTTTTAAACACACAAGCCGTGTGTGGGCAAAGTTTAAGAGGTAGAACTGGAACTTAAAAATTCAACGCCACAACTGGGATTTGAACCACAGTGACCATAAGCCACTGACGACAGATAAAACACGGTCTCTTGATTGGTCCGCACACTTCAGCAGACTGCACAAGGAATAAGGGCGAGATTTGTTATCTTTGACGACACTGCGTAAAGGATGGTAACAGTTCAACCTAATTTCCTTTCGTTCTGGCTTTAGTGCTTGGGAATTCCTATATATGGTTATTACATAACTACCTATAATAGGGGGAGCGAGCATTGCATTTGATCCAAAAATTCTATATCGAGATTTTACCAAAAATAAATGTTTTAGGACTCCTGAATAAAAACAATAGAAAATAGATTCCAAGGATGCAACACGAAGATTTTCAAGCAAACACTCTCAGTCCAAGCTATCATTTACGTCGAAAAATATTGGTTTTTTTTTTTTTTTTTTTTTTTTCTCTCACAACTGAATCTATCGCTTTTAATTAAAAAGTCCTGTGCTTAAAATGCTTGCATGATTCATAAAATGTATATATTGAATTTTCTACGAATAGTCTGTGAAATACTCTTCATTCGGAATTAGTTTTGTAGAATTTTGTGTAACTGGTAAATCGTAAGAGACGACGATTTACTGCACAAAAAGTAAATATTTTTAAAGCGCACAAATAATTTAAAATAATGAGAACCTCTGCACTAGGATTTTCCCAATTTTTAGGTATAAATTGCTCCCTTCACAGTCTCGTTTCCTCACTTTTTATTGTATAATGTAAGTCATTATCTGGCTCTCCACATAAAGAAAATGTATCCAAATCCACTCCCTTCCTCACTCCTCTTAATCTATGTACACTTAGTCTAATTCATGTCCAACCTTCCCTTCCTGAGCTATTACATAGATCCACAAACTTCTCTCTGCCTCAATCCCCCTTTAGTTGGCTGTATAGTACTAAAGTTTTCTTATCTCTTAGGCTTTGAAATGGTTCTTGTTTCTCTATATCCTGTACTCTATACCTTACCTCTTTCCAGAAACGTCTAACTTGTCCATCCCTTACTTCCCATGATGTTGATTCCAATCTCCTGTAAGATTCTCTTCAATCCCTGCACCTAGTTCATCCCATTACTGACCTTTTCCTGCATTGCCAAACACTCCTCAAAATACATATTCTGCTCCAGCGGTAACATAGCAATTACTTCTTACATAAAAGTGTTGAGGACATTATCTGGATCGACCCACTTTGATGTTACAGTCCTTCATGCAATAAAATCACTTAGCAAATTTGCTTTCATTCACATATTCGCTCCTTAGCTGTTTTTCCAATACTCGTTGCACACCGTCACTACCATGTCCATGGCACAGAATTATTCTCCTCTAGGCACGATGTGAAGTCTTACATAGCATGGTTGGTGTGTCGGAAGTAAATGCATATCCAACAACTAGTTGAAGTTTCTCGGTTATCTAATAACACATTTTGTAGGCTTCGTGTTTGATGTACCCCAATTAGGCATTATTGGAGAACGTCAGGCAAGACTTCGAAGTGGCCCGTCTGAACAGCTGTTAAATTTGGCGATCCTCTTCCAATCCTTTGTCTCTCATAACTGAGATATTCATTCATGCTTGTTAGAAAAGTAAATCATTTTAGATCTCTTTCAACTTTTTCTAGTGTGTGGTAGTACAACAGCCCGTGTACTTGTGGCGACCCGTTGTCCTACAGTGATTTTGATTTATCGGATATTATTTTCAAGGAAGAATATAAGATAAAACAAGGAAAACATGTAGCAACAGTTATGGGTCTTTTGGTACACATGTACTTCAGAAGGCGATGCTGAATTCCAAGATGTTAAAAATAGACCAAATGAGGCTGTGTAAAAAGTCTTCCATACTGAATTTTTAGTGATGACTTTTATCATAGCATATGTTTTGAGTCGTGAAGATTTTTTAAATTTGATGCTAAGGTCAAGAGATCTCTTCGACTCTGATTCTTTAAGTGTAGCAGATTAATGCAGAATATTCTGCATATTAGTAAACGGTACGATGTTTGCTTTGTCGGGAGATTCATTACAAATTTGCCATGTTTTCACCACTTATTTACTTCTCAGAGTGACTCAATGACAATCGGCACAGAGGGACTTAGCACCTCGATGAAAAGGCGATCTTTTGAGCCTATGCCCCTGACGGGGCAACCCAGGAGTATGGGTGAGGTGAATGGATCCTAAGGGCGGCCAAAACGGTGCCATGACAGAGCAGCTGACAGGATCCCTACATTTTACCAGTTAGAAGCACCCCGGTGGAGATTGGCTTAGCTCCCCTCCACCCTTGGGCTTGTACCATCCTATGGAGGGCCCTAAAACCAGTGGCTCATCTTCCTATTCAGGGGACGAGATTTCCAGAGCACATTTGTTCCCCCTGCCACGCTGCTGCCGCGACGTTCGCCGACGCTTCTAACCCTGAAAGAAACTTAACGGGATAAAGGATGAAATGCAATAATTTGTGTAACGAAATGGAGGGATAGGAAATATGGACAATACTGAAATCCTACGCTGCATTCGCCTGGCGACCCAGGGAAACCTCCGAAGAAAACCAAGGGTCAGGAAGGTCGGCCACAGGGATCGAATCTGCGTCCTCCCGAATGTGGGTCACAGACGTTACCACCTGAGCCATCCCGCTCCGTGAGTATATACAACTGTTGCTATGGTTCCTTTACTCAGATATACCATACCATCTGCAAAACGTACAACCAGAAGCTGGAAAGTCTGCACTTAAATTGAAAGTGTAATTGACTACAACATGGAGGGCTACAACAGATGCTTGGCCTTAGAAAAGAGCTTCGGAACAGAATGATAATGAAATATAGAGACTGTAACAGGAGAGTCGACTCGTTCAAGACTGGAAGATCAGGGAAGGGGTTCAGTGATGTAGGAATAGGATAAGAAAGAGAAGCAGAATTTCCTGATTCATTCACCAAGTAGCCAAACCACAACTACACTGAGGTCAAAGGCCTTCCTGTTTTTAGTAGAACTCTAAGTTGCAAGCGACGATATCCGGCTGTTCCTTCCGTCGTCATTACGCGACCTCGATTCGCAGAGTCAAGGTGTTCGAGTTGTTTACTGTGTCGGACGGCGCGATGGTCCCGTTAGCTTGCCTCACCGGAGGGCGCCTCTCTTCTTACTGACCTACACTTCGTCTTCCTTCCTAATATTGCGTGCCTCACGCTACTCCATTATCATATTCAGGGAGTGTGGGAGACCTGAAAAATGCTCCTGTGGACCATTGCAGTTTATTCGTATCCATGAATTAGTGAGCTCCTTAACCGGGTTGTTGCTTAAGGCAGAAACAGGATAGAATAATTGGGTTTAATGTGGGCTGCAGCTCTTTGCCTTCCATAGACTCTTAGCTTTCTCTATAAATAATCTTCTGCTGGTTCGATTGCTTCTGAAAGTCTCTGAGGTCTTTCAAATCGTTCAATATAGTAAATAGATCATTCAATATAATAAAGTAATGTTAAAATAAAATGCTAACTATTTTTTATATCTTGTCACAGTCCTAATTTAATTTACATTATTGCATCTCGAACAAATGTATTTGTAACTGTTATATTCTATACAGATCCTTTCAAAGATCCATTATCCGTTTGCTTTAAATATGGTATTGACCATGCTTTTGATGGGCCCTTCTAAAATACTGTTAGTGCGCGGATTTACCCGCGGATCTCCACTGTTCCCGAATGAATAGGAAGGAGGAAATTAATATACATGGCAGGGAACAGCAATTGAACACTTTTGGTAATTGTAGCCATTTGTTGAAACTAAGAATCCATACAAGAATATAGCAGAAGTGGATCATTTTGTTATTCTCTGCTTTAATTTACTAATTTACATTTACAGTCCAGGTATTATCAAAAGTTAGGATTTTAAACGAATCAATAATTGATGTTCTACTTTATCTACCTTGATTTTCGTTATGATTGTCAAGATGGAATATCTAATAGCAATTTGCTTCCTTGGCTTCTCACTTCCATCGCAATTTAAATAATAATCGAGTTAGAGAGACAGTGTAAAAAATATGTCTTCTTGGATGTTCGCACTAGGGACCTCAGAATATAGAAAATAGTAATATTGATGATGTCATACAGAATGTACAAGTAAAATACAGGAGCACATCAATTACCCACATATAAAATGCATTTTGAAAACGGATTAATGTTGCCAGTAGATAACATTTAAGAACCTTCGCAAATCTTTTGTTCATATTTAAGTTTGTTTTCGTCCCTTAGTTTTCCATTTCCCTTTTGTAATACACTCAAACAATTTTTGATTTCATAACTGATTAATACATAGTTCAATTATTTTAGTCGTGAAGGAAAGCAGATCTTAACAAAAACATTACTTCAAGTTACCCTCTTTATGTGCTTTCTGGGAAATATTCCGATTTCTCTCCTTCAGTAATGGAGCAGTCTACCTCATGGTTAATTTTAAATTAATAGTACGGAATTCATCCACACTGGCATGCACTTATAGTGAACAAGCTTGCAGTAGTTGATTTGTGATATTGTCGCCGGTTTTGTATCCCAGTATAAACATGTTGTATGCTTCTGAATAAATAATCGGTGAACCATAACAGATAAGGAAAACTTGCTACATGAAAAACGTAAATTTTGTTAAATATACAATTTATCTATAATACTTTCGTAGAATTAACCTTCACGAGAATTCTTTGTATTGGTTTTAATTTTCCAACACTATATCATACCTACATTTTTTAAGTTCTAAGTCACATTCATTTGTTTCTCGCGACGGTATGCAGGGATTATGGAATTTCAAAGCCAGCAATTTGTAATTCGCTTTTATTATAATTTAAACTTCTTAATCCCTTGTATTTCTAAGAAAATATGTAATAAAAGTATTTCTGCAAGCGTTTATCTCAACTAGTTTGAAATATAAAAGTAAACGTGTATAAGAACGATTTCTAGAAGAGATATAAAAGTAAACGATGGTGGATCAGATTGTTTTTCTTTCATTCTCTCCCCCCCCCCCTTCTTTTCTGGGGTCTATAGAGAAAAATCCGAGTCACATGGATGATTATTTTCAATTTACAACTTGATCTTGGGGCTCGGTCTGGCAAATATTCCTTGTAAAGTCGGCGGAGTACAGTGTGAATGTAAAGTTTGTGTTTTTTATCATCTGAGAATTTGGTATACAATCCTCTGCCAGGAATGGAGATGATGAACGAGGTGTAACAACGAGGCAATTGGCTGTCACATCGCTGTCAGTGCTTAGTCACGACTTTTTCATTCCACTAAACACCAGAAGACAGCTTGCTCTCTAACTGGGTTAATGGAAACTTCGACCTACTTTGGTACTGCAGTGGGATGGTCGCGCTTCATCTCTTTTGCCTGATGTAGCGGAACGCTTCTCTTGTAGGTACAATATTAGGAAATTTCATAGGTCACTCTTTTCCTCAAGTATCCCATAACGTGGGTAAACTACTCAATGCCGTACATCCAGCGCTCATCGCAACATCCACGCTGCTAATGTTAGCTCTTCAAACCTGTGGTTGCTGTAGAAAGTTAGCCAGGAAGTCACTGATACCACACGGGCAATGTTCTACGATAAAACGGATAGAACTGCGCTTCCCAAAACAATTAGGTGAAATCCAGAAGAGTACTAATTTAAAAGACACCAAGAAGACCGGATTTTATCATCGTGGTAATAATTTAGTTTCTTACAAGTAGTAGATTTCATTACCTAACCAAAACTATGCATAATCTCTCAGTTCATCTCATTTCGCCATTATTTTCTGTATTAATACATGAGAGGTTTCTTTCACAAATGTACTGTACCAAATTAAAATGATTTTTAGTTTCGAAAAACAAAACCCTTAGTGGTTTTGCAACAATGTTATATTAAGAATTAATGGATCTGTATAATTTTTTGATCCATTATGCCCCGCCTTCAATAGCAATTGTCATATTGGCGGCCTTTTACCTTTGGAATATTCACACTATCATTCATACTTCCCTATTTAGGGGAGAATAATCTTGACTAGAGAAAAATTTCTATGTTCCAGCCGGGAATCGAACCCTTGCACAGCAAGCAAGTACGCTACCGACTGATCTACGGCCAGCCCTCTATATTTTATAAATTCCTAAAAGTTGACATCCTTTTAAAGATATGCCTTATTTTATTTTTTTATAACTATGTAGTGCGAATTTGATTTCGAATTTAGGTCATTTTAAATTTATTTTAAAACTAAATCAATCCCAACAATTACGTTGCTTAGTATTTATCAATGTAGTGTTTCACACATGAATAACTTTTAAATAATTACGGATTCAAGAGTTAATATAAATCCTAGGAGTAAATAATTCTCATGGTGAATATCGGTGTTTGAATATTTATTAATACATATTATTTGCCTCTACTATCACAGTTTTATAAAAATACAATTTCCTTTGATTCTACTGGAAAATGAGAACTCTTTCATTCATTGTACGGAGTGTTAGTAACCCTTTTGCCATCAAGAAGAGAGATATATTGTATGTTCATATTCCAAAGCCTCCTATATTCCTAGACAATTATGGATTTTGTAGCTTTTGCGAACAAGGCCCACGTTTAATATACCGAACACGTTACTGTGCCTATCTACTGAAGATATTATGTATGTATTCTAGCTTAGGCCCTATAGTAATAATATATGTGCACCTTAAATGTATTATCTCCTGTAAATTGCGCCTCTGTTGTGTTTGAATTATGTATACTACAAAGAAAGCTTTGTAGACGGTCTGCCATGTCTAGGACAAAATGCACATGTCTTAACCACCCGTTGAAATCTCCTCCGTTGTTAGCATTGCTAAGGAGCTGTACCATTTTTCCTATGCATTCTTATAAATTAAATTGTCCAGAAAGTTTAAGAGATATTTTATTTCTCAATCTTTGAGTGTTTTAAAACTTGGTGTAAAATAATGCTAATACTTTCGATACCGCATAAGGCACAGGCCTCACAGACATTTCGAAATAAGAAAAATACCAGAACAGAAGAAAACAGCAGGCAGTTTGATACTGCTAGTACTGTTTGCCAAAAGTCACTGGCTCGTATCTCGCTTGTGACCGGCGAGTTTGTTCGTATTGTTGTTTTATTCTGTTATTCTTTTTATTTCTTTATTTTTTCTTTTTTCCTGTCTCCTCATTTGGTTGCTATCCAAAACCCCACTTCATGCTCCCATTTGGATCTAAATGGCCGACGGGTCATGCAAAATAAACCACCTAGCTTTGTTAATGTTTTGTTTCTTTTATTTTATTTTGCTGAATGTTTTAGTTACATTAAATTCGTAAGTAATAATGCAGTTATTGCATTGATTTGAATAACAATTATTTATGGAGATTTAGTGAAGCCTTTTAATCATAATTTCTTGTAAGGTTTACCAAAGCATAAAAATAGAAGTCAAATTATTAAATTGTTAGGAGATAAATTGTCAAACAGCTGAAATGTCTCATTCAAATGACATTTTTAAATAAATGTTTAACGTCACCTCAATACCTCTTTCATGTGGTGATGGTTGCTTTCAGGTAGTTTAATATGCAACACATGCAACAACAGTAGCGTAGTCGTTTTTCTATAATATCTGCTTCATAACTTGCTGAGAGATGGCTTCAGTTTCGTATTCGCGGTCCTGTGACATTTGGTTTATTACTAATGATTAAATCTGAATGCAGACCTTTGCGATCTGTGACTGTTTTATATGTGTATGCAGCAGACATATGGTGATGAGCAGGTGGCCTTAGTTGCATAGTCGCCTTGCATTTGCCTTATTTCCAATTCTTTGTTCTGTGGTTGGACTTTCGACCGTGATATTCAAAATCTGCTGTATATTTACTGACGCTTGATGACACGAGGAGAAAAGTAAAAAAGGTTCAGTAAACGGTATTTGATCCAGCAACTTACAGAATGCGAGCCACAAACGCTGCCATCTAATGGTTTAATCAGTGTTCAAGAAAACTCAGGAGACTATGATAATAATTATCTATTTAAAAGTAGGTATATATAATATTAGGTTGAATATTACATATTATTTTCATGAGCTCACGATAAACAAATGAACGGTCACTTAGCATACGTGTACTGCTCAGACAGTATCATGCTTTCTCTACCTTCGGTACCAAAAGGGCAGAAGAAGTGAAACGTCATACAGCAGATGTTGGGGGAAAGTTCTCGTTTAGATATATCTATTTATTCACAACATAACAACAGTTCAAACTTCACCTTCCAATGCTAGGGCCTTCAACAAAAACGGTATTTTGTATTGAATGAGATAGCGGTTTGCTTTTTAGCGATTGAAGAACGTCATTAATTATTGTAACGTGTCTTGTCTTGAAAATATGTCTGAGGTGTCAAAACGTCCCTGAACAAAATTCAGGCCACCCAAGGTCTACTCCCTTGTATCGTACAAGGACAACATGGATGGAATATGCACGTTCACTTTTGTAACTGATGAATAAGCCGCTTTGTCAGGTGCTAAAGCCAAATGCGGGCGAAACCATCTCTACAGTATATGTACTTGTATGATGGGGAAGACTAGAATTTACGTCTTGATTACGTAAAATGGCACAAGCATTAGCAATTTTAACAACGGAGGAGATTTCAGCGAGTGATTAAGATATACAAAACAGAACGCATTGTATTTTGTCCTTAAATATGCCAATCCATTTACAAAGCTCTCTCTGTAGCATACATAATCAACAAAGAGCAGAGACGCTAATTTACAAGAGGTAAAGCATATTACCATAGGGCCCAAACTAGAGTGCATACTGACAATCTTCAGTATATTATATGTAGAGCTTGTTCGTAGAAGCTACAAAATCCATAATTGTCTAGAAATAGGTTATAGAACAGGGCTCCAACCTTTTCTCTTACGTAGTGAGCGGCTATACCCCACTCCACTCCTCACTCGGAGGGACAGACAGGTGACGGACACAAACAGGCCATTCTATGGAAGTTTCTAAGTCACGCCTTGAATTTTCTGGGAATGTTCTCAGATCTCTTCATCCTGGATGATTTTTGCATAAATGGTAAACATTAAGAGACAGACAA
This sequence comes from Tenodera sinensis, assembly GCA_030765045.1. Lineage (NCBI taxonomy): Eukaryota > Metazoa > Arthropoda > Insecta > Mantodea > Mantidae > Tenodera > Tenodera sinensis. The sequence continues at coordinate 71,243,910 of CM060968.1, forward strand.
AAGTTTACTAAATAAATAATGTGAACCTCTTTGAAACACGTAATTTATGTCAAATACTTTTCTTTTTTCTTTTGAGTAAACTATTTCCGAGATATTCTTTCCTATTTGTTTGAATTTGCCAATGTTTATACTTTTTTTTTTAAATAGGAATATGTTATGTATTCGTTTTTTCATTCCTTGGCCTTGCAAAGAGAACGGAATTTCCAAGGCATCGCATAGCAACCAACTTTTAAAAACATTTCATTGTATTCCCTTATTCCCCTTGCACCTACAAGAAAATTTGCAATAAGGTGATTTCTGAAAATGCTTATGTCGATTAAAATGTATATAGAGAAATAAGCATTTGCAGGAATAGTATGTATAAGAGCGAGTATAGCTCTACATATATTTGCGAACAGAGTTCCTCCAAATTGAACTATACTAAAAGTCTGTATCACAATATGTTACGCGACGATCACTTGGTGGATCTTCTAAGGCTATCACTTCGACTTTGTCGCCAAGTATTGATTGACTTCTTAAACGTAAGCAGTACCAAAATCACTAATGAACAGATGTTTATCGTATGAGATTTGAAAGTGCTCTCGTAAATCAGACGCAACGTACATGTCACCAACCCGCCACTGCAACACAAGGCACGGCTTGAGGTTAAAGAGGCAAAGTCCGTATGTAGTGGAAGGAGGTAAACCCACTCTCCCCTCTTTCGCAAACGTTGGACATCGCTGTTATAGAAGTCTTCGGACCTTAAACACACAATGTCTCTCCTTCTCCTTCTCTCTCTCTCTCTCTCTCTCTCTCTCTCTCTCTCTCTCTCTCTCTGTCTATCTTTGTAGCATAAGGTCACTCATACTCCCGTACAATAGATGACAGAGTTTACATTTTACTGTAGAATCAAGGAAATTACCTATATTTTTACAAAGCTGTATTAGTGGAGACAAATAATTTTAATAAACATTCAAATTACCTCATTCTTATAAATTAAATGATTCGGAAAGTTTAACAGATATTTTATTTCTTAATCGTAAAGCATTATAAAACAAGAATTGCTAATGCGGTATAACCAAATAATTAATAGATTACATTCATATGATTTTCCTCACCCACTCTTCAAAAAAATAATCTTATAAAAGCTTATTGCTCTATTATTTTCATGCCAGTCGAGAGATAAACATTTTCAGAATTCATTATACATTTCCTTCGAGGTACAAGAGTAACAAGGAAAAACAATAGGCTTAAGCGACAGTCAGATCTTACAAGAATTGGTCGCTATGTAATGGATTTAAATTTCCTTCTCTTTGCATGATCAGGAGGGGGAAAAGCGAATAACGTCCTCTCATTTAATAAAAGTATACGTATTTGAAAGTAAAATCAATAACAAGGAATATCTCGGAAATGGGTAACTCTAAAAAGGACAAATTGTATGCTTTAACGGTTTGCATTTTTTCCTTAGTAAGATTCTCTCTGTCTCATACGGTTTGAACGTAAAGATACGAACAACAGAGAAGGCCTCCGCTACTGCATGTGACTCCCGACCGTTTGTGCTCATATTGAAACACCGGAGGGGGAGGTAGGGAGGTAGTGAGGTATGAAGGGAGGGACCCGGAAGGTGAGGAAATCCTGATAATGTGGGCAAGACTGCACGGGATCCCTAACGTTTCCAGTTCGAATGTGCCTGACACCGACCACTCACACTGTATGAGTCTTCCCTTAGGATTTTTTTCTGTGATGTCTGCATCTGAAAGAAGATGGGGTGTTATAAACAAGAGCGAAGTTCTAATACATTATGCAGTCATACTCGGTTGATCTATGGGTTTGCAAAATTTGTACCTCAATAGCATATATGCTAAACAGATTAATTTGATTAGGATAATAACGCATTCTGAGAACTTAGAATGGGTCACTAAACTGTTAGATAAGTTATATATACATCTGTAAAATAATGCATTTTAAAATTATAACTATCTCTGAAGTACTCTATCATTTATACAATCAACTACCACTAAAACGATTGTAATCAATATTTTCTAAAGCCCTCAGCTCTAAAATTTCAATTGCATTGCAGCAATATGATAATATTGTATAATAAGTTTATTAGGCACACATTATATAATTATGTTCCCGTTAAGGCAGAAAGGTGGGGAAAAAAATATGCATCTCACGGGATTCGATCCATGTTCAGGACATCACTCTAGGCCAGCGGTAAAGGGTTCCGCTACTACCGAATACAGAAATGTTGTGTGCATGATTGAGCTTACGTTGGCAAGCAAAGCACCCAATATTGGCATCGTGGTTACTTCTAGTCCACTATTTAATCAACACCCAATAACATATTTTCTGCAGGTGCGCTGAAGTTAAATTTGCAATGTTTTCCCGTAAATGTAAAAGGATCGCTGAAATGTTGCTTTTCAGAACTTCGAGGTAAGCTACGAGGTGACATGACCGCCTCTGAACAGCAAGGGAGGCATATGACTAATTTAATTCTCGTGCCATCTATGTAAGTACGTTTGCAAATTAGGTGACCCTTCGCGCAGGTCTCACTGAAGTTGGGTATTTCCTTTTGTGAAAGATAGTACGTTGCGTTTGACTTAGGAAAGCACTTTCAAATCCTATACGAACATTAACATGATTTCTTTGGTACTGCTGACGTTTAAGAAGTCTATCAACATTTGGCATAGCCTTAGAAGATCCACCAAACTATGTTCGAAAATGTATGCAGAACAATACTCACTCTTATACAAACTATTCTTGCAAATGCTTATTTCTCTATATACTACGTTTGAATCGACATAAGAATTTTCAGAAATTACCTTATTGCGAATTTTCTTGTAGGTGCAAGGATAATATGGGAATACGGTAGGCTTTAAGTGATAGTGAAACGTTTTACGAGCTGGTTGCTATGCAATGCATTTGAAATTCCGTTTTTTTTTTTTGTTTTTTTTTTTTTTGTTTTTTTTTTTTTTCAAACCTGAAAAATGAAAAAAAATGAGTAACATATTTCTATTTGAAAAAAAATATAAATATTGGCAAATTCAAACAAACAAGGAAGAATATCTCATAAATGGTTCACTCAAACGAAAAAAGAAGTAGGTATTTGACATAAATTGTGTGTTTTAAAGAGATCCATATTTTTTATTTAGTAAGTTTTTGCCTGACTGTTATTGTTTGCCATTTATGCAAAAGTCATCCAGAATGAAGAGGTCTTCTGAGGAAATTCCCAAAGAATTCAAGGTATGACTTACAAACTTTCATGGAATCGCCTGTTTGTATCTGACACTGGATACTGGCTGTCTCTCCTTCCAACTGAGGGATGGAGTGAGGCATCACCGCTCACTGCGTAAGGTTGTCCAAAGAGAAAAGGTTGCACACCTTTAGTCTGGAAGTACAAAACGTTCTTGTGTCCTCTACGTGATCACGCCTATGTCTGCTTGCTCACTAAACTACCACTTTTTGTTGGGAGTACATGCACTACACTACAAGTAAATTATAAACCAAATAACCACTAGTTTTTCTTAACGAACCATGGCGTGCACATTGTAACTACATTAAAATATGCGGGTTGGGCATATTTCCCGGTTTACATGCTGAAGATCTGCTTGGTTTACCACTTATGTTTATTTTTACTTTCTCTACTGGTAAGTAGGGGAAGTATTGTATTCCACCCAAAAGTTCGATGTCGAGATTTCATCGGAAATATATGTTTTGAAGCACCCTGAATCCAAAAAAAGCATTTTTAGAAAAAGGTCTGTGTGTGTGTGTCTGTGTGTCAGTCTGTGTGTCAGTCTGTGTGTCAGTCTGTGTGTCAGTCTGTGCGTCTGTATGTCAGTCTGTGGACAGCATAACTCAAAAACGAAATTTCGGTTAAAAACTAAAGTTGGTATTTAAGTTTATTGTCATTCAAGGATGCGACACGAAGATTTTCAAGAAAATAGCCCCACCCTAAACTACCCTTTACATGGCAAATTTTGATTTTCTTGAAAATGGCTCTAACGATTTTGATTAAAATGTCATATGTTTGAGATATTTTTATGACAAATGAAATGTATATATTGAATTTTCTGGCTATAGCCCATGTAGTCCTATTTACTCTGAACGAATTTTGCATAACTGGCAAACCGTTAGATATAGACAAAATCTTGCTGTACAAAAAATGTAGATCTTGCTAAAATACAAAATTTATGTCCGGCTAAATTTTCTTGTAGGGTGAACCATTTCGGAGATATTCCTTGTTATGTGAGTTTCGGAAAACTTAGAACTTTAGCGAAATGCAACAACGTTGTTCATTTTTTATATGTTAATCGTGCAAAGAGAACGGAATCTCAAAGGTTAAAAAGATTTGACTGTCGCACAAAGCCTTCTGTATTCTAATATCTCCCTTGCACCTACAAGGAAATAAGCAATAAGATAATTTGTACGAATGTTTATCTTAACTATCATGGAGATATAGGAATAAGAGTTTGTTAGAATGGTTAGTACAAGAGTAGAGAAAGTCATGTGAGTGCAACACATCAGATTTTTTAGAAAACTACATTCACGGTTTCTCAAATAAATGAGCATCTCTTTCATCGGTTTCGTAGGAATCTTACAGTAACACACGGACTTCTAAGCCAACGACGTATTTAATGTTAAAATACAATTTAAAATAAAACAAATATTCAAATAATATGGTAAACTAAAGGTGCTTTTATGCAAATATTGGGATAAACTTTAAAGAGTCTCTCCAGATGCTTATCATCAAATTTGAACCAAACCCGATCTTTGTAATACTCGTGCTTCTAACCCATGTGGTTTCCTAAAAATCGCAAATTTTTTAAAGGTTATCCATAATTAGTACCTATTTTACCCATATTTGAAATAAATTGTTACGTTTTCTTTTTATTGCTTCATTGCTATCATGTCGGGGGTTTCATTTTGAGAAATAGCTGATTATACTAGTCGCAACCACACGTGAACCTTGTGTTTTTTTGATTCAGGGGACCTCAAAAGGGGTATTTGAAAACCCTACATGGAATCCTTTAGTGGAATAAGTACTTCTCCTTACTATAAGGTAATGTAATACAGTATTTATTGCATAACGGTTAAATAATACAGTTAACAATAGGTTGAGTCACATTCCCCTTGCAGTTACAAGAAAATTAGCAATAAAATCATTTCTACGGATGTTTACCTCGATTAACATGAGATAGCGGAATAAGAGTTTGTAAGAATAGTACAAGAGTAGAGAAAGTCGTGTGACTGCAACACAGATTTGTAGTATGTGTGGCTCGTGTTAAAAGCTCTACTTTTAGTACCAGGTGTATAAAAGTATACATTATGTATTCGTTTCTCGTCAGCATGAATGCAACAATGAAGTGGCAAGGCAGGGCAACAACACGGAAGAATAACATTCCCTGTTAGCAGGAGTTACACCGAGGTATTTGTAAACCGGCGTCGTTAACAGTAGAACAAGAGGTTTTTGCCTTGTGCAAATTCCTGCAGTGGAGAACGGTGCCGAAGGAATACCGCTGCATTACGTAAGGGCAAGAGACCAGTACTCGGGAACACGAACAGAATTTTGAAACGTTTCTTTGCCATTCCACTCCTGAGTTCAGAGCAGCTACGTGCCCTGCGTGATTGAATTTTAACGTGAAGCTGCTGCCAGTTGGAATACATCACCTGCCAAAGTTGATTTCCGGGGTGATGGCTCCAGCCTCAAGTCTTTAACAACTCCATAAACCTTCAGCTGTCGTGCCAACTCTAACCCTGACATCTAGATCTTTTTCCAGTTGTTTGAAACTGTTCAGAAACAAATCGCCCAGAGTTATGTTAAATACTGTTTACAATTCCTTCAACTACTGAACATTTAATTAGCATTTTGACTTTCTCACACATTACGCACATTTTACTATCACTTACTAAATTGATAGTCACTAAGTTTCCATGGGTAATTCAAATGGATTTGAGTTCTCATTACGGATTGAATGCTGCATGGAAATATGGATTCAGATTGAACTGAATCCTTAGATCCAATCCTCTTGGAAGTGGAATCGGATAGAAGTTTTATCGCATGGAAACACCCACCGGATTGAAATCGATTTGAATCCACTAAAATGCTAACGTCTACTGTACTTGTCAGTCTGCTTTCTTAGCGAAAATGGTGTAATAAAACACAATAACAAAGACACTTTTATTGTTTCTATAATCTCGCAATATATTCTTCTGAAAATCATTCATTAACCCCAAAACCTCTCGTTCTTAAAATATGCAGAACGACATTTATGGCAGGTTCGCCAACATAAAGTGACCAACATAAAAGCCTGAATTAGTTATGCTTGAGCCTTGCATATCCAAATTGACTTCATTCCGGAATGAATTCAACATGAACACGCTGATCATATTAAGAATGGAATTGAACTCAGATTTCAATCCCCCAAGGAAACTTACTGAGTATTGCATTCTACCCAAAATTTCTACACCGAGATTTCATTGGAAACATATGTTTTGAAGTTACCTGAATATATACCCCAAAAAACACTTTTAGAAAAATGTGTATGTGTGTGTGAACAAAAGACCTCAAAAATGAAAGGTCGATTAAACACCAATTTTACAAAAATATGAAAGATGGAACTCGAAGATTTTCAAGAAAATCTCCCCAGCCAAAACTATCCTTTACGACGAAATATTTTTGTTATTTTTAATTTGCTCAAAAATGGAACTAATGTTTTTGATTAAAATGGCATCTTTACGCTATTTGCAAATCAAATAAAAAGCATGCCTTGAATTTTTTTTTTTTTTTTTTTTTTTGGGACTAACGTGACTTTTGTAACCCGTAGCTGACAGACAAAATCATATTGCACTAAAAATCCATAACTTGTCAAAGCACAGAATTTATGTCAAAGACAGGTTTTGTGGCGTTAACTAATTCCTAGAAATTCTTTTTATTGGTTTGAATTTTCAAATATTTCAACATTTTTTCTAGTGATAAGCTGGTACTCATTTTATCTAGTGATCTTGGAAAGAGAACAGAATGTCAATCATCATATAGCGATAAATTTGACTATCGTTTAATCCTACTGCATTCCACCTGTGTCTGCAAGGAAATGAAACTATCTCTGCAAATGTTTACTGGATCAATACGATGCAGATAGAAGAATTGGTTTTTGTAAGGTCAGTTTGTAGAAAAGTGGGTATAGAAAGCCATGTGGATGTAATACAATTTTTGATAAATGTCCGTGTGTCCATATGAACATCACAAACCGCATACTTGAGATATAAATTCATCTTCAAGGATACAAGACACGGTTTTAAAGGAAATTTTCCCATCCAGAAACTTTCCTTTACAATTTTGTACTTCCTTTTTGTTTTAATCAAATTCCTGAAACGATTTTGATAAAACATCTTGACTAATAAAATGTTTACCTTAGATTTTCCTAGACAGCTTGTAAACTCTTGTATAATTTTGTACACCAGTACCGGAATATTCCTTGTTCGATCTTCGGGTTTTCTCTGCTAGAAGTGTCATGGGACATTTATAAAACAGCATACCCGGTTCTTCTATGTCCATATGAGTTCATTAGTAACAAAAGCTGACCTAAGATGTGAAACTTTGTTTTGTTTTCCACATGCAGCATGCAATTAAATCCATATTGTTTAATTCTGTGATTATATAACGTTGATTACTGCGTTATAGTGTTCGTTCCGCCCACTCTGCGTCATGTTTTCTGTGGTACACTTTCTTGGAGGTATTAATCATCTGAAAATATGCTACTCTTAATAAGTAAAATTATAAGTCAGCAAATGAAGCAAATATTGATGCAATATTGTTTATTACACTTTCATTAATTATCAATACAAATATATGCACTTATACTCTTAACAGCCCCTATATTAGTGAACTTAGAACTGCATCTACATCCTGTAACAATTTTAGTTTGCTGCATTAAATATGTTCTCAGATAATTGGTCATGGAGGTACAAATTTAACATTGGCAGGATAGGGCTTTGAATCTCCCCTTAAGAGGACAGGGTAGTGATTTGGGCTCAAAAAGTCAATTTTTTGTTTTTCATCTTTAAAAAAAGTAGAAACCTTCCTCTTCAAAATGATATATATATATTGTAAGGCTACCGGCACATTTAAGGCTTTAAATTACCCCATCTAAATATGGCGGAGTGCTGGGCCATGCTGGGTTTTGAGGGCTTCAGAGATGACACACTTTTCTTTAAAATGTAGTTTTCTGTAACTTGACATATTTCAAACTTAGGTACATTTTTTTTTCAAAACCACTGAACCTATTTGAATGAAAATTTTACAGTAGTTCCAGAAGCATATACTCTACAAACGTAGCCCATTGTTTTTGGAAAAATCCAAAACAGAAAATTTAAAAATATATATATTTGTGCAAAAAAAATGTACTTCCTTTTTTACAAAAGTTAAATATTTTTTCTTTTGAATGTAGCCAGATATATTTAAGTAAATTTAGGTTAACAGTTATAAATACACATTGCCTAGTGCACTACAAAAGTTTCAACATATATGCTTGAATGTTGTGGAAGGAATTTGTACCCTTAGTACTATATATATTATATTTTTTTCAAAAACATGTTATCAGTTTTTGCCTTATTACATGCCCATTTTAAATAATTATTTTGATTTTCTCCATATCAATATAATCACAATGAATCACTAAATATTCATCCCAAATTAAATTTTGATCTGAGCAGCACGAGCTTAGATATCCTCAACTAAAGTTATGCTTTGTTTTAAAATACTGAAATAGTGTACGAATCACTACCTTGTCCCCTTAATGAATTTTCTCTTTGAATCTTTCCCAGCACACCTTTTTGAAACCCTAGACTTCATCCAGAATGGCCTAGTTTGATGCCTTATGTGGGTTGTGGAAAGAGAATGTAAGGAAAATGTCTGCCCTAGAAATAAAATAGTCTAAAACATATTGTGGGTGCTTACATTATGATTAGGTACGTGAGGGAACGTTTTGAATATGTCATAAATTTCCTTTTCTATCCTGACAGTGTTTTGCTTTCTTTGCAGCACTTAACGGACCCTCCACGACTAGACAACAGCTGTTTGCATCATAGCTTAGTCACGGAGAGAAAGTGTTGTACAACATTATAATATTGTTTCTGTTGTTGCAGCGGAGATGAAAGGAGCGGCAGCATCTGGGTAATTCTGGCGACCCTCATGGGGCACAGGTCAACAGACGAAAATCACCTTCATCAGCCTCATCGTCACAGTCAACATTCTGGAGGAAGTGCGGAGGAGGAGTGTGCTTACTGGAGTGTGAAGTGTAACTCTGTGTCAGTTCACTGCACTTGATCGTGCTCGGAAAAAACGCTCAAGCGCGGAAGGCGCCCTTCTTTTGTTTTCCTTGATTGTCATCCAGCGAAATAGAAAGTGTTGGGCATAATGTGAGATGGATTCCGGAATTGGTGAACGTGAAGGAAATCAGTGCTTGTGGTTGGTGTGATTCCAAGACCAGGTGTTACTAAATGAAATGTATCTTTATTGTTAACAGAACATTGTGGGATAAACTAAAAACGTGTAGTGTGCAAAGATGACAATCAGCATGGATCACAAGACCAAAAGGAAGGCATCATGGGATTCCAAGGTTAGTCTTAGTTATATCACTATTCCATTGACCCGAGTCCAGAGGGTGTCTGTGCTGAACTGTGTTATAATTAATGATCGATTGTAATCATTTTAGTCATTTCCCTCTGCCTACCAATAGTATCTGGAGGGAGTACGATATTCCAACAAAAAATCAGTTATCGAGGTCTCACCAGAAATGCATGCTTTGAAGTCCTCTGAATAGGAAGTAGTTCAAGGAAAGCCCATGTGTGTTTTTGTGAACAGCATAATTGAAAAACAAAAAATGTGGAATGAATACCAAACTTAGAATTTAAGTTCAGTGTCTTTAGAGAGTGGGATACGAAGAAAATTCCCCAACCTGGACAAGCTTTAACACGAACAATTTGTCGGTGTTTTTATTTTCTCAAAAGTGGTTCTAGAGGTTTTGTTTAAAATATCATATATTTGATTATTTAGTGTGTAAAATGCATTGCTTTAATTTTCTGTTAGTAGCCTGTCAAGTCTCCTTTATTTGATTGAAATTCGTATACTTTTGCGTTACTATAAAAGCAAACAAAACTAAAGGCATGTAGCTCATTAAAATGAGCCGAGACCGAATTATTCCATGTAGGAAGTTCATACCCTTTCCAAATGTAAGTGGATATTCAGACGGCATACTTGAATCTTTTTATTATTTTATTATTTAAACAGTTGCTCATTGCATAAAATTAGGTGAGGTGTTTACTGACGCTATATCATATCACTGTTTACATCCTCTTCGTATATTTTATTTTTACTTTAAGTGTAAATCACACATTTATTCGTGACCACGTAGTTCAGAGAAAAAAACATAGATAAATTAAAGTTCTCCTTTGCAGCCAAGAATAAATCCTGGACTTCTAGATTTAGAGGCAAACGTTTGAACTTGAAGAGATAGATAACATTTTATTTTCTTCAAATTAAATTAATTTTCGGATGTTTTGTATACCATAGATCAAAATCTATATGACTTGCGTAATAGAAAGCAAAACTACACAGACGAAACCAGTGAAACTGAAGTTTTCAAGTGCTAACGGCAAGAATGTACATTTAGAAAAAAAATTATGCATTATATTTTCAAATTAAAAATTTAATGACGTATATTATGATACTGGTGTGTAATACGTATGCCAGATATCGAGCCTCCTTATCAAGCACACTAAAAGCCAACTCGTTTTGATTTTGAGTTTGATTATCTGTATCAAGCATTCACCCTGACTTCCTGCTGCACGTTGCATATTAGTAGGCTTGGAGGTGAGCTACCAAATGCACGAAGTTATGTACGCTTTGTCTGTAGAGCAAACGGGCAGAACCGGTTCCCCACACTGTGCCGCCACATGCACTATGAGCGCGCATAACTTGAATCCTCTTTAATGTAGCTGACCTAGTAATTCTATACATTAGAATTACTCTGAGGACGAATGCATTTTAGCTAAGAGTATGCTACATCATCCTGGGTTCCGTACCTCAAAATAAATCATACTTAAGGACATTGATATCAATTTTAGATATCTAACCTATCTGCCTTATTGCGTTGTCTTGTAAGGTTCCAAAGTTATCTATTATGTACTAAAGCAGATTGGTTTGTCAGATTTGGTAAATTAAGCTCACTTGTGAAATTTGGATGAAATCGTTAAATGTTGATTCACAGCTTCGCTTTATGACGGGTTTTGTCTCAATGGTAATGAACTTGACTGTACAGTTATGGGCAAAAGTATTACTGATATAAGAGAGCAGTACATTTCAATTTCAATTGCTGTCGGAACTTAAGTAGCCCTTCTTCCAGTTTTAGCTCAAACTCTCTTCTCCTTTGGAACTAGAGAAGTAGGCAGATAACCAGATAAGAAAAACATTCCCCCAAACATCTTCAGATGTATTCATTGTACAGCAATCCACAGAATGACAATATGACAGTCCTTACTCCTTCACATTTGCTCACTGGTTAACCTTTATTTTATGATATTCTGTTCAAATCATCTTACTATGTATATATAAAAGTTGGTGTGATTGTGTGTGTGTTTGTCTCTCTCTCCCTCCCTCTCTCTCTGTATGTCTGTGTGTTTTTTTCTTATAGGCTTTTACACCGTTGCACCAATTTCGACCAAACTTGACACAAGGCAATAATTACCATCTAGCTTAAAACTTAAAATTCCAACTCATTTAACATACTAATTATTGATTTTATGTAAAGCCTGCGAGTGCTAGCAATACCTTTATATATTTGTCAACGATAATCATAGTACTATAGTTGCCAACATAGGAATAATTACTTACATTTCCACGGCCTCACAAAATAACAAAAGAACAGCGAGTTCATATAAATTCCATTGATCTCGTCTCTGGCTACTGTTCCCAAGGTCGCGGGTTCAAATCCGGCCCAGACCGATGGTTTTTAAGTGTGCTTAAAAACGACAGCTCCATGTCAGTAGATTTACTGGCATGTAAAAGAACTCCTGCGGGACGAAATTCCGGCACACCGGCGACGCTGATGTGATCCTGGCAATTGACAGCGTCGTTAAACAACAAAATAAAAATAATTCGTCTCTGGCATCAATCATCGAGTAATAACACAGTCAAATGGTCTTACTTTTGTTTTCATTTTCTCGTACTTTCTTAATAGTTTTGTGTATGTTGGTTACCGATGAAAAACCAGTTATATTGACTACTAGTATTTCTTCCCAATGGGATTTCTCTTTATAAATAGTCACGAGGGAGCGCGAATGCCATAACGTGGAAGTATTTTAATGTAGCTGAGTGATACATTAAAAGAAATCATTAGAAACTGTGGTATTTGTGGTTGTTCAACATTACTTTTGCATAGTACCATATATTCTCGACATTTTTATTATATACTAGCTGAAATATCCGGCGTTGTCCGTGGTTTGACGATTTATCCCTAAAACTTTCGGACTTAGGTTACACTTGCTAATAGTCTTGTGTTTCTTTGGCAACTTTTAAAAAATATTAAACAGACTTAAACAAATATTTAATTAAAACTCTTAGGATATTATAAGGAATAAAAAATAAACTATATAAATAAAAAACATCGGGAAGACACTATGTATAAGCACTGTTGAAGAATCACAAATACCACAGGAAGAAAAGCGAGTAGAGAAAACCGTATGAATGTTGCATTTTTGTTTCGATAATATAGAAACTTTTATGTTGAAGATCGAGTAGAGAAGAACATGTGAATGTGTTACATAAAAGAACAGTAGAGAAAACCGTGTGAATATGATACGATGTATTTAAATTTCAGACATATGTAAAATGATGTGTTGTTTGTAGAAGAGAAATGTGGTTGTTTCGTAAAAGAAAAGCGAGTAGAAAAAACGTGTGAATGTGATACGTTACATTTCTATTTCAATAATTCAAAATTGTATGTTCAAGGGCAAGTAGAGAAGGACATGTGATTGTATTACGTGAAAAAATTGCCAATTTTCATCGCATTTGGATGAATGGTATAGCAACCCATAAAGGACTATCCTATCTTTATAATATTCTGAGAATTTTAATTACTTAAGTGGCTTGTATAATATTTTAGATGCCCCCAAAGAAAGGCAAAGATAATGATAGAGTGCAATCTAGGGCTAAATGTTGTACGGATAAATCGCCAAATCACGAATAACACCGGGAGACGTGGAGATGGTTCTTTTCAATTAAATTCCTGCAAATTCACAATGCTTTCATCACCATTGGGTGTTCTGGTTGAACGGCAAACAATTAGCTTTGCAAGGTGAAGTTAATGAAAGGAATCGAAGTAGACTGTGAGCTGTCAGAGTCCAGTTAATCTTTCTTCAAGTGCTGCCTTTATACCCTTTCTCGAGGCAGTTACAAGCTGTTGGAGTGAATTGTTCTCCAGTCACGACTCCCTCTCGATATAATTTGAATACTCGTGAGATAGGAGATTTGTGGACAATCTCGAAGACTTTTTATAAACCCAAAGAGAGAGCGGGAATGCCGCTCTACATGATCAAACTGTCTCGACCGTTCTAATAAGGCACGGTTCGTACTCGTATAATTGGCAGGGAAACATTGAAAGCACGACTACCTGCAGAAAGTTACGGATAAACAGGTTAACCAGTATTTAATACAATATTATTATGTAATAAGAAGACCTCCAATGTAAGGATATGAGAAAGGAAAATTAGAGTGTAATGACAATGAAAACTTGCAGAGGGGGAGTTAGCACCTCCACCGAAAGGTGGTTTCTTGTGCTTATGCCCGTGAGGGGCGCTCCCGGGAGCATAGATGAGGCGAATGGGTCCAAAGAGCGGCCGGAACGTTGCTACGACAGAGCAGAGGAAAGGACTCCTATATTTTCCCAGTTAGAATCACTCCAGTGGAGGCTGGCTCAGTCCGGGTCCCCTACCACCCCTTGTACTCCCAAGGGAGGCGCGGGTCTCGGAAACCGCCCCCCCCCCCTCAGGCTTGTACCGTTATATGGCACAAGTAGGCTCAAGAAACCAGTAGGCTCATCTTCCAATCCGGGGGACCAGATTTCCAGAGTGCATCTTTTTCAACTGCCGTACTGCTGCCGCAACGCTCGCCGACGCTTCCAACCCTAAAAGAAACCTGATGGGATGAAGGGTGAAATGAAATGATTAATGTAACGAAATGGAGGGACAGGAAATTTGGAGGATATGGAAATCCTTCCCAGTATTTACCTGGCAACCCGTGGAAATCTCCGAAAAATCCCTTGGGCCAGGAAGGCCAGTCGCGGGGATCGAACCCGGGACCTCCCGAATGCGGGCCACAGACGCCACTGCCTGAACTAATCCTGTCGGTTAGTATAATAATAACATTCTATATCATTCTATATGATTAAATATATCACCATGGTAATGAATTAATATACTTACAAGCATACACTAAACGGCATACAAAGACAAAAATTTGCAATGATAAAAATCAAAATATGGAAGCAAGCTTTCTCATGTACAATATTATTCACTCTCCATACAGCATTTAAAACAACGCTCGTAGCCACCTCGCAATTGTACTGTGCTGAGACAAGCCTTTTGCACCCCTCCAACCCCCATGCAGTGAATATCCATTTCGCCCCTTAGCTTTCTTCATACGTATCCAGGCACCTCTCCAGCTCCCAGTACTACTTCATTCGCAGAGTGTACTATTCGCTGGTCAAATACCTCATGGAGAAAAGCAAGTGCATAAGATTACAGAGGAATTTCAGTTAACAATAGCTATGCATAACAGTAATGAAGAGGCAAGGACGTTGGTTCCTCAGTGGGCGTTGTCGAGAGGTCACTTGGTCCCCACAACACCTTAGTTGTGTTAAAGTGGGCTTGCCTAACCAGGTGTCCCTGTTTATCTAACAGGTGAATCTGCAAGAGAAGGTGTTACGAAGAAAGAGTGGAGCATATTGTAATTTTTTACTCTGTACATCTGATAAACACATTAGTCATTTTGGTTTCATTTACGAAAGCCATACGACGAAAGGGAGTGCCAGAAAAAACTTTTACCGCACTAATAGCTGTTATAACGCTATCTTTAGTACTAAATGCTATTGAAGTATTAAACGCCGTGAAGATGGTATTAGATTCAACAGACTGAAATCTTATGTGTGGATCAGCATGCTTAGTCATCCTAAATAGGCGCAGTCCAAGATACAGGTTCTCCTACTCCAAACTACCCTTTATATAGAATATTTTTCAAAATTTTCGATTTTCTGCCAAGCACAACGTAACGAATTTTAATTAATATACAATATGCTTCAGATATTTTCATGACATATTAAAGGTATATCTGGAAATAGCTTGGAAAGCCCTCTTCATTTGAAAGGAAATTCGATCATTAGTTAGAATTTTTCAATCGTAATTTGTATAAAGGTCAGTCGCTATTCTGTTGTTCCTACACAAGTTATGTCCAAATGCATTTTTCTGTGGAATGAAAGATTTCGGGACCGCCTCCGTAGCGCAGTGGTAGCGTGCCTGCCTCTTGCGTGGAGGACCCGGGGGAGATTTTCTCCCGCTGGGATGTCTGGCACGGGATGCACTCAGCCTCATTAGGTCCCGAAAGGGCCAATTGGAGAGCTACTTGATGAAGGAGTAGCGACCCCAGGTCGTGAAGGTCGCATGATTGACTGGGAGGCCTCGGGGCGCTGACCACGTCCCACCCTCCAAAACTGTACTCCACCAATGACACCTGTTGTGGGCAGAGCTGGAGGACGCAACGGCCGAGCAGTAAACCTTGGTCCTTTAGGGGCTGTTGCGCTGGGGGTGTAGATTTTAGAACCATTTTAGAGATATTCCTTGTTATTTGTGTGTTTTACCATACTTGAACATTCCTCAAATGGAAGGTCGTTATTCGCATTTTTATCTCTTGGCCCTGCAAAGAGAACGGGATTTCAAAGCTTTAGAACATTTGGCTATCGCTCAAAGCTTACTGTATTCCCATATTCCCCTTGCACCTACAAGCAAATCAGCAATAAGATAATTTGTACAAATGTTTATCTCACTAACATGAAGAAGATATAGGAATAAGAGTTTGTAAGAATAGTTATACAAGAATAGAGAAAGTCATGTGAATTCAACACATCATATTCCCCCTGAGCTACACTGACAGTAATTTCCATACTGGGTAGCGAAGTCTTACCTTGAGCCTAAAGGCAAACCTGTTTACCACTTGCTCTGATTAATATCGTCTGCAATTTCGCCTAAAGCTGGTATAATCTAAAAGGCGGACAAACCTCTTATCCTAAAAACAATGCTACTATTGATCCCGTTCCACATAAAAAGTTGCAGCGTTTCTCTTGAAACGTTTGAGCGTTGCAGTGTTTCTTTTCTGCCTAAGGCAAGAACTTGGTTTCTGTGGTGACGCTGAACGAATGAATCTTTTTTTGGAAGTCTTGTGGTCATGGACGAACCAAACATCATTTTGAAGATCCCGTTGTTGTCCTGTTTCTATTTGCTTCCGTATTACTCGCATTTCAGTACCCTTTTTTCTCTGACAAGCTACTGTGTTAAGTTGTTGCCGTGTTCTATTCTTGTTGCATCACACTTAATATTCTTTCTACAAAGAAATGGTAGCACTCTAATTTTTTTAACGAGAACGTTTTTAGTATTCGAAGCTAAATAAGAAATAAAAAGAAAAGTGAATGGTGGTACAAACAGCTAAGGTTTATCAGTAATAATTACATGCCTAATCTCAAAATATTCCAGACTTTAGACAGCAGGATATTCAAATATTGATAGGTTTTGTTCGAAATTCTTTCAGTTAGGAAAATGTTAAATCTAGCTTTAAGATCCAGAAAGGGTCTCACAAATATCTTATTTTAAAGCCTTTAAAGGTAATAATTTGTCCTCAGGCTTCCAATATTTTTAATTTTTTTACTAGGTATGAAAGTGGGGAAGTATTACATTTCACCCAAAAATTCTATTCCGACATTTCAACAAAGGTACATATTTTGAGTCCCCCTGAATCTAAGAAAATTATTTTTAGAAATAGGTTCATGTGTTCATGTGTATCTGTGAATAGCATAACTCAAAAACGAAAAGTCTATTAAACACTAAACCTGCTATTTAAAATCAGCAACTTCTAAGGATGTGACACGAAGATTTTCAAAACTCGCCCATCCCAAACTACTTCTTTTTCTCAAATATGATCGATTAAAACGTCATATTTTAATATATTTTCATTACAAATGAAATGTGTATTTTGACTTTTCTAGAAATAGCCTCTTCATTCTGGATGACTTTAGCATAACTGGTAACCCATAAGAAATAGAAAATATCTTACTACACAAAAAAATAGATCTCTTAAGGTATAAAACTTGTTAAATAATTTTGTTTATGCATATGACCATTTTCGAGATACTCCATGTTATTGGTTTGAAACTTCCAATACTTTTACTTTTCTCCAACAGGAAGTCGTCATTAATTTTTTTGCCCTGGCCATGAAAAGAGAATGGAATGTCAAAGTCATCACAAAGTGACCAGCTCAATACATTTTCCTATCACTTAAGATTGCTGTATTCCCCTATTTCAATTCTGTAAATGTTTGTTTCGATTAACAAGTAGATAGAAGAATAGGCATTTTTAAATATAGTTTGTAAACATTGAGTAGAGAAAGTTGTGTGAGTGCACACATCGTTTTTTCATACCTGAAGTGAATTATATGAAAATGCTTTTTCGCAGTTATTTAGAAGGTATAAACGTAGCAAATCATAAAATAAGACATCTCGAATAATGCTTAATCGCTTAGTTACTAGATTGTACCTAAACGATATCTAATCATTTAATGTATTCCAAAACAGAATTCGTAGTCACAGAATACTATACTGCACATGCGCAGTAGTGCTTGCAGCATGTCCAATGTGTTTACGTGTGGCTTGGTTGTATTACGAGGGACAAACTGTATTGAAGTACATTTTGTTTGTTTGTTTGTTTACTTGTGTGTTTGCTTATTTATTTACTTTTTATTTATTTGTTTGTCTGTTATTTATTTATTATTTCGTTAACCCTAATATTTTGCTACGTTTGTCAATAATAGTCACTATTGTCTAGCTCCTGGTAACACACACAAACAGAAAAGACTTTATAATCTATAAAAGACACAACATTTAATGGCGGGTGGCAGGAGGGGCTGATGAACACTCTATACAATCACAGGCTTGGCACGTCTTGAGGTGTTGTATACATAATTAACACGCTGTGAAGCCGGTGGTATAAATATCAATTTATCTGTGCAACAGGAAAGAGAAAAATCTGATAATGAAGTGTTCAACTTTCAACCACCGATAAATTTGTGTCTGCCATATAGCAATGTATTACTCCAGGCACTGTATATGGATACGCAAGGAAACTAAGAAGCATAGATACCTAAAAGATGAAAAGGTAATGGAATGAAACGTAAATTATGAAAAGGAAATCGTAGTAGATGAGAAACCACCCTTGTGTTCGCCTAGCTACTGGGGAAACCCAGGGAAACACCCAAGGAATCAAACCCTGAATGTACCGCTTGCACGCCTTACCTCCAGCCATCTAGCTCGATGGACGGCAAAGGAAGTTTTTCTTTCTTCCTTCATAACATGAAAGTTCTAGAAAAAGTATGCATTAGCAAGCTGTCCCGTAACCTGGCATTGGAAACTTGCTGAAAGGAGCGGCTTGCTTTGCATTTTCATTAGTTTTGCTGTACAAACATTTACATTTCTTCAGACGTGTGGAATCCCACTTAACTATATCAAATGAGAAAGTGTGATAGTGGGAAGCGTTATAACCAGTAGCTAATTGTCGAATCTTACCTTGAATTGAAAGCAGCAATAAGGAAGTATGACATTCCATGGCCAGCAACATTTTTGTTGCTATGTAAGTGTGATGAACAGTTGGTTTCTCGTAAAGTGAAAGTCACGCGTCTGACAGATGCAGCTGAAAACAGCTGCATCCCAACAACAAATTTAACTTCTAAATATAACACGAAATACATTGCTAAGTCTACTTTATTTTTCCATTATTACGCTTTAAGTGTAACGTTCCTGTCGGGTTCAATTTTATTATTTACCAACAAACAATAGCATGTTTCTTAAAGTTACGCAACCGAAAGGATTTCAGCCATAATGTACTCGTAAGAGATATGTAATGCTTGTCTCGTATATACAAAATATTTATAAAACACGTGTGTCTTAGTCAAATATAACAAGACAGAAAGAAAAAGTGAGTAGTCTTGGAAGAATTAATTATGATTAGTAAGGCAAATCAAATATGAATGTCGTCTTTCTCATGTCTTTGAGGACATCGACATCACGAAGTTTTTAACTTACTTCCTTGGCCAATGATAATGATTAGTGATAGTTACGTAGAAGAGGTTGAGCAAATAATTGGTAATATTGGCTATAACTTCTTGTTTAGTTTTTTATTAAAATGTTAAATTGCACATTTATTGGTCGAGCATCACTTGGTATTTGTCTCAAGTTTGAAGATATAAAACCTCAGATCTGCACAATCTATCGAAATTACATTCCCCTTGATTGGGAGACCATATTTTTACAGTGAAATCTTGATATCTAAATGTTTTTGATGTAATAATTCCTGTACCTATTATGAGTTGGTGTTACAGAAACTAAAAATAAAATAGTTACGAATAAACTGAATCATACACAGAACTGAGGGGACTGCTCAGGAATGCAAAATCAGATGTTATTCTTTTGATACATGGTGCATTCAAAATGTTTCAATTATGTGCAAAATATTAGCTGATGTAGCTTAGAAAATAATAATGCATAATTTGACAGTTTTACAAACACTATACAGTTATAAAAGTATTCCACAGAAATTTCGATAACGCTACAAAGGGAACCCAATTCTTCAAGCAACAGTAGTCATGAATGCGACTGAATATCTTCCACCTCTTCTCATTTTATCTCCTACGTTCTTTGTTCTTCTCCTTTATCCTATCTTATAAACCTGAAGTAATCTTTTTCAAGAAAGATGTAACTCTAAATGAGATTGTCTATCAGCTGTTCAACTTAGATAACAGGGAAAACAATTCTGGAACACCATGGCACTGAGAACTCTGAGATATTTTGCTGTTGAAATTAATTTGACTTTTCTTAGTAAAAACCCGTTTTAAAATCTTGTTTGTTTCTTGTGAAAACACCATGTATTTTTTCAAAATATTATTTAAGCTGTGAACGGCAGTTAAAAGCTAAGCATTTAGGCTTCTTTCTCACCCTGCTTCTGTTGATTCTATCTCACTTCCAACATGTCTTAAATCATTCTGTATTTTTGTAAGATTTCATTGCACCATCATATTTGGACAACTTCCTAGCAGATTCTGGCTGTACCATTGCTTCACACAGCGATGTCCAACCTCTGCGAAAGAAGGGAGTGTGGGTTTACCTCCTTCCAACATAGGCGGACTTTGCCTTTCTTCAACCCCCTACCATGCCTAGTGTTGCAGTGGCGGGTTGGTGGCATGTACGTTGCGTTTGATTTAGAAAAACACTTTCAAATCTTATACGACAAACATCTGTTCATTAGTGATTTCTTTGATACTGCTTAAGTTTAAGAAGTATCAATATTTGGCACAGTCTTAGAAGATACACCAAGTGATCGTCGCGTAAAATATTGCGACATAGACTTTTAACATGGTTCAGTGTGGAGAAACTCTGTTCGCAAATATATGTAGAGCTATACTCACCCTTATACACACTATTCTTGCAAATGCTTATTTCTGCATATACTACATTTTAATCCACATAAGCATTTTCAGAAATTACCTTATTGCGAATTTTCTGGTAGGTGCAACGGAAATATGGGAATACGGTAAGCTTTAAGCTATAGTGAAATGTTTTAAGAGCTGGTTGGTATGCGATGCCTTTGATATTACGTTGTCTTGCAAGGTCAAGGAATGAAAAAACGGATAACATATTCCTATTTGAAAAAAAAAGTATAAGTATTGGCAAATTCAAACAAAGGAGAAAGAATATCCCATAAATGGTTTAATCAAAGGGAAAAAGAAATATTTGACATAAATTGTCTGTTTCAAAGAGGTCCCATATGTTTTATTTAGTAAGCTTTTGTCTGTCTCTTACTGTTTTTCCATTTATGCAAAAATCATCCACAATGAGGTTTTTTGAGTACATTCCCAGAAAGTTCAAGGTATGACTTAGAAACTTCCATGGAATCTCCTGTTCGTGTCCGACACTGGATAATGACTCTCTGTCCCTCCGACTGAGGAGTGGTGTAAGGTATTACCGCTCACTGCGTAAGGTTCTCCAAAGAGAGGAGTTTGGGCAACCCTGCTTTACACCTGCTTATGTTATAACCTTTGATCTCTACTGGCACCTTACTTGCAGAATGGTGGAGCTTTGGTCCTTCATTAGACAAGGAAAGAGCTGCGTTGCATGTAGTATTTTCTTTGGCTTGGCTTTAATAACAAATAGGTCCAAGTACTGCATGTATTTACTGAGGGGGGTTGAGGGGGGAGTCTCCCCAGACGTGAAGTGACGTCAGTGTACGCATACCGCCACACCTTGACCACCGGACAGCCTTGAGTTCCGTTAACGTAATGTTAGCATTTGTATCCTTCTTTCATGAACTTAATAACAACGTTCTGCTTGGCGTACTGCTCATGCTGTAAACGGCAAAATCATCTCCCCTCGGGCTTTAGGTCTCTAAAGCCACTTCACAACAGCTGTTCTCAAACTTTCTTTGTTGCCATTTTATTTCCTGTGCATCTATTTATTTAGGTTTAGAAATGCGCAAATGCATGCAGTAGATATGCAATCATTTCTAAACCGAAAAAAGTATTAGATCCTAACCTTGGAAGCACGTCTACCCAGTAATCCAGAGGAATCTAGTTCGAATCTCTCCTGGGGCGAGTTTGTTCAGATAATGCTATTGGCTATCCTAAAAACAACACACACATCTATATGAATAAATATTTATAAATCTCAACTCTTTGGACCCCGGGCTCATTTGAACACTCATATATAATGTTGCTTCCTCACGGATTACTATACCATTCATGTGATGAAAATTGGCAGGTCTAAATGTTTTTTCGTAGAGAAAGTTTTTATGTAATCCATTTTATTATGCAACGTATTACATTCACATAGTTTTTTCTACACGCTTTACTTTTACGTAACACATTTACATGTCCTCTTCTACCTACCCTTCAATATACAATTCATACAATTTTCTATGTGATTGAAATAGGAATGCAACGTATTACATTCACACGGTTTTCTCTACTCACTTTTCTTTTATGAAACACAACCCTATTTCTTGCTCTTCTCTCACGTCTGCAAACAATACAAATACTTTTCTGTATGCTTTAAATATAAATTCATCGTATTACATTTACGCGGTTTTCTCTACTCCTCTTTTATGTAACACGTTCACATATTCTTCTCTACTCGCTCTTCAACATACTATTCATACAATTTTCTATATAATTGAAGCACAAATGCAACGTATTACATTCACATGGTTTCCTTAACTCACTTTCCTTTTTACATAACATATGCACATGTATTTCTCTTCTCACTCCTCTTACACAAGGCTAATAGGCAAGTGTAACCTAAGTCGGAAGGTTTTAGGGATAAATCGTGAAACCATGGACAACGCCGGGTATTCAGCTGGTTAGCCATATTTTCATATACATAAGGTGCAATCAATCCTTTGGCCGTCTCCACCCTTTCATACGAGTACCTTCTGCTTTCCTCTTTATCTCCATATATAAATCAGATATACTAATAGTGCTTTAACAAATAGTTTAGTAGGTATCTTATTTTGAATTTTTTTTTCCATTCTTTCCGGTGTTTCTTAGCAAGCAGTTCCTTTATTTCTTACTCCCAGCCAATTTGTCTTCTTCATAATCATCTTCACCACTGTTTATGTTTAACCCATTCTTTCTAAAACAGTTTGGTTATTGATTTTGTCTATTACACTAGATCCGTTTTTGTCTATATCTGCATCTGAGATGCATTTTTCCATCACTTGGTCGGAAAATAAAAGTTTACGCAATACTTAATGGCAAATTCTCGGTAATATCCCTTGTGATAGCTCAGGTCTGCAGAGAGGATGAATGAAGAGGGTGAAATATATGGGACCTCTAGGTTGGAAAGTAGACTTACTACCCCCACAGCAGCAAGGTGGGGTACAGAAACATTTCATTGACCCCTTCCGTACTTCTTTCTTCCAGGGTCAACAGAAAATGCCAGTATTTTATAAGGGACATTAAACTATCAAAATACCTACTAGGTATCAGTTACACAAATTCCCCAAGAACATAAAATAGTCACACTATGATTAAAAATAGCCCAGCATATGAGTAATTTCACTGGAGGACTCGCAACGCAATTTGTAATGTGTTTCGTACATCCCCAGTCCAAAGCATTAAGCTACTGTATCTATGAAAAAACTATAAGCTTGAAAAATATTTTTAATAGATGGTGCTCACTAGTTCATCGGATTAATACTCAGTCTGTAAGACTTACACCCCCTAGAATTTACAAGCACGTGCCTTGGATCAGAGGCCTGCAGAAATGCAGACGTACCACATATCAGAGAACCAGAAACGGGGGAATGGCCGTTGCCTGATATGGCAGTGAAGAATGACATGAAAGGAAAGGTGGTGATGGAGCAATTGTTGGAATAAATGGCGGGGAAACCGGAGAACCCGTAAAATGCCCCGTCTAGACGCCGCTTCGTCCAGCACCAATGTGTCTGCCTCACATTCAAGAGGTCCCGAATTCGAGCCTCAGTTAAGTTGAGTTACCCGGATAAGGCTTTTTCCGAGGTTTTCCCTTATCCTGAGAAGACGAATGTTGGGTATCTTTAAGCTCTAGGGACCTCGGGCTCATTTGAGTTTTACTCATTCGTCATCCGATATGACATTGCGTCCAAGGACATTAATATACAAGAAATCAATTCCACTTGCGTTCTCCTGGGGTCGAACCCATGCCTTTCCCCCTCTACCCTGAGGAGAGGCCAGTGGTGTAACCAAACTCAGCCACGGCGTCCCCTCTAGCGTATTTGTACATACCTTGCCTTAAATATCCATTCACATGTCTTAGATATAACGCCTGATTATTTCATGTGACAGAAACGTTTAAAGACTCCACCACAAGACGTAATTTTAAACATAAGTTATGAACGCTTATTTTATAGCGCCATAACAACTACATTAAATTCTTTGGCGCTATAAAGAAATAGCATGAATTTTAAAATAGAAGGTATATATAAAAACCGCATATTTTCTCAATATTTGAGACTGTTTCCTTAAAAATTACTTAAGTTTAACTCGCATTCTTAGAATCCTTCAGGTTCTGTGTTAATATGTCTTCCATTAGATTTTTTGAAGAAATCATTAAACATGATACCGTTTTTAGTTATCCTGTTTAGAGACACACACGGAGCTTTTCCTAAAAATGCTTATTTTGCGGGGAATTCGGGGCTCAAAACATATATTTCCGGTAAAATCTTGACATTGCATTTTTGGGCGGAATACAATAGTACTTCCCCTATTTACTATTTGTAGTAGAGAATGTAATAAAATCATAATAATCTGAACACGTGAGAGGGTTGGTGGGTGGGGTTTAAGGGCCCGTCGAGGACTAGGTCATTTGGAGAATGGTCTCTGGGTTAATTTGGCTGCTAGAATTGTTTAAAATGGAGACGAGTATTTCCTAGTCGCTATGTTTACCTTAAAACAATAAATACAACTCGATACACTTGAAATAGTTGGCCTGATATTTGATGCATTCACCAGACACTGGGCAGTTGTGACATTTCAGAAACAAAGACAATATCTGGAACAATAGGATCCTGTGTAATGATGCAGTACCATGCCGGTCCTGGCCTTGAGCGAGCCGAAGGAAAACGGGCCACCACTGCTGTTCTTTTCGCCATCGGCTACATTTTTTACTTACCATTAACGTAGACAACATGGTACGATGATAAACTGTGTCATAAGAACATCTTCTGCCTGACTTTCCATGTTCACTGGAGCGATTACTCATCTTGTAGTGCAAGTGCTACTCCTTGTTGGCATTTGCTACACTGAAACATGAAAGCGGGATGTAACACATACAAATGGAGCATGCTAAACTTTATTCTCAATAACCTTTGTTTCCAATTATCAGAAAACGAACACTCAGATGTTTGTACCGGTTGGAAGAAACTTCCTCGGCCACACGTTAACCAGTGATTCTACATGATGAGTATAACAAATATGTCCTATGTCCAATACAATTGTCAATATTTGGAATACTTGAAGTCATCTAACTTCTTGACGAATACTAACTTCGCGTAAACATTGTGTAAACTATGCTATAATGAGCTTTTACTTCAGTCCGAATGAATTTAGTCGCAATTTAATACTAAATTGGCATTGCCATATCTCTCTTAGAAATCAAACTTAGCATGACATTTTAACATTAAATTGTGACTAAATTCATTTGAAATAAAGTGGAAATGCATTACAGCATTGTTCACACAATGTTTGCACGACAGTTAGTGATATAATGAACTATTTACATCCATTCCTCAAGAAGCTAGATTGCTCCAAATATTTGACACAAATTATATTTTTATTTTCGCCAAAGCGGTTCTTTATTGACAATAATTGTATTGCATATATTTGTTACACTCATCATGTAGAATCCCTGATTAACTTTGACCAAACAGCACCTCCCATCCGGTATATTTTGACAAACAGAACTATTTAGCAACAAACATCACACATTTTTAATTCAGTTCAGCCGAAATAGGTAACTACTTTTTTCCAAACCTTAGTGCTATAAGGCGGCGCCGTGGCCGAGCGGTTAGCGCGCTCGCCTACCACCTAGGCGGCCCGGGTTCGATCCCAGGGACCCGCATGTGGTATTCGTGGTGGACGAAGCGGCGTCAGGGCGGGTTTTCTCCGGGTACTCCGGTTTCCCCCGCCATCTCATTCCACCGGTGCTCCATCTTCATGTATCATCAGTGTCACCGCCTGCGGTGCCGTAGTAGTAAAAGCGGGCGTTAAACACTACAAACAAACATTAGTGCTATAAAACGTCCACAACACGATCAATTTCTTTTGAATTTACAGTATCCCTGATTATAGGCAGTTATTTTAATATGTGCAGAAGCGATAGTTTTTTGCTATCATAATAGTGATCCTTTTCTAATAGGAATAACTGTTTATTACACACAAATCAACTGCAGAAATGACAAGTCCATCATTTTACAACCCCGAGCCTAACAAAATTGTCTACAGAGATGAAACCACAAGCGGTATTAGCTAATACTATTTAGTGAATGCCATATTATAAAGATAATACACTGGTTAAACCCATTTAGTATGTACTCCTGTGTGCGTAAATTGTAACGTTGCATGTATGTACATAGGAATGCGAAAATTATACTAAATATAACGCAAGGGATGATAAGCAAGTTATTAGAAATTCAAACTTATGTTGCATCTCTGAACCCAGCATCTCTGGACTGTCTCGCTGCATCTCTGAATGTCTTAAATGTGTATAAATACCAGGTATTTGTTGATCCGGATGAGCAGCGCATTAGATTCAAGAATCTGAACACTTTCTGTTTGGAGCAATATGCCTTGTCATCCTAAACAGGTGCGGCTATGCAACAACAGAGTTTGAACAGGAAGAATGTTTTGCTTGCTCGAGGTTAGTTTTTTCGTATCGCGATATTGCTGCTCGTGTGACATCATGCCACAGCAGTGATGCGAGTGTGTATGCAGTGGACCCCTTTACCCTGTATCATCGACGTCTCAGGCTACGATGGGCTCCTGAACACAGTCTTTTTTGCATAATGATAACACATTGTATTTTCGGACGAATCCTGCTTCAACTTGGTCAAGTAATGAGGGTCGTATACGCATTAGACGATAGCTGTATCATCTACATTGCTTTATTCAGCGTTATACTCGCCAAAGGCCAGTGATGTATGGCGCCATTGGGTGTTATCGTCCACGATCTCGGCTGTCACGTTGAGGGTAAACTCAATAGCAGTCAGTACATTGAAGAAATTGTACAGGCAGAAGTCATGCGCACTTCTGACGCTACATATTTACCAGCAAGACAATGCCCGAACATAGTTGCCAGGAATATCCAAGCTCTCTTCCTGGCATAATACATACGGTTTCTTCCGTGGCCCCCCGTTCGTTTATTAACCTCCCATGTCGTTTATTAAACATGTATGGGATATGGTTGGTCGTCACCAACCTCCAGCAGTCAGCTTCAGTAAGCTGTGGGCACGTTTTCAAGCCTGGCTGGCCATTCCCTGGGAAGAGGTCCAAAGTATTTTAATTCAATGCCACGACGTATAGCAGCCATGATTGTATCTAGTGTCACAAAATACGATGAATCATGTGTATTGGTCCGAAACGTTACACAATTTATGTGCAGTCGTGGAAAAAATGATTGAGCGCATTAGGCAAAATATATGTCCAACAGACGAGAACATATGGACAAGAGACTGTCAATAAACTCAACTGCATGTTGGGAATATCACTTTACGCCGCGCTGCAATACCACGTGGGACTTAGAAATATTCTGCTTTTGCGCTCAATCATTTTTTCCATAGTTTTACATCAATATAAGTAACATATTGATTCCTTTCTCATGATTCCTTCATTATATTACAATATTTAAACATGTTTATTCATATATCTTATATCTGAACAACACCTTGTTTATATTTTGTTTACTATCTAAAACAACTGAAAATCAGACGCAATCACTTTGTTGAGCTTCTAATGCTATAATCTCATTTCAATAACTTCAGCGAAAGATGGTCATGATTGGATGGAATTGAGGCCTTTCTTAATTGGTCAATATCGAACCCTGGAGTTTAAACAGGATAGGTATATATGAAAGTGTCGCCTTATGTATGCCTCTTCTCGCTCAGGAAAAATACCTGAAATAAATGTTCAGAGGCTAAAAATCTGAACTCCATTTTACTATGACTCTCTAATTGCGAATATCATTGGGGCATAACAAAACCCTATTCAGATACTGAATCTGACTGTTGATCTCTCCATTCAGTATTAAATAATCGTTTTTACTCCTTGTTTCTCACTACACGCTGCTTGTGAGGAGAAAGGCATTCCTTTACGGTAGCACTTCAGGCGTTGCACAGGATGCCAAACGAGCCTTGGGCTCAGCGGACTGAAAAGTGTCAACTTTTCATCTGCGTGCAATTTTCAACTAGAAAACGGGTATAGCATAAAATAATTTCCTTCGCCGTGCCTCTTAAAATAACAGTACTAATAAGTGCACAAAAATAGTCTAACGTACAAAGAATATTCTCAAACGATGGGTTCATGAAAAAGTTTTTATTACATTTAGGACAAATTTGTCACAGGTTTTCGTCTAGAAAATGAAACTTTCTCCAAAGTAAAATGATTATTATATACAATGTATATATAATTATTACTGCTACCAAAGTAAAATTTATTTTCATCTAAACTCTACATTTTGTAATGTAGTCAGTCATAGTAAAGGAATACATTTTATTAAAAATCCTGTCATCTTCATTCTTCCCCCTTATCCGTTTACCTTTTCACTTCCGATCATGAACTCATACTGTTTTAATATTATTAATAATTAGACTTGTTTTATTAACCCGAACCTTTTTCGTATTCACCATTCCTTTCAGTGCATCTCTTAGGAAGCAGTTTCGTATCATGAGATGTCTCTGGTCAGTTTCTTTCTTCTTTGTGACAACTTTCATCCGTGTTCTTCCTTCGTTCATTCTTTATAAAACAGCTTCACTGCTGCTTTTTCGCTGGAGCCGGACACACCCTCCGCGAAGGTTGAAGCCGAAGACCCGAACCTACGACCTCCCGAAGGCTGACTACAGATGCTCTGCCAGAGCTATCCCGCTCGGTAGAAGGGCAAATATCAAGGACATGGTTGTTTTTATTGGGGCCATTGGATTTGACTGAAAGCCAGGTTAAGAAGCACAAAGGGATATAGGAACTTATGTACAGGCTTCTAATCAGGTCACACATTTCTTCCCCAATAACATCATCATGTGGCACAGTCTGAAACAATTATTAGCTTTACTGTTATGTAGTTGACTACCGCAGTATTCTCGAGAAAGATGCCGTACGTATCAACCATATACGATGATCATAAAACGTAGATAACGAGAATTAAAGGCCATTTCTCTGCTAAGAATGCAAATGACGTTATCCTAAACTGTAGCAATACGCACACAACTAGCGGCATTACACGTAGAAGAAGAGATTAAGACTTTCATTCCTTTGGAGGCCTCGCCTAAGTGGAGACGCCTTCGAATTTCATCACGCGCAAACGGAACATCGTGTTTTCAGTGAAGGGAATACAAAGTAAAGGTTACTGGTTTAACCACAGGTTAAGGTGCGGTATCGTATCCTTGCCACCTTAGCGTGACCCGTTACCTGAGAAATGGGAGCACCTAAGGAAGTCCCTCAACACAATGTTTACTTGCAGAATTAGCAGGAAGCAGTAGTTTAGAGGAAGTCTCGAAGATCACGGATCATGTTTACTGTGAGAGCGGCCTGAACTTTATACTCCTGCCTGATTTTGTATCGGCAATCGGCCAATTTGCTCCCCGAAGTACCCACGCAGAGCAAGCAGCCAACATGATACTAATAGCTTTTGGTGTAATTTGCTTCGATTTGCATCTCTCAGACGTAAAACATATCTGTATATACCAGATTTGACACTTACGAGTCCAGTTATAAATATACTACCGAGTGGGGATGGAACGTTTGTAGCCCGCATTCGGGAGCTCGCGGGTTCGATCACTGTGGCCACCTTCCTGACCCATGGTTTTGTTCTGGGATTCCCCTACTCGCTAGATGAATGTTGGGATGGACAATTACATCCCTGGAATTTCTTGTCCTTCCAATTCACTTCATTAATAATTTCAATCATCCTTCATCGCGTTGGTTCTTGCAGGGTTGCAAGTGTCAAGCGTTAGGTGCAGTTTGGCAGGGATGATATGCGCACAGGAACTCTTTCCGTCCCTCGTACGTGGAATCCGAGTAGAGGGGCGGCATGTGGGAATGTTGGGCGATGTCCTTGCTTCGACTCGCCAGCCAAGAATGTGGACTCTCTGACTAACTCTACCTTCCCCTTCCACCCTAAAATCACTACAACCCCCACTTTCAGTTCCTTTAAATATGCGAGGCTAACCTTTTAAGGCTCATTTTAACTATTCATTCTTTGTTGATAATTATTATTCTGATTATTTTTTAAAAAATTATTTTGTTGTTTAAAGACGCTGTCAATATTACCAGGGTCACATCAGCGTCACCGGTGTGCCGGAATTTTGTCCCGCAGGAGTTCTTTTACATACCAGTAAAACTACTGACATGGAACTGTCGTTTTTAAGCACACTTAAAAACCATCGGTCTGGGCCGGATTTGAACCCGCGACCTTGGGATTAGTGGACCAACGCCTACCCAACTAAACCACCCAGACCGACAATTACTTTTCTAATTTATTATAAATGATTGCTTTCCTGAATTTCTGTATCAGTGAGAAAGGAAATGAGGGTGATTATGGAGCAGTTGGTGGAATGAATGGTGGGGGAAGCAGAAGAACCCAGACAAAATGCACGCTTTGTCCACCACAAGTCTCACATATGGTCCTCTAGGTTCAAATCCAAGCTATGAGAGGCGCCACCACGTTACAATTACAATCTGTGTGATGCAATAAACAACAATGATATTTACTTATTATTAACTGCGTCAAAAATACGCGGTTGCACTTTCAAAAGATATGTTTATCTATGTTGAAAATTATATTTTCTTTCGTCTTTAAAGGACCTATATCACTTAATGTAATGAGTTCCTCCCCTGTCTTCATGTCTAACATTATTTTTTTCCCATTTTAAATGTTTGTTTCGGAGATATTTGCGGTGGAAGTTTCAGATGACTCATCCGGCAGTTCCGCTATTCCTGTAGTTTAAAGTTTCTTCAAGGCAGGAGATGGCTTTGTAGTCGGTTAGCAGATCACTTGAGTCAATACAGCGGCTTTTACCGCGTCTTCAGTTGTTTATAGACGAGACAAGCAGTTACCGTTACGAAACGAACTGTCCCTCAACCACGTGAGGAGGATTTCACAGAACTACCGGAGGCTGTATGTCAACCTACATGAGATTCTTTAAATGTATGTCATGCTGCCCACTGCTGCATTCTATTTCTAGAACTGAGGTTTCATTTATCAATTACCTATTAGTAATGCACGATTTGGTTCGTTTATAGGATGTCGTTAGTGGAGAGTCAAGCAAGAGAAGATATCACTGCGAATTTGCAGTACAAAGAGGTTCCTCCGGAATAAAACCTGTTCTTTATTATATTCTTTATCTAAAGCAGCCGAAGTGTTCCATTCCAAAGATTTCACAAATGGGTTTCAACCAAAATACACGTTCCGAATCCCCTAAATAAAAAATGAAACATTAAAAGAAAGATCCTCACAAACCGTAAACATTCAGGAGGCCTTCGACATGACTACGTTAGGTGTTTACTAATGCTAATAAAAATACAATTTTAGTTCTGTATGTGCAGCTACTGGTCGGTCTGAAAACCAAATTTTTAAGAGGTTGTGTAGATAAGCTCCACTTCCAATTAAATTTTAAGTCCTTTAAGGGATGCTACACTGAAAGTTAGTATAACTCTCGCAAAAATTGGATTTGTAGTGCATGACTTTAAAAATAGAGGCCATAAATTCAAAATATATTTTGACTTCTTATATTAAAAAAAACTATATTTATATAACGTAAGTTAAATGTCCAAAATAAAAATATTTTTCAGTTGAAATCTGCAGCTTTTGGAAAAAAATTTTTGGCACATTCACTTTTTCAAAATATCTCATTCAGTTCCGAAATTGGTCATGCAGATTCCCAAAACATTAGCAACTAAATCTGTCATATAACTTCCTTTTCTTTCGAATGATTTTTGAGTTACTATTTTTAAAGATATATAAAACTTTAAAACTTATAACTTTCAAATGACAGAATTTATAAATTATTTTCTTTTGGACTTAGGCTAGTAAAACAAAATGATATGAATATTTGTGTGTTGGAATCTAAAGTAATATCACACTGAAATTTAAAACCATCTAATTTTATATAAGAAAGAATTGAAAGTATATCTTCAGCTGAATTGGCACATTTTCAGTGTAGCATCTCCTTAAACAAAATGAAATATTCTAAATGTTACCAGGTCTAGACAATTTTGAAAGATGTCGACATATATTTTACTACAATTCAGAGCACAGTCTGCGTTGATCTTTGTCGTTGATAATTAAAATACTTTAAATTGATTCCACGGCAATTTCATTCAAACACTAATGCTCTTCCCAATGAGATCTATAATGATATCGAAATGTTGGAATTCGAATAGTCTGTGGATTCACTCTGAGATTGTAACATCAGTGTAACAGAACTAATGGTTGGAGCAAGAGGGACAATCCCGAGGCTGTTTGCAGAATTCCTGAAGAGCTTTGGCCTATCCAAAGATTTGTCATACAATATACTGTCACCCAAAGGCTCTATAGCTATTGTTAGAAATCACGTGTACGGACCATGATTTTTTTCTATTTTATTTATTTATTTTTTCGTTGTTTTAAGAGATAATACTTTCTTTGTCATTTACAAATTTTAGCTTTTATACTTTATATTCGTTATGGTTTATTAACTATTTTTTCACTTTTGCATAAGTAATCTTTGTCTTTTTGGCAGCCTGTAAATGTGACAGGAAGATGTTAAAATAAAATACAGAAAGGCATGTAACTGTTACATATCACACTTTTAACTTGTTATAAAAGGAGTACAAAAAGGTACTCTCCGCTGATGGCCTGGCTCTTGGGCTATCGTTCTGTCATCAGGAACTACTAATGTTTTGCCTTAGGGAATTGCGATTTGAAGAATGGCTCCCTAGTCTTGTCGACAGAGGTGAAACAAGGGCAAGCAGCTTAGGTGGTGGGATGCAGAAGTCAACCAACCAGTTTATGCTGGAACAATTTCGAATTTGTCGATGTCCCCTTCACTTTAAAACATTGTGGGACTTCAAGTTCATAACAAGGTCTTCGACAATGCTTCTCAAATGTACAGCCTAGCTGTCAAAACATTTAAACTGCTGGTGGAGGTGATTTGCTCACTCTGTTTCAGTATTATTCAGAATAAATTAACCGTGTATGTTGCCTGCAGCTACCTGTATTCATATCAGCTAAATTTTCAGTGCAGATAATCATCAGATGACATGCTGATTCTGAAGTTAATTAATTTATTTACAATGTTAGCTGTGTATAACCTTTATTATGCCAGTCTAGCTTAGAGCATTCATTATTGTTCGTGTGCTAAATATTCATTCGTGCTATAATATAAAGGAGCATACTATACCCGTTAGGCAAAAGCTATTTTAATTCTGATATGTAAGGAAAAATGGTTTGAATCGTATACCCTTGTGTCAATAATTAAATGTCAGAGCCTTAAATATCGAAATATTACCTCTATTTAATTTTTCTTTCTTCTTCTACACTTCAAGGATTAGGCAGATTGTTCCGTCTTCCTTTGTTCAACTTCATCTCTTCCTTGGACGTCCAACATCTCTTCTTCCTCGTGGTTTGTACTCGTATATTTTCAGTGGCATTCTTTCGTTACACGTTCTTTACAGTTCTCTTTAGTTTCTTGGATTTTATCATTTATTTTATATATGCCTAGTTCTTCTCGGATATCCTCGTTGCGAAAGAGATCTCTTCAAGTACATTTTACCCTTCTAAAAATCTCATTTCTGTGGCTTGTAGTTTACTTTTATCTTTCTCATTCATAATCTAAGACTCACTACCATCATCAACACTGTCACTGTTATTGTCTTATAAAATTTGAGTTTTGTATCTTTCGTGGTTACATTTTGTAACGTGGTTATATATTGTGCCGCAAATTTAGTGGTATTTGTTTATCTTGTTTTCTATCTCTTTATCTCAGTTGAAACTTATAATACAGCCTAAATACTCAAAGTGAGATACTTGTTCTAATATTATTCCTTCTATTGTAATTTTGGATCGTTTAGGATATTTTGCTTTATGTGCCATCACTTTGGATGTGTTTGTTGATATTTTCATGTTGTAGTTTTTTTTCCCTATTACATTTACTTTATAGATGGAATGTTGTAGATCATTTTCGTTGTATTGTATTACTACTAGGGGAGAATGGGGGAATGGCGGTAGGTTAAGCAATAATGCTCATATCGCTGTTTAAAATTACCCCATACAAAGCTTCACACTCTCAAACCCAAACCATGTATGTGTACTTCAATATGTTAACTTGTAAAACAATTCTGAAAACAACTTAACGTAAAAATATATAACAATCAGACTAGCTACATGTACCGGCGCTCCCCGATCCATGGGGTAATGCCGGTAGCCTTGGTTCCATGTATTTTAAATGAGTAAAACACATTTTAATCGTTTTTTTTTTTTGAGAAGCATAAAATGAGTGACATTTTTGAAGGAGGTTAGAGTCTATAATTCTTTTTCGTACACAAATGTTGCAGAACAAGTTTTATTTTTAAAAATTAGTTAAAACAATAGACAATTGAAAATTATTTTAATCTTGAGAAATTATGAATATTTCTAAGTCTTATCAGTCCTACTGGTTGAATGACATTAATACAACTTATTCATTTAATAAACATATAATAAAGCATAGACACATCCTTAAAAAATATCAAAAAGCAATAAAAGTCATTTAGTAAGGCACCTATTACACTGAAAACCTTCAGCAGATTCAGCAGCACTACAGAGAGAATGAATCCATGTTCCGCAGCTGGTACATCGAAACCATTCCTCCCCATCCTGACCAAATTCTCCACAGATGAAACAAATGTTTTCATTTTCCATACCTGGCAAATCGGCCATCTCATCATCATCACACAATCGATTTTCATCAATAGAATCTTCATCAGAGTCAGAAGACATTTCTTTTTTTAGTCCACGTGTGGACATTGCTTTCTTCTTTTTAACACCCCCTTTCTTCATTCTTTTTAGGCCACATTTAGGTGTGTCTTTGAATAGCTGCTTTACACTTGTTTTCAGTAATGAATTTTCTTTTCTAAGGTCCCTTACTAACTTCTTTTCGGCAGCCAGTTGAAGTTCAGCTTTTCTAGGTGTGGAGGTTGGAATTTCTGACTTTAGCTTCTCTCTTTGTTTTCTAGGCTTTGTCTTTGTGCCACTGATAGAAAGAAGCGGTATCAGGTCTTCAAAAGTCACTGAGTTATTGGGATCTTGAGGTTCTTTTGATCCTCCACCTTCTTGGTTTGGTTCTTCATTGGACTTCGTAGTTGGCGAATCCGAGGGTTCAACCCCCATGTCATCATTCTCAATGACTGGAATAGAAAATTAAAATAAGCCGTGCTTTTAATTCTGCTAAAAGTAAGCATTTAAGTACATGTGGGGGAGCACCGGTAGCCTACTGCCATTACCCCATTGTTACCTACCGGGGCTACCCGTTTTGCGTGGTTCGAAAAAATTGTCCTTAAAGGTTAGGAATCATTATACAAAATACTTGTGTAATACAGTAAATTAAACCTTATAAAACACACTATTCAGGGAATATGATGTAGTGAAAAACATGCGAAAGTAAAGAGTACTTACAGTGGCTAGAAAACCGATGAAAATTATAGCAGAAGTATATTAAAACATTCCCCAAGCATAACTGCACAACAGATTATTCGGTAATGGCGACGCTTGAGAACTTAGTTTACCATACCAATGCAAAGAGTGCAGCACCACCTAGACCTCCTCCAGATGGAAATAAAAGCTGCAAATCAAACTACCGGGGCTACCTTCCTACCGGTGCTACCCCTCGCTCCCCTACATCATCAGCATATAGCATAATATTTATATATCACCTCTATTTAATTAAGTAATTAATTTACTTTATGATGCGATTAACTTCTTTAAGTTCCCACGTAACGACCGTTATTGTTACAGTAATATGTAATCCTTTATTTAATATTCGTTTAAACGTTATAATATAAAAGATCATACTATGCTCGCTACAAAAAAAGTTATTTTAATTCTGATAGACAAAGAAAAAGCATTTTGGATCTTATATTGAGGCAATAATTAAATACCAGAGCCCTAAATGTCGAAATATTACCCCTGTTTAACTTATTAAGTCATAAATTTTGTATATGATGCAACTAACTTCTTTAAGTTCCCACATGACGATCGTTATTGTTATAGTATTATGCAATCCTTCATTTAATGGTTATTAAATTTATATCACTGTTTGTAATTAACCGTTATAAAAATATCACATTTATGTAAAAGAGGACAGCTTTCCGCTATTTAAAATACTATGAATGTACTGTAGGACGCTAATGAATTGCGTGCATAACCTAAATAGCTATTTTCATACACCAATTCAAAATTCAAAATTAAAAGTTACTTTCATATAAATAAGCCGCCAGCTTTTCTTATATTCACGAAGGGCAACCTTTCTCGATAAGCTAATCCAATAACAACAAATAAATACACATTATTTAGTTCTTCGCAACATTTACTTTTATAAAGAATATATTCGATTTTTCAAACAAAACTCTTAGTTTGCATTTCACC
This sequence comes from Tenodera sinensis, assembly GCA_030765045.1. Lineage (NCBI taxonomy): Eukaryota > Metazoa > Arthropoda > Insecta > Mantodea > Mantidae > Tenodera > Tenodera sinensis. The sequence goes on from CM060968.1 coordinate 71,280,599, forward strand.
TTTGACGGACGCGCGTATCAGGACTTAGAAGAAGAAAGAGGATACAACAACAAAGAACTTAGTATATTTTATCATAGCCTTTCTCACGCAATGAAACATAAACACTACGTACTCAGCGAATGTGTAAATGAAGCTGTTGAAAATACATCTTGTCAGTTTGGTAGAAAGCGTTGTTGATTGTAAAATGAAGATATGATGTATAATATATCCTTCTCCAGCGAAACTTACCTCATCTTGTGTTATTATTTAAATAATCAGTTTTTGACTTCTCTGTATTTTACATAGATTCTGATTTTCAAATATAAAGCATATTTTAAGCACTCATCTCACAGCAAATTACTTACTTCCGGTTTGGTAGCGGTACCAACATAAATTCAGCATTAAAACTCGCTGAAAAAAATCACTAGCCAATATATATAGCACACATTGTATCCCATTTCTCTGTGATCCTACGACTGCTAGATTCGCATTCAAGCTCATATGTACATCCATCTCAGAGGAGTGTACAACCACAACCAAATCATAATGATAAATTCCATTTGTAGAAACAGACAAATTTCTAGCTGTTAAGTCCTTTTAGCATATGTCTATGCGCGAAAAGCATTTCAGACAAGAAACACGTTATTTCTTGAAGAGAATTGCGTTACTTACATTCCATGATGTCATTAAACTGCTAACCACTGCACTGACCTGGAATCGACAATTAGAGAATAATAATCTGAACACATGTTCAATCTTTTTTAGTTTAATTGGTACGGAATTATATATACTAATTAACGTACTGCGGTCTCCTGGTTTTTGCAGCCAGCTGTAATTTTTACAAGTTCAGGCTTTCTACAAACGTCGACCCAGATTACATTCTTGTTAGTGATTTCAGATGGAGCGGAAGGAAAAGCTGTTGTCGAACCCAGTACAAGCGAGAGGAAAGTGCAACAGTGCGCGAGAAAGCAGATGTGTGATGACAGGGCACGTCTGAAAATTAATGTGTTACACATATAATGGGCATTGTACTTTAACGGTTGCTAAAATTCAGCTTTCGACCCAGAGGTACAGGTTCTTATTTCCGGCTGGGAACGGGGAAATTACTTCTCAACTGTACTCACTCCCTATCTCCCGGAGAATCTGAATATGTACACAAAACGAATTTAGTAATATGGGACCATGTCTCAGTTTCTTATGGTCTTACGGGGTCTAGCAAGGGGTGAGGGATGATTAGTAACCAATGACACAGCTTGACAGTTGCAATACGTGACGTTATAATAAAGACAAGGAAACGTGGGGGAAGGGTAGATTAATCTGGCCTAAGAAAAGCTAGTTTTAATTTTCTTTAGGGTTATCTCCAAATTCTTAATGACTATTTGGAAAAGGTTGCAAATTTTGCTTGAAATAAGCAGTATTTATTGGGTTAAAGGATTCTGTGTTATAAGAAAAGCTTTAACTTCGCCCTTAGAATCACAAACACGTAAAACTTTACAGTTCACATAATACAATATTACATTGAAAAATATAAAATCATTTAATCCTGCTACAAGTTCTCTCTATATTTATATTGCAATTAAAATTCCTATCGAAATAGTTTTAAATATGTTTGTCTATTATCCTATATTACAATACAGTTTCTGCTTTCAAATGAAGGGTTTTCTTGTAATATGCATGTATACAATAAGTTTAGAGTAACGATTTAATGAGCAACCAGAACAAATCAGTACTTTCCTTTCAGGCCGACGTGTCATTGATTATAACTATATCCAGCCAATAACATGAATAGTGCTGTAATTGGAGAGGGGTAAAGAAGGGCAAGCTACGAAGGCCTCCTTAAGCAACCATGATACCTTTGCATTTTACTAAATTCCATTTCTGTACCTCTGAAAGTGAATTTATGTGTGTTTCATAGCAAATACGAAACTAGAGTTCGAGTTAAAACACCATCAGTTGTTTCGGAAGTCTGAATCGTTAATATGGTCATCGAAGTTAAAGGAATTTGTACAAATGAAACAAACATTAATAACAAGAAAAAAATCAGCTTCCATTGCACTTATAAACTGAAACTAATGTCCGGCTACTGTTCTATACGCGCATTGAAATCTCTAGGACGTATTCAAACATAATCTTCTCAATGTTTAAGGCATTTCAAAGCTCGCTGGAAGCAGACCAACTTCTCCAAATGTTATACTCTCGACGACACTATCGACTTAAGTGGAATATAGCACACATCGGATTCACTTTGAACTGCGCATTGTGTTTTAACCACAGAATAGGTACTGTTGCAATCCCAGAATTCACTGTCAAGGGAGGGGTGCGTCTATGCTTGCTAATCCCTAAATACGTTATTCAATAATGTCTGGCATGTTTCTATGGTAGCTCAAACGGTTAAAGCAGCAGCATGGTAAGCCGTAGATCTGTGACTAAAATCCCGACTATGGCAATGAATTACTCAGTTTGATTCTAGCTTTCCAGAAATATATTAAATTACTTGCACAATTGTCACAAAATTAGTATATGAAAAACAGCATAAAGTAGCGTTTTGTTTGGCTACATATCTACATATGACATAACCATAATTTAGCATAGGCGTCACAGGATATCTCCATATAGTACCACGCATTTACAACTTCAATATAAATATTGTTGCCAACAAGATTGTTGCTTTTATTTTGAATGTTTAAATATAAAATAAAATGGCTTAGCTAGTTATAAGTTACATTAATTAAATGTTTAAATAAAATAATGTGCTTTATGTTATTGCATTCCTTTAAATTACTAAATAAAGCAGCTTATTGTTCATTTATCCTCAGCGAATTCTTGGATAAAAGCTAAATTGCTTGTGTCTGATATTTATAAAGTAGAGTGCATGTTCTTTTTTACGTTAGGTATTTTCTTTCATTGTTTCAAATTTAAATTGTATATTTATATTTTAGCTGCTTTCATTAAACACTAAGCCTTTTTTTTAAATACATAAAGGAATTAAATACCGCCAGTAAAATGTAGTATATGATTCTCCTAATGCTTTGCAGCGGTATCGGACACAGATCGTGCTTTCTACCCTACGGTTGTCCTGACCTTACGCATGTTTAATTTTTCCATCCACCTGTAAGGGTGCATTTTAGAGTGTTTTTGGACAAATCCTTCTAAACGAGGCACTGTAGCCAAAATTATAGTTCTTACTTATTTTGTCGCTTTTCCTTTCAGTGCGCTAGTATAGGTTGTTTCCTGACATGCGCGTTTTGCAATTTTCGTCTTAGCACTGATGGTATAGATCTTCGTGAGAGAGGAAGTTGAAGGACATCCTACAACGTTCACTCGGCGGATGCTCTTGGCAAAGTTCTCCTAACGGAGAGATCATGAGAACCTTTCACCATATGCAAGGATCGCCAGTGTCCGGTCATGAAAGTAAAAACAGAAACCGTGCGAATGGATATCTAAAAGTGGTGCTTTTAGAAAGACAAACATTTCCTGGCCAAATATATCTCAAGAGCAACCACTTCCAGTTATGTTGAGTGCCTTATTTAGAGAGAAAGTTGAGAGCAACGTGTAGTAAAGTATTTCACAGTCCATTAATATGGAATGGTTTTGGATTGCAGCGAGTGATGACTATGTGGAAATATGTTATACCAAAGAGGATCTGAAGAAATGCTAGCATCATTTTAAACTGATTGTTTCGCTCTCAATACGTCACACTATCTTTGACCAATGAAAAGGTACGAAACAACGGTTTCATGATTGTTTACCCCCATAATTTTGATTACACCCCTAGCATTTGTTTTTGTGTTTGCCATACAATAGTGTAAAACACACTCGTTTGTTTCCGGCACAAAAAGTAAACCGAAAATGGCGTTTAGTAATTTAGTAAGGCAATTTATATACTTTTTATTTCTTCCAATCTTTGTTCTTTCTTCTAATTGTGAAACAGTCAATTAACTCGACGTGAGTTTTGATTTTCTCTATAATAATCACTTCCAAACCTCTAACTGCTGTTTACTATTTCACTCTTGTTGCGTCATACTATTTTTTACCAATAAAACGGTATGGAATGACGTATTTTAACTAATTATAGCTGTTTGTCATTAAAATTGTGCATCTTCCCTAGAATTTCATGTTCTCTGCCAACATTTCAAACCAACATTTTCTATAATTTATTAACTTTATATTAATTATCTTATATTACGGCTTTTCCTGTATGAAACTATGGAATAAAGTGCAATTGTTTTAATGAAAAAATTAGTGTCTTACCCGGCGTTGCACGAATGCATTTTGATATTTAAAATGTATATATATGAGGAATCGTACAAAGCAATTTCAAGATTCCCAGCTAAACAGTGACAGAAATAACACTGATATATGAAGTTTTGTGGGCTTGATATTCAATACTGAAAATATTATTCATTGAATTTTAAAAATACCTACTGAGGTATCATATACCTGGATAATTACGGACAACTTCTCTCTATACATGAATAAGGGCAAAATAAAAGCACGATAACTAATCTACCTCTTTTAAAAGTTTAATTGCAACTTTGTTCTAATCTAACGTTGTTGATTCTGGCTGGGGAGTCTTTGTCATTCGCTTTCACACACATCAGTAATAAAGTAGAGTGTTCGGTGATATTCAGACTTCAGTCTGCATTTTTTAGTTGTGGTGTTCCGTACGCTTGACGCTAGGCGCTGCAAGCGTCTTTCTCTTTATATAATTATTTAGCATACTATAACAGTGAACGCGATTACATTGAGAAGATACGCAGTATTTTTTCTTATATAAAGTTTATTTGAAAGTTTGGCATAAAATCGCATACATGCCATTATAAGGAGATCCGATTGTCATATTTAGCTGTGGATTCTGATTTTCTTCAACTGATAAATCGTGACAATGTATGCATTCACTCTTGGAATTAATTAACTGATTTTTTTCTTACTTTAAATGCATTTTTGTGAAGTAAATCTATTACTTTCTACTCCATGGCAATCTCAATTAATCTCTTTGTAAGCATATTCTTTTATCTCTTCGTCATATTCGCATTCTAATATTTAGGCTTTATCAATCATGTTTAGTCTTTTAGTAATTTAGGAGTTGAAATAGAAGTTGGCTTATAGTCTCTGTCTGTCAGGAAGAGCAGAGTTTTTCAATGGTGAAAGATCTCTCAAAATTTGTCGAGTGCTTATCGAGATTACCCTATACCACAAAATGTCTTTCTTTATTTTAATTAAATGAAACTGCATCAACAAAGCCTTCTACACTATAGCAGACACAAAATTTAATTGCCGCCTTACAGCGTGTTTAACCATACAACACCGCAAGGCGTGGCAAGTCTGTGGATTTTGTCTTAACCAGCTCCTCTTACCCCGGAACTAAGCCCTGGCACAACAGCCCATGAAGAGCCAAGCCTTACCCCCCAGCCGCTGCGTCCCCCACCTCGGCCCACTACAGGCGTCATTGCTGGGGTGCAGTACTGGGGGATGGCACGTGGTCAGCGTCCCGATCCCTCCCGGCCAGTTATGCGGTCTTCACAACCTGGGACCGCTACTTTTTCATCAAGTAGCTCCTCAATTGGTCCCGCCGGGCTGAGTGCACCCCGTGCCAGACCTCCCAGAGGGATCGAACCAGGGTCCACCGCACCAGAGGCAAGCGCACTACCAACTGCGCTACGGAGGCGGCCAGCTCCTCTTACCTCCCGCCATTAAATGTTGTGCCAGCCATAGTAATCGTTCGCAGAGTTCAATGTAGATTGTATAGGTGGCGCAATTACTAACAAGAAACAGATTTTCTCTACACAAATAAAAATCTCCAGTGAGATTAGTGTACATTTCGCTTTTGATACATCTGACCTTACGGGGCTATAATATGTAGAACAGTGAGAGTGCGTGTGTTAGAAGTTTTAGAGAGGCTGTCTGAGAGCAAACGGTGAACTTTTTCAAGATCTTTGTAAATGTAGGCTCATAAAATTAGGTTATCGCTTGTTGGCCACGCCTTGGTCCGTTTGTAGATCAATAAATGAAGCTATCACTTTTACTTTCTCTTCTACATATTTGTTGTAAGACGAGGAATTCTCGTACTCCACACAAAAAAGATTGACCTCGAGATTTCACTGGTATTGCATGCCTTTGGGCTCCCGGAATTTAAGAAGGCATTTTAGAAAAACGCTGTGTGTGTGTGTGTGTGTGTGTGTGTGTGTGTGTGTGTGTGTGTGTGTGTGTGTGTGTGTGTGTGTGTGTGTTTATGTGAACAGCATAGCCCAAAAACAAAAAGTTTGATGAACACTAAACTTTATACTTAAGCTTAGCTCTTCCAAGCATGCCACATAATATTATCAACAAAATCCGCTCAAACTATCCTTTGCACTCTTACTACTATCTTAAAAATTTTCGATTTTCTCAGAAATGGCTTTCACAGTTTTTGTTTAGCATACCATATGCATAAGAGATTTACATGACATGTATATCTTCAATTTTCTGGGAATTGTCTCTGAAACCTTCGTCATTCAGGAAGAATGTTGTATAATGTTGTATAACTGGTAAACCTAAGAGACAGACAAAATCACAGTACACAGAAATGCAGACCTCTTTAAAGCATAGAATTTATTATGTTTATTCTATGGTATGGGCGGTTTCTGAGAAATTATATTTCTGAGTATTAGTTTTGATTGTTTAATAGTTTGTAGTTTTTCAAAGTTCTGTAGAGCCGGCGCAACTAAAGCATGCCAATCTGCAAGATGCGCGGGAGACTATTTTCATAAACGTACCCCACCGTACCGTTACGCCTGCTGCAGGGCGACAGTATCTCTATTACGGGCCCCAGTGTCTAACAACGTCTAGAGGGGTGCATATCGCTGTGAATGAATAGACAGAGAGTAGGCAAGTACTTTCTCTAGTTACCTTGGGCAAGTACAATGCGGGAGTGGAAATGGCATGTTTGGTAAGCTTAAGTCGCGTCGCCTCTAGCTATTAACTGCTTCTTGCGATGTCATGGAAAGGTACAACATTTTAAAGACATAGCGAGCCGCGTTTAATATCTATTGATTCGGTTTGCTGTTGTACCAACAACGAAAAGTGTAATGAAGCTATATCCCCAAATGTTTATCTCGATCAAGATGAAGCTGATAGAAAAAATCTGATGTGTTGAACTCGCTTGACTTCCTCTACTCCTGTACCAACTATTATTATAAACTCTTATTCCTCTATGTTCTTCGTGTTAGTCGAGATAAACATTTACAGAAGTTATCTTATTGCTGATTTTCTTGTAGGTGCAAGGGAAATATTGGAATACATAGGCTTTGAGCGTGAGTCAATCTTTTAAAGCTTTGAAATTCCGTTTTCGACCAAGAGATAAACTGAAAAACGACCTCCCATTTGAGAAAAGGTTAAGTATTGCAGAACTCACACAAATAACAAGAAATATTTCCGAAATGGTTCACTCCACACAAAAACGCATTTAGACATAACCAGTGTCTTTTAACAGATTTACATTTTTGTGTAGTAAGATTTGGTCTACCTCTTACGGTTTACCAGTTATGCAAAAGTCATCAAGACTAAACAGGACTACATGGGCTATAGCCAGAAAATTCAAAATACACATTTTATTTGCCATAAAAATATCTTAAACATGTGGCATTTTAATCAAAATTGTTAGAGCTATTTTGAGAAAGTCAAAATTTTCGAAAAATTTCCATTTAAAGGATAGTTTAGGGTAGAGGAATTTTCTTCAATATCTTCTTGTCGCATCCTTGAAAGATATTAAACTTAAATACCTGCTTTGGTTTTTAACCGACTTTTCGTTTTTTAGTTATGCTGTTCACAGAGACACAGAGAATATAGACTCGCACATGGACCTTTTTCTAAAAATGCCTTTTTTTAATTAAGGGCCCTCAAATTGTATTTCCGGTGAAGTCCAAATATCGAAATTTTGGGTCCAATATAATACTCTCCCTTCTTACTATACGTAATAAGCTGGCTTTAAAACAGTTTTTAGAAGCTATACAAGAATAAATGATAGTATGTAGAGAAAGTTATTTGAATGTAACAGCTGAGATGATAAGAAATAGGGAATGTTTTTAAAACAGTAGCGCAATTTGCAGAAATTATTTTTAAGTGAAAAAGTTGGGAAACGCTGTTGTAACCTGATGAGGTCTATTCATAGTCATAACAACGTGAAAATTATTTTCACTATTCACTTGTAAGTTGAGGTTAACTTTTTCATCGAGAATTAACAATAGAACTGCGATTAGCAACAGTGCTCCAAGCGCCAAAATCACAAACTGAGAAATTCACCTTTTTATAAACCTTCTCCCTATAAAAAATGGGTTAAGCCGGTGTCACACGGTCCAACAGTTTTGACCAAACTTTTTGTATCCAATGGAGTTGTACACAAAAGAAACAGTGTCTGTCATACTATGGTGTACTTTGGTCCAAAACGAATCATAGTTCACGTAGTAAATGTGAGAAATAAACATGGTGGACGCAAATATTAATTTAGCGATTGCTGTATTAAGTGCATATATTTCCACGAGTTTGAATAGGAAGAAAATATGTCAAGGTATATTAGGTCTACTACAAAACGAATTGAGATTAGAAGACCCGGAAAACTATCGCAATTTTCTACGAAGATTTACTTCTCAACGTTTTACATCGTGTCGAAGACAAAATTATACACCAGGATACAAATATGAGACAATCTATTACAGCACGAAAGAGCTGAGGAACAATTGTAATAGTTTTAATCTTACTATGGATGGACAGGAGATTTCAACTCATTTCATAAAAATAAAAACTCGAAGCGTACAATGGCCTCCTGAGTCCAGTTTTTCCATTTCTAGAGTGCTACAAGTTCTGTAAAAACCACAAACGCAACACAAACGTAAAGCCGTACATACAGAACAGCTGATACATGTTGCATGCGCAATCCGCCATATTGTTACGTTGCTGACGCTGATTGGGTATTTCATGTTGTTGAATGAAAAAATTTGCAATCAAGCGCGTTGGATACAAATTGGTTGGATATAACAAATATGATAGAAATTGTATACAACAAAATTAAATCCAACTCACAATGCCTTTTGTTGTGCACAATGCTTTGGACCAAAAAGTTGGACCATGGGATACCGGGTTAATGACTATGTTTAAAACTACTGTTAAATGGTAGCACATTGGAGGTATTGCTTGGATCTTTTTTGCTAAACTGAATATACTTGTCCAGAAGCAGTGACGTGACTTTTTGGCGCTTGGATAACTGTCATCTATTGGAACGGGAAAGCATGTAAGTAAATAATACTAAATTACAGGTTTCGCTTCACATGCCCCGTGTCTTTTTTCCTATGTTACCTTCACCACAAGTGAAATAGAACTTTTGTTTGCCAGACGTGAACGCCCATGAACTTCAAGAGTCTTAGTTAATTGTGTGTCACTAAGATGTATGTCTCGGGAACACGTCATGCTGTTCAACTATTCTCATTTTATTCTCACAGAAACATTAAACTAGTTTCTCGCTTCATGATTTTGTTATGAGACCGGAAACGGTAGCTACCTCATTTAGTCTACTTAGATGCTATGGAGCCATTTGCCGTGAACCTTAAACATTCACTTATAAGGAACATACAGGCAAGCCGATGAAACAGCGTGCTGGAAAGTCAGATGCAGAGAACGTAAAATATTAGGCTGATTAACGTCACGATTCGCGAGTACAAGTAACTTGTAATTGAGGCTATACGGAAGACTTGAAGTTACTCTAGCTAAAACTGCCTCAAAAGCTCAAACAACGCCCTTTCAAAATTGCCTTATTCCGGGTTTGCTGCCTTTAAAATACTTCCTCGACGAGGTGATTTGCTCTTTCAACCAGTGCTCGTACTGAATCCTATCTTGTCTCTTTTTAACCTCACTATTTCACACATAGAGGAGCCAAAATATCATATACGAAATGTCATTCTTTTGTTTTGTACAACTTATCACTAAGCCATTCTTTTATTTAGTCAACCAACTGTAACCCTAAATCGCTGAAAAAGACAATCTGACACATTACAATCGTTAATAATCAAAATAGCACTCCATTTCAATTAGACAATTGATTTTGACAAGTGTTATTTTAATAATTAATGCATTTTTTCAGAAAAAATTATTTGTTAATGTCAAAAGGAAAGTGAGATTTATTTGAGATTATAGACTGGTTTTCTCTTTTAACAAGAGAAGATCGAAATACATGTAATTCTTGGTTTCGTTTTGTTCTTGTTTTAACAAGAGAAGATCGAAATACATGTAATTCTTGGATCGTTTTCCTCATTTGGCAGTCTGAGTAATTTAAACTACACTAATAAAAATTAACATATGGGCCGCGCCGTGGCCGAGTGGTTAGACCATTCGCCTCTCACCAGAGCGTCCTGCGCTCGATCCCAGGTGACTGCATATGGGATCTGTGGTGTACGAAGCATGACTTTCTCTATAAATTCTTTAATAAAACATTCTCAAAGAACTATTCTTCATGTTAATTCAGATAAACGTGTGCATAAATGGTTTTATTATATTTTTCCTTGGCGGTACAATGGGAATAGGGCAATAAAGTAGACTTTAGCACAGTCAAACCTTTCATGAGCTGGACGCCATGTGATGAGTTAGAAATCCAACTCTTTGCATGAGCAAGAGGAAAGAAACAAAACGAATTGAATAAAATGGTGTAAAAATGGTTATTCCTCTTGCTACAAATAATTTTTATTTGTTGCTTAGACGCTCGGCTGCACTCAACTTCTCAGCTGCCAACTGCAGTCATCTGTAAAATCTCTGTCGACTCTGTCTGGATTGACAAATTTAGCAACAACAGTACCCAGTGCTACCATCTCTCGTATTATTTCAGAAGACTTCGGGCTCGAAGTGCGGAGAGCAGTGCTGTCGTGCTGGCACGAAGAGTGGTCAGCTCTCCGCGGTAATAAGCTTAGAGAAGTGAAAGAACTTTCTATAAATTGGGTAACTTCCTCTCGAATATCTCGTCGCGAGGAGATGATTTTGGCTCGATTGCGAATTGGCCACTGCAATTTTTGGATGGTTATCTCTTAAACCTACATCTGCGCCTCCTGTCTGAACTGACCGAGTTAACTCTCTGTCGACGCAGGGGATCTCAAAACATATATTTCCAGTGAAACCTCGACATCGAATTTTTTCATGGAATACAATACTTCTACGTAGTAGAGAAAGAAAAAACGAATAGTAATTCCCCCGTTAAGGAAAGTATATTTTTGAACATTCAGACTAATAGCCAAGTCATTTTTTCTGAAATTATTAGCTCCACAAAAAATGAATTTGATATAAATGTTGTATGTAAACCAGACCTGCATTTTTGTGCAGTAACAGTTTTGTCTACCTATTAGAGTTTACCAATTATTATACATAAGTTGTTCGGATGGAGAGGCCTTCACAGGCTATTCGTAGAAAATTCAAGATGTACATTTCGTTAGTCATATATTTTAAACATGTGCTTTTTTAATCAATATTACTAATTTTTTTATTCAAGGAGTCTGAAAACGTGCATTTCCGTTGTTGGGAATTGTGAATAATTTCTCCATCCCATAGTTAAATAATAATGATACCTCCTAGAAGTTCTTCTAAGAGACACACCTGCTGCTCCTTTTGGTATTGCGTAGGTCTTGATGACCTGTGTCCACCTATAGTGGGTATCAAATGAAGGTCAAGGAAACTTTCGTGTCTGTTACGAAATTGCTATTCAGCATTCATTCAAGTTTGCAACAACATATTTCAGAAAATTCGTAATAATATAAAATGTAATGCTCCTTTCTTCACCAAGGAGTTTGATTTATCCTTGTAGTTATGATCCTAGGTTTTTAGGTGAAAAATTGTTGGAAGGAACAAAATTTTGTTTTGCATAAAATTGTTCTACCAAAAGTACACAAAACTTTGAAGCTGCGGAATAAACATTGTTAGAATGTCTTAGAGAAAATGGTGTGAAGATGTGCATCCTAGAATTTATCTGTGAATAGTGAAGAAACTATTCATAGCATTAATTAAAGCTCTATAGTGAGGCGGGAGTGCCTATGAGCTTTAAAAGTTCCTTCCGATCCATTATTATCACTTTTACATTTAGTAAGGTAGAATCAAGGGATATTTTGTTTACTTAACACATGTGGAAGTTGTTTATAAATAACACTGCTTTATATATTTGTCACTATTATATTCCGCAATTGCATAAGTTATAAGCTTTTCAAAATATCAATTTTTACACATTAAAAATTCTCCACTGACGCTAAATAATATCCATATTCAATGAAATTTCAATCAGATACAGGTTTGTTAGAGGCAAAGTGGTATTAATGTAGAATTAAATTTACGTTGCGTTAAAAAAGTTTTTTTCCTATAAATAATCTCCGATTAAGCAATATTAATTTGGTTACAACTACAATTTGTAAAATAAAACACGAAGTTCGTATAAGTCAGTTTTTGTTACTAATGAGTACAAGAGATGACAAAACAAGAATGCTTGACAAAACAAGAATGCTCTAAGATGTATTGCAGATTTTGTTTGACAGTTCAACCTGAAAAACAAGTATTTAACAACGAATATTTCGTAATAGCTGATGCCACAGAAAAAAAAAATATATTTGAAGTGAATTGTAGAGGTATTTCAATATTAATCAGTTATTCTAAATTACGTATACAAAATCCACTCAAAATGAAAATAACTTCCTGAGTTATTCATAAAGAATTCAGTGTATACATTTTCTAATTATGCAAATATATTAACATGCGATGTTCTAATCAAAAACTTCGTGTTGTATCCTTATAGAATACTGATACTGAGCTTAATAATTACCCCCTCTATCTCATACATATGGAAATTTATGTAAAAACCCTTTGTGCAATTCAGTGGAGTTCAAAACGTGTATTTCGGTTGAAATATTGATAGCAAATTTTTTAATGATAGAGTGGTAGAGAAAGTAAAAATGTATAACGTTTATAACAATGAAATTTATTATTCTTCGTTATTGCTTAGTACTTGACTAACATTTTTGCTGCATCATCTTCACTCCATGGGTTAAACACATTATCTGTTCCGTTTTTCACAGTCTCTCCATCTCTTCTGCGGCCTGCCCAATTCCCTTTAACCTGCTGGTTTATAGTTTAGAGCTATTTTCGGAAGTCTATCATAGTTCATCCTCTCCACATGTAACAGCCAATTATTTCTATAGTATTGTATTTCTTCATTTATAGATTTCACTTGCAGCTCTGTTCTTATTACATCATTATATATGTGGTCTAGTTTTGTACATCCTTTAGTCCTTCTCAAGAATTTCATTTCAGACCCTTATATCCTATTTTCTATCTTCTTTGTTACAACCCAGGCTTCACTTCCATATAAAAGCACTGACTTTGCCATTGTTTTGTAAAACTTAATTCTTGTATCCTTTCTTGTTTTATTTCTTAAAGTGTTGTGTAATGTTCATCATATAGCTTGAAATCTTGATAATTTTAGATGTAGGTATATCCCTTTCTTTCCGTGAGTCTATTTCAAATCCAAGGTACCTAAAACTTGAGACTCCTCCTATTAAAATAATGAAAATAAATTTGAAAGCAACCATCCGATTACACTTCATATGTTTCTTCAGCGAAATTTTGAAGTCTAAGAGCGTAGTGGCAGTTCTGTAATGATTGGAGATTTCAATGCGCGATAGCACCGAAACTCTAAGTAGAGCATGCATATTTTCTATGTAAATGTTTATAAACGCATGAACTATAGCTTGTAAATTAACTGTAATGTAATCTGAAAGTATCACTTTAAATAACTGAAAGAGAATTACGACTCTCTCTACTATGTACTTATAATAAGTAGAGGAAGTACTGTATTCTACCCAAAAATTCGATACCGAGATTTCACCGAAAGTACACGTTTTAAAACTCCCTGAATTCAAAAATTCGTTTTTAGAAAAAAGTGTGAGCATTTGTGTGTCTGTGTGTTACGAACATAACTCAAAATAGAAAAGGAGGCTAAATACCAAGCTTGGCGTTTAAGCTCCATGACTTCCAAATATGTGACAGATTTTTTTAAAAGTTTCCCCGTCTCTAATTGCCCTTTACATGGAAATTTGTTTAAACCCTTTAATTTTCCTAAAAATGTTCTAACGGTGTTATATTTATTTAGATATTTTCATGACAGACGAAATATATATCTTAAATTTTCTAGAGATAACCTCTGAAGACCACTTTATTCTGAATGACTTTTGCATACCCGTTAAACTGTCAAATACTTTTTTATGGTGTGAATGATTTCGGTGATATTGATATTATTTGTCTGAATTTTCCAATACTTATACTTTTCTCAAATGGGAAGTCATTCAGTTTGTATCTTTGCCATGCAAAGAGAATAGTTTCAAAGCCATCACATAGCGACCAGTCCTTGAAAGATTTGACTCTCGCTGAAAGCTTATGCATTTCCGCATTTTCTACAAATGTTTGTCTTGATAAATATAAAAGTAGATAAAGGCATGAGCGTTTATAAAAATAGCATGTTTATTGTACTTCTTAGTCAAGCCCGTTTACAAGAACTTCTGAAATATGCAAAGTGATGTTGGCACTGTAACAATCCGGTTTGTAAACGTAATTAATAATTTGTAACTACGCAGACCAGAAACAAGATCACCTTTGGATGGAAACGAGTTGCAGTTCAGTAAACAAGGGGATGATTACACAACAGGCAGGTAACACCGTAACAAAATAACCATTGCCACTTTGCGGTTGGCTGCTTCTTGTATTGAAATGCCATGCCACTGCACCGCAAATAATAAGCTGCTAACACGCGGAGGCTACATCAAAATATTTTAACACAGGATGTATATTATTTCGCTGCACGTCTGTATTATCTTACTAGGAAACAACGCACGTTTGGATTGCTTACATTTATATTAGTATGTAGACCGAGCGAGTTGGCTCTGTGAGGACATTCAGGAGGTCCCAAACTCGATTCCTGTATACCACCCACTCTGACCTTGCCCTTTTAGTGGTCCTCCTGATCGATAGAGGAATTCTAAGATAGCTTCTAATCTAGCACGATTTTCTTTCCATAATTTCCTTTCCATTCCGTTTCCTTCTCTACTTTCAGGTGCACTTCTAGGTTTCGTGGCCAATGGCGGTGTCCGACATATGGCGCGGATGCTTACTCAAACGAAAGAGTGCTCCGCGTAGCCACTAGAAGGCTGCTTGGTGAACGGGTCGTTCATCGCCCTCTCTAGGCAATTCCAGTCTGGAACTCTTCGAGTCTGGAACTATTAGGGGCTTCCGCGCGTCTCTGTGGCCTGCCTGGAGTTTGTGGCTTCCTATGGTTCCTGCACTTCCTTCCTTTTAGGGAGGTGGTAGCCACAATATATCTATGAAGGTCCACGGTGGGAGGTGTTCCCCTTCGTTGCATAACTCTAATCCTCAGTGAAAAAAACTATGGCGTATCGTTCATAATCCTATAATAAAAATGCCTCTTTAAAATATTAAATAACTTAATTTCCGGGCGCACATAACGAAGAATTTTTAAGCAAAATAAACATTTCTTCAGTAGCAACCAATATTTATTTTTAAACACTTGAACTGTATCTTAATTTCTGAGTAAGGCGCATTTATTATCACAAAAATTTCACCGGTTTACCTTGAATGCAGTAACTGCGCGAATTAATTGCGTCTCCATTCTCATTCTCCCTAAGAAAGTAGTAAATCAAATATGGAATTTTTACTTTCCATCTCAATACTTATTTATTAAAATAGTTTAACCAATGTACAGAAAGTGAATTTAGTAAAATGCACTGTTTGGGAGCATCTCTCAGTTTCTTATCTTACGGAGGTCTTGTAAACGTTGAGGCATAAGTACTGACCAATGAACTGCTGACAGTTGCAATACGGGGCTAGAGGCATGGCGCTGAAATGCCGACAAGGAAATGTGGTGGAAGGGTACAAAGACACGATCTTTCAGAAAAGCCTCGTTTTAATTTGCTTAAGGTATATCTCCAAACAGAAATAGAGATGTAGCTGGTGAATAAGAAGATTCCTTAGTCCCAGACCACCAATTTATAGAAAAGACGCATAGTCTGGAACCATGGAGAAAAATACTACTCTGGGTTGTTAATTATAAAATATCGATTGACTGGTTTCTAATGATAATGGACACAATTTTGTCAATTTATACAATAATTTAACTTACCCTGTTAACGATCTTGAGTAAAACATACGAATACAAAGAATTAGAGCAGAGGTTCTTACTGGAGGGTTATTAAAATATGCTTGCGTTGGTATCACATACCTATCTACTTTATGAGTAGATTCGATGTCTATGTCTTAGTTGTTAAATCTGGACATTCTACATAAACAGTACTTGGAATGAAATATCACCACATTTGTCCTACTTTACATGCGTACTCCATGGGGTAACAACTAATGTTTACTCAACTATAAGGCAAAGTCTTCTTTATAAGTCCAATATATTTGTATTCAAGTAAAAGGGTGTTGTAAATGCTTTTTAATTTTTCAGTGAATTATGAATTTAAGAGGTATGTTATGGACCATGTTTGTTATGAGTTTCAATGGTGAAAGAATTATGAAAATCAGTTGAGTGGTTACCTAAATATGCTCACACTCACACTCCCCCCCCCCTCTCTCTCTCTCTCTCTCTCTCTCTCTCTCTCACACACACACACACACACACACACACAACTTTAATATAATCTCAAGTCATAAGTTTACCTTTTGGCTGGTCTATGCTTTCAGCCTGTAGGTATTACAATTATAGTAATACTAATAATAAGGGCGTATATATTTCTCCTCAATGTGCATACAGGGCGTCCCCAAGCTTTAGGGTCAAAATTATACAGATGATACACACTTTTAAACTGATCATTTTGACATGAGGAACCTATGGTTGGTAATGAATATTTTGGACACCACGCGATCTCGAAAGTGAATGTGAGGGACGTTTCTAAAGCTGCTTTAATTTTCATAAGAAACTGCCTGCCAATTTCATTTCTTACTTATTTTGCGTAACAAACTGCCTGGGCTTTCATTTCCTATTTGTTTTGTTCACAATGCATGACTAACTGTCGAAAATGGAGCGTTACTCGACACAGGAACTTGCTGACTTGCATTTAATGTACGTATGATGCGGCAGAATGTAGTGCTCGGAGAGTCGAACGAACGTACCCAGAGAAATTGCCTAAGAGGCACCATCCGAATTGGAAGAAATTATTGCTATAGATAGGAGATTCAGAGAGACTGCGCATTGAAGTCACAGAGAGCTGGCCACGGAGTAAAACAAAGAGCTGTTTGGACTACAGAATTTGAGGAGATGGTGTTGGGTCGGGTAGACTAGCTGTCAATAAGTTGACTTACCCGTGGACTCGTTTCCAAAACTGCTAAAGCCAACTGCCAAAGTGCTAAAGCATGGCATCGAAAATATTCATTTCCAAGCAGTGATTCCTTATGTCAAAATGTTCAGTTGAGAAGTGTCCTTCATTTGTATAATTTTGATCCTAAAGGTTAGGGACACCTGTGTACATTGGCAAAAATACTCGTAGCTGTGGATTCCGGCATGTGTTTAGGTTTACGCAAGAGAGAAAATAAAGAAAGTAACATAACTGTTTTCCCTCGAATCAGTAATAGTTCAGAAGGCAATTGATTAAAGCACATCCATCATGCAACATTGCCTAACATCATGTTTTAGAGCTATAGATTACCGGAGGAACACGAGCATTGCATGTCGTGATTGATTTCATCTGTTACCACTGTGAAAACATTCGCGTTATTCTTGGTCGTACCCATTGGATATGACTCAAATCATTCACTTCTGCGGTGACTGCAATATTCAACGCCAGAGCTACAGTTATGTTGCAGGAAATGTTGCTTTCGAAGGTTTTCCGTATTTCCGAAGCTTTCTCCAAAGTCTGCGGTTTTGTCTCATGTAGTTTCTACCGTTATTCAATCTATTGTCAATTACGTGACCATAAACGTAAAATAATGCAGTCCTTTATTGAAGCCACAGCGGCTCAATTTGTTTCTTTGCACATAACGGGCCATAGAAGTGTAAAATGCTGCTGCTAAATGGGCTATTACTTTCTCTATTAGGTACAGTAAGGAAATTATTTTATTCGACCCAAAATTTCGATGTCGAGATTTCACCGGAAATGTATACGTATTGGAGGTCGTTATTCACTTTATCTCTTGGCCGTGCAAAGAGAACGACATTTTGAAACTTCAAAGCTAAAAGATTTGACTATCGCTCAAAGCCTACTGTAGTGTCATATTCCCCTTGCACCTACGAGAAAATTGACAATAAGATAATTTCTGCAAATGTTTATCTCGACTAACATGAAGAAGATGAAGGATAAGAGTTTGAAAGAATAGTTGGTACAAGAGTAGAGAAGTTCATGTGAGTAACACATCAGATTTTTTTAAAGATCTTGTATGCTTCTTATCTATGACAGTGGGAGAGCACTATTAAAAATTCAATCTTGCAACCACAAGGAATGTGTGTGTACATGTGTGCCTTTGTCTCTACCATGGATAAGTAAAAGGGGAGGGTTATGAGCACCAAACTCTATACTTAATTTAGGCATATTTCTAAAATGCAAATCTAAACCCATAAGGAAATTTCCCCCATTCTAATTACGCCTTGCATACTTTCTTAAAATAAAAAAATAAAGTTAATTGGATTAAAATCCTTTTGAAAAATTGTTTTGACAAAATATAAAATTCCTATGTGTTGCTCTCATACGACTTTCTTCACTCTGGTACAAACTGTTCTTAGAAATGCTTATTATGCCACGTGCATAAAGCTAATTAAGTTAGAAACTTGCAGAAATAGTTTTATTATATATTTCTTTTGTGGGTACAATGAGAACCTGGGAATATAATAAGCTTTAAGCGATAGCAAATCTTTTAAGAGCTGGTGGTTTCTGAAATTTTTTCTGATAAAAAACTAATTAGTAACAACTTTGTATCATATCAATAACAAGGAATATGTCGGAAGTGAGCAGATTCACAAAAAAATGTATTAGACATGTTTTTGAGTTCTTCAACGAGATCTGCATTTTTCTGTGTAGTAAGTTTTTATTGGTCTCTTGCCAGTTAAACAGAATGAAAAGGACTTCGGAGGCTATACCCAGAAAATTCAATTATTCATTTCAATATATTATATTCATATATAATGTTCATATATAATA
Source organism: Tenodera sinensis (assembly GCA_030765045.1). Lineage (NCBI taxonomy): Eukaryota > Metazoa > Arthropoda > Insecta > Mantodea > Mantidae > Tenodera > Tenodera sinensis. The sequence continues at coordinate 71,299,771 of CM060968.1, forward strand.
TTCATTATATATAGTAATATATTAATATATATATATAATATTTATTATATTTGTCATAAAAATATCTTTCAAATTTGGGGCAATTTAATTAAAATTCTTACAGCCATTTTTGAGAAAATCAAAATTTTCCATGTAAAGGGTAGTATAGGATGAGGATTTTCTTTTTAAAATATTTGTATCCCATTCTTGGAAGGGCTGGATTTAAATACAAATTGTTCCTTTTTTGGATTCGCGGAGTCTCAATACAGGTATTTCCGGTGACATCTTAATATCGAATTTTGGGTAGAATGCTACTTCCTCTATTGCCAGTATGTAGAAGAGAAAGTAAACATCAAATGTGTTGCACTCACAAACCTTCTCTACCAGTTATCATTTATTTGTTTATATCTTCTATAATATATTCTCACAAAAGCTTATTTTTCTATCTACTTCACATTAATAAAAGTAAACGTTTGCAGGTATAGCTTCATTATACATTTCATTGGAGGTCATCGGCCATTTCGGCAATGTTATAGAGATAGACGGCCACTCTTCAACTATATTGGTTTATGTCAAATGCCTGGTCTATAAGGGATAGAGAATAGATGGAGGGGATTCCACACTGAGCCAAGAGTTTAGGGTATGGTATGTCAGATCCTGGGAGGAAGGGATGAAATGAGAGCGCTCTAAGAGCTTGTTGGAATCCAAGTGAATAGCGCGAGGGTCTCTAACGTGTGCTGAAAATTCTTCATCTCGACACCAGGGTTCGCCTGGCAGCTACCAGTCTAATGGGTTTCGACAGCAGGTCAGACGCCACCCATTCGTCGAGAAAAGCATTTAAAACTCGCAGTCCCCACACAGCATCGCCAAACTCGCCCATCACCAACACTTCCGACCCTTAAAAATGGACTGAAACGAAGTGAAATGAAATAGAGGGATATAATTATTGCTCCCAGAAAACCTCAGGGGAAAAAAATGGATCAAGAAGGCCGGCCGTTAGAATGGAACCCACGACCTCCCGAATGCGAGCCTCACACGTTACCGCGGTGTCTATACTAATACTTACTGTAAAGAGAGAATTTTTGCATGCATGGGTGTGTGTGGGTGTGGAAATGTAGTGCCGAGTAATATAGGAAAAGATGAAAACCGATTTTGATAATTCTTGCACCATGGGAGAGCTTTCTCTTTCTGACCGACGTAGACCAGACGCCCTCTAATTTAAACTCCTAAATGACTGAAAAGGGATTTACAAAAGCATACGATACTGCATGATATGTGAACACATTGATATCGTAAAAGAATATGCTTTGTGACTTTCAGCTGGGAAAATGCAAAGCAGACTTTATTTCAGTCGTTGAGAATGCCATAGTTGTTACGTAATAGAAAATTATGAGAAAAGTTGCGGATATTTCATTCGAAGCAATATCCACAGATGGTCATGATTTAACAAATGAGAAACCTGAAGGCACAGCAAAACAAGAAGACAATCAAATATGCATATAATGGTACGATACGTCTAAACCTTATGAGGGAAAGTTTTGCTATATCTCATGTGTATGTGGTAGTTCAATTCATTATCAATGTTCAATAAGTCGTTACATAAAAAGAGAAATTATCCACTGCAACAAGAGAAATTAGTATGTCGATATTTTATAATTATCAGTCTTATTTTTACTTTCTCTGCTACGTATAGTAAATAGGGGAAGTACTGTATTCCACTCAAAAATTTGATACCCAGATTTCATAGGAAATATATGTTTTGAGAGTCCCTAAAAACCAAAACAGAAAAAGAGCATTTTTAGAAAAAGATGTGTGTGAATAACAACTAAAAAACGAAGAGTGGGTTAAGTAACAAACTTGGTACTCAAGTTCAGCATCTTTCAAGGATGCGACACCAATATTTTCAAGAAAATACTGACACCCCCCTCAGCCCGGACTACTCTTTACATGGAACAATTTTTGAAATTTTTGATTTTCTAAACAATGGTTTTAACAATTATGATTAAAAAACCATATGTTTAAGATATTCTCATGAAAAATGAAATATATGTCCTGAATTTTCTGGGAATGTCCTCATCAGAGTCCTTTTCATTCTGGGTGACTTCTGCATAACTGGTAATCCATAAAAGATCCACAAAACCTTACTACACAAAAAATGTAGATCTCTTTAAACCACACAATTTATACTAAATAGGTTTTTTGTGGATAAACCATTTCCCAGATATGTATTTTTATATTTTGGGATTTCCATTATTTAAACTTTTCTCAAATAGGAATACATTATTCGTTTTTTAGTTTCTTATGGTATAGGCCCAATTAGAAAAGCTACTGGCTTCTAGAAGGCAAAGCAACTGAGGTAAATATTGTTAGAATTAGTTATATTTGTTTTATTTGATTATTTTAGTAGGTTTCGGTTGTATTTGTATAATTAGAATTGTTGGAATGTTAATTTTAACATCTTCCTGTCACAGTTAAAGGCTGCCAAAAGGACAAAGAATACTAATACAAAAGTAACAAGACATAACGAATATAAGATATAAAAGCTAAAATTTGAAAATGACAAGGAAAGTGTTATCTCTTAAAACAATAAAAATAATTAATAATTATGTGAAGTACTGTATCCCAAAAAAAAGTCTATACCAAGACCACCACAAATATGTTTTTGAGGTCCTCTTAATAAAAAAAGAATTTTTAGAAAAAGGTGTTTATGTGTGTGTGTGTGTGTGTGTGTGTGTGTGTGTGTGTGTGTGTGTGTGTGTGTGTGTGTGTGTGTGTGTAAACAGCATGACCCAAAAACGAAAAATCTATTAAATACCAAACTTGGTATTTAAGTTCAACATGTTCCAGAGATACGACATAAAGATCTTGAAGGAAATCCCACCTTTATATAGAACATTTTTCTAAATTTTTGATTTTCTCAAAAGCAGCTAACATTTTGATTGAATATATCATGTATATAAGATATTTTTATGACAAATGAAGTGTATATATTGAATTCTCGGGAGTCCTCTTCGTTCTGGGTGACTTTTGCAAAACTGGTAAACTGTAAGAGATAAACACACATTTACTGCACAGAAAATGTATATTTCATTAAAACACAGTTGGTATCAAATACATTTTTTTGTGGATTGGGCCATTACCAAGATATTTCTTATTTGTTTCAATCTCCTAATATTTATAGTTTTCTCAAATAGGAATACGTTATTCCTTTTATTTTATTTTTTATCTCTCGGCCATGCATAGAGAATGGAATTTCAAAGTCATCACATGACGAATAGCTTTAAAAGCTTTAACTATCTTGAAAGCCTACTATATTTCCATATTTCCATTGTACCTACAAGAAAAACTGCGGGGCTTTGAAGTTATATTTTGCACAGGCCAAAGCGCTTTAATCCATGAATATTACACATTTTGTGTTCAACTTGAAAATCTAGCAGAACAAGTTATAAAAGCAGTCGCCTGCTCTTATATTTTTGGCTCCTCGTTTGTCGGGTTTTTATGTCTGATGATACCCTACTAAAGCTTAACGCCATAATTTGCTAATCTTCTGTACTTTACCTACGCCTAATACAATGGAAATTGCCAGCCACCGTAGTAATGATAATTGCCATCTTGATGTCGTAAAGACACTGCCTGAAGTGCAGCTGGTTTTGAAGCACGCAACTAGTTCTCTTTTTTTACTGCGATAATCAGGGCAACTTGCTTAAAACATATTTAGCATTTTCCAGTTTTTGCAGTGAATCACTGACGCGCAATTTTTATTCATAGCTATGGGCAATGTACGCAGTATGATAATAAATCTTACTTGTAACACCCATTCAACTTTCGTTATCCACTCCAATACTTCGTTCATAATATTTATGTAAAAATGATTTTCATGTTAGGTTATTTACACTATGACGTTACTAGGCAACGCACGGCTGATAAACAAGGACTGCAATAGAGTGGCCATCGATTCTAGACTGCTCGAGACGACTATCAGCTTGTTTATGAGAATTTTCGATAAAAAGTATATTTTTCAGAGAATTCGGCGGCACTTGGCCTGGCCTATATAAACGAGTCGGGACGTCCAGAGAAGCCAGTGTTGAGAATGACTTTTCTAAGTGACAGTTTAGTGTTGAAGCAGTTTTGGGTGAATGTGAGTGTATTGTTGGAAGCAGTTGTTTGTGAGACGGAAACGGCGAAGTGCATGTCAAGTTCACGATCAGACAGAACACCTGTGAGTTGCAATATCACGAAAAATTTTAATTTGTGCTAACCACAAAAGAGAACTGTGTTTTAGTCGTAGAAGAGAACCAAAGTGACAGGAAATGCAGCTGGACTTTGTCATTTGTCACAGTATGAATTTTTTATGCCAATTTTAAAAACATTTCATTTTTATCAAATATCTTCAAAGCTCTTTTGGGAAAATATGCTTTTACAGGAACACGATGAGGAGAATTTCATGAAAAAGTTCGCATTACAGCCTAGAAAGATGCTGGGTTTAAGTGCCAAGTTTAATATTAACCAAGTTTTCGTTTATGAATTAGGCTGTTAGCAGATACAATTGGCATGGACTGTTGCAAAACTGCTTTTCTCGAGGGGTGGGGATCAACGCATGTATTCCCCTTTGTTGCAATGTTGTATGTGGAAGACAAATAAATTAAAATATATGTTGGATTAAATAGAAGTAGAAGTAGAGCCTATACGGAGGGGATTTCACACTAAGTCCTATCTGACTTTTCTATGTCAGATCCCTGGGAGGAAGTGATGAAATGAGAGTGTTCTACGGGTGTGAGGAAACCCGGGGAGCAGCGAGCCGATGTGAGGGTCCCTAACGTGTGGGGACATCTCGACACCAGGCTTCGCTAAGCAGCCACCAGCTGCATGGGTTTCAACAGTGACCCCCGGCAGGCCTGGCAACTACAAGTTCACCCATCAATCAAGAACACATGTTACAGTGTGCAAATCTCCCCACACAGCAGCGCTAACTCGTCCATCGCCAACACTTCCGACCCTGAAAGAAGGTGAAATGAAATGGAAGGGAGGTGTAATTATCCTTCGCAGCATTCACCTGGTGACCCGGAAAACCCCTGAAAAAAACAACCCAAAGTTTAGGAAGTTCGGCAGCGAGAATCGAACACACCACCTCACATATGTGAGTCTCACACGAAGCCATTTCGCTTGGTTGATAAAGTGTGAAGTAATGGTTACTAAATCTTCCTATGAACTATCACTGCACGCCGAATCCAAACTACTACTAGTATTACTTAAACATTATGCAGAATAAGGTTTGTATTAATTTTTCTGCGTAATTAAGAGCAGTTTGCATGTATATTTTCATTCTGTTTCTACTATAAAAACTAAAAGCTTAGGTTCCATTTCATGTTATTGTGTTTACACATGGCTCTCGAGAGAGTTCTGGTCGATGACGGACAGGGCAGTGTTTCCCGTTAATGCAATACTTCCGGACATGGCATGTTGACCTTTCTGGTTTCTTATGAGTACCTACTACACAATTGCGTGATTACCTAAGTTGTCTTCCAAGTGGTAATGCACAGGCTCGTATGCCTAAGCTTATATATCACACGCGGCAAATTTCCTTCCTAGCTCTTTTTCAATCTTAATACACAATGACCACTCTTATACAGAGGATTTAGATTGTATCGCATCGATAGCACTTTATACCTCTGTGTTTTCCTTTACTACAGGAGGTTGTCCGCTTGAGCTGGGAGGACCTTGAATACCTGGTAGCTGCTTTTAGCATACAGGTGTATTCTTGTCACAATGTCAACCTAGTTAATTAACGTGAACAAAGTCGAATTGGCCTTCAGCAAACCTGTACCATTGCTGAAACTCTGAAAATTGCAGGGAGGTGCGCGATAAGGGCTAGAAAAATAATAGGACTCGTGTTGTTTAATGTAACAGTAAGAGGTATGCTGCCTTCTTGAGAGGGAAGGATTTTAGTGCGACTCTGCCTGCACCATTTCCCCGGCAACTCTAGGTTCTCTCACACAGTGGAGAGAGCCCGCAAACGTGGTCCCTATTTGGGTAGAAAAACTTGACTCCGAAATGTAGACATAAAAGAACTAGGGGAAGAAAAATTGTAGAAGAAAATTAAAAGATATCAGAGCAAGTGAAAGGATCACATTAAGAGGATGTAATCTTCTCGATCACCACGGCAAGCACTATTTTATAAACCATTACGACGAAGAGACATCGGACGACCCCGAATGAGTTGGAGAAAGAGTTTGATTAGCCGCGGAACGGGTCTAAAAGCCTCATCCATGTTAAAGAAGAAATCTCTTGGTTAATCCAGTGCAAAAGTTGACGAAAATTGGCACAAAACTCGCGAATATATTGCACGGATTCATTGTTGGACTTACCATAGGATATACAACAAAAGGAGGCACCAACGTGAGATCTATTGCACCTACTACTCTGCAGGAGGAATGATGTGAAGGAATCATAGAAGGCTGTAGGCCTCAGAGTCACGCAAAGGTCCGCAGTAGTTCCTGGCTCCAACACCTGTCCCACTATGGACCTACCCAGAGAAGGATATGAACGACCTGTGCAACCAAGCAGCCCTTTAGTGCCCATGGAAAATACTCTTTCCTCGGAGCAAGCATCGGCGCCATCTGTCCGGCACCGCTTCGCGACACGAAACCTGGAAGTATACCTGAAACACGGGAAGGAAACGGAATGAGAAGTAAATGGTGGCAGACAAGAAACTCCCAATTTTCGCCTACCACCAGAGAACCCCACTAAAAATCTGCAGTCAGAGTGGGCGGTCAGCGTTAATCGAACCCAGCACCTACCGAATGTGGGCCTCGTACGTTACCGTGGAGCCAACTCGTTCGCTAACCCAGGTTTTAAGCTATTAGGAAACTTCTAAGATATCTTCACTACACAAGCCAGGAACATCTTAATCGAAAATGGTGTCCATGACATTTCTCTTGAAGCAGACTGCAATTATTTTTGGCATTTTCTGTGCACACTATGAATCTTGAGTGACCCTGAGGGTAGTAACCTACAGTCATTATTGTTGGTCATCTAACAACTCCGTTAATGGCATTAACGAAGCGTACTTTGGTATGCCCAATGGCACTCTTCGAGTTTCAATCACTAATTGTCTATTGTCATGACTTGTTTGTATAGAAATGAACAGATAGTGGTTGAGAAGAAACTGTTTCTTAAGATTTACACTGAAAGGATTAGTTGCTGCGAAAAACGTTTCGAGATACAAGATGTAATACAAATATAAGATGCAAAGTTTTCCATAAAGAAGCTACACTTGGATAGAAAATTGTGACTGACCAACTGACTTGGTCCCTTTGACAGGTTTTCTTTTTGCTTTCTCTACCACATACATAGGCTGCATTTCACCTAAAACTTCCATACCGAGATTTTATTCGAAATGCATGTTTGCAGGCTCCCTGAATTCAAAAGTACCATTTTTATTTTCTCTGCTACGTTTAGCAAAGTAGAAGTAGTATTGTATTCCACCCAAAAATTCGATGTCGAGACTTCACCGAAATATATGTTTTGAGACACCTTGGATCCAAAAATTAGCATTTTTAGAAAAAGATCCGAGGGTGTGTGTGTCAGTCTTTGGACAGCATAACTCAAAAACGAAAATTCGGTTAAAAATGCAATACGAAGATTTTGAAGAACATTCCTGCTCCATAAACTACCCTTTACATTGAAATTTTTTCGAAAATTTTGATTTTCTCGAAAATAACTCTAACGATTTTGACTAAAGTGCCATATGTGATATTTTTATATGACAAATGAAATTTATTTTGAATTTTCTGGCTATAGCCCATGTAGTCCTGTTTATTCTTGATGACTTTTACATAACTAATAAATCGTAAGAGATGACCAAATCTTACTATACAAAAAATGCAGATCTTCCCAAAATACAATTTATGTCCAAATAAAGTTTTGGTAGAGGGAACCATTTCGGATATATTCCTTGTTATTTATGTGAGCTTTGGAAAACGTCAACTTTCGTCTACTGGAACACCGTTATTCATTTTTTATATGTTAACCGTGCAAAGGGAACAGAATTTGAAAACTCTAAAAGATTTGACTATCGCTCAAAGGCTACTGTATCTCCATATTCCCCTTGTACGTACAAGGAAATAATTAATAAGATAATTTCTGTAAATGTTTATCTCAACTAACAGAAAGAAGATATAGGAATAAGAGTCTGTAAGAATGGTTAGTACAAGAGTAGAGAAAGTCATGTGAGTGCAACACATATTTTTAGAAAAAGGTCCATAAGTGTATGTGTGTGTGTTTGTGTGTGTGTGTGTGTGTGTGTGTGTGTGTGTGTGTGTGTGTGTGTGTGTGTGTGTGTGTGTGTGTGTGTGTGTGTGTGTGTGTGTGTGTGTGTGTGTGTGTGTGTGTGTGTGTGTGTGTCTAACAAAAAGTCAGTTAAGGAGGGGTAAACATGAGTATACAATGGAAAAGCTCAATTTTTATCTTTTTACTGAATTAAATTGAAAGTACTTCAAATTTTATGATAAAGTTTGTTTTTCATCGATATTATAAGTACCAGAGTTACAACCATTTCAAGTCTATAAATTTAATAGGCGTGGCAGGTAGACATTATTTAATACTTGTTTTGTCAACTGTTAATTTTTCTTCACATAAAAGCCTTTCATTTCAAATCCATTTGGCAGAATTGCATGAAATTTGTTCTTAGTGTATCGACATGCCTGCTTGTAGATCTGAACCACCAACTTTTACATAATATTAAACATTATGTAAAAAAATTAAAACTAAAGTATTTTATAACTTGAAATTTTGTAAACAAACTTTTTTAATTTAACGGCAACTGACTCCACAAAAGGAATTGAAGCTTCAAATTCATTCTGAGAGTATTTTCAATAGGTTGTGCAATATGAAATCTCTAACACGACAGCATTAACTGACAAAGGTAATTAAAATGACAACTGTGTACATATATGTAACTATAGAAAGTAATTAGCACAGCTGGTAATAAAAAATCATGCAAAATTTACACCATAACTATTTTTGGGGGTAATAGGCTCAATTTTCATGAAGATTACTTGAATAATACAATATCTACGAATTTAAGGGGGCGGGGCTGGAATAGCACCTGAAGAATGGGTAGAAAAAGTCACATGAATATAAAAGATCAGATTTTTAGCAGTGGTTAACGGCCGTTCTTATAGCATACAGTACCGTTGGTGGTGACATTGATGATATATGAAATGAAATTATAATTAAGGAAGGAAACGTTCCAGGTCAAAGTTTAGCGTGGTATTTGCCAGTTGTGAGAAAAACTGTAAAAAAATACACTCGGACAGATCCTGGTGGGATTTAAACAGTGAATCTCCCGTTCACAAGTTTATACCTTAACGAACTCGATCACTCGTGTCGGAAACATATCTGTTCTCAAATGACGTCAACGTACGACGTCAATGTAGTGTTGTGACGCAGATTCTGTACTTAAAGTTTGAAATTAACTTTAAAATTTAAAACCACTTTACCACTTAACTTATCTCTGATAAAGAGCTTTTGAAATACAGAGGTTCAACCCTAATCTACCACACTTTAGCAGAGGTTACGAAATTCTATACTTGCTTTCTCGATGCTAAAAGCCTTCTTTGGCTCCAAATGTAACTAAAACTGAATCCGGTTCACTACTGGCAACGCATGAGACAGTAGTACACGCAATCAATTGTGGATTCGGATAAATGGAACCAGTTTGACATATCTTAAAAATATTTATTCATATTGAACATGCATCCAAATAACGGAAATCCCTATTCACGTATCTGAGAAGCTTTTATCACATGAAGATGTATTTATTTTACCCTCTTTATTAGCCCTAAAATGTTCTGAACGAAATTTTGGCTCCCTATAAAAGTATTGTTAATTTTTAAGACTACTGATCTATTTCCTCCTCCGCCTCCTCCTCTTCTTCTTCTTCTTCTTCTTCTTCTTCTTCTTCTTCTTCTTCTTGTTCTTTTCCCTCTGTATAGATTGCATTTGAAAACAGCACCTAAATGCTATTCTTTTTGTATTTATTTCAGTATAAAAATACGAAACTTATCTAAACAAATGCAAATACATCATAGTATCATAAATAAGTGTAAGAAGGTTTGGAAACCTTGTTTTAGGAACTTCTAGACTAGTTTCATTTATACAAAATAGTAAATATTTTAAACACCATGGTTAGCTCGCGTTTTAGTGAGGAAAGCTAAAACATGGTTATTTGAAAGTCTATAAATATTAAAATTTGACAAAAATCACTTTTTTATGTCTAGAAAACGAAGTTAATTTCTTTTTAATTTCTAAAATAAGGTTAACCCGCAGAACACTAAAATAAAGTAGAAGTGTTATCTTCCGATCACTATGGTAACCCCTCTGTTAGGTCACGAACTTTTGCCCAAAATGATATTGGTACGTTACAACATTCAGAAAAGTTCACCTGTAACGAGGTCATTGATCCGTGGTTTGCTTGTTAAGATCTAGGCAGTACGAGCTTGTCTGAAACCCTTTCTCGAGCCATGCTTTACGGCATTCTTTATCTTGGGTTACATCGAACTCAATTGTTAGGCAACGTTACTTTGTGTCTTTTTACCTTGTTATGACTTTAAGGCGACTCTCTGTTAATAATGGTGTTTGTATTTGATTAAATCTGATGAAAGTTTGAGAAAATTGTATAAGTACATGTTATGGTGCAGAAGTTTCAAGATTCTCTTCAAATTAATTTTTAAATAGTGTGTAAAACAACAGCGTACTTCTTTATGGAAAATTTAGAACAGCTAATTGAGAGTTTGAAAATCCATAGCATATCCATTGTTCACTCAAAAATTAGTGGCAACAGCGACTGTATCTTATTCGTCACTCTCGGCAAATAATATAAACTGATGGTACGTAAAAAGCAGGTTTTGGTGGGCTAGCTATGAGTTATACTAATTCTCTTTTTATAAAATATGTCTATAATTGAACAGGTATAGGAATTCTTAAGGTGTTGGCTTCAAGTTATTCACGTGCCAATACAACGAATGTTAACGAAAGCGGCCGCAGGTCACTGATGGTCAGGTAAACAAGGTCTCCTAAGAGATGCCTGCAAACACTAACAGACTGTGCCAGGGATGGGGGTGGGCTGTTACCTGCGTCGTCACTGCCTAAGGTGCAGTTACAGTTCAATTTTATTTCCTTTCATCCTGGCTTTAGGGCTTAGTAATTCCCTTGCCTGGTAACAAGTTTAAATAGTTTTATGTTAAATTGCTATGGTTTTGAGCATCCCAGCGGGAGTTAAAGACCGCTTAATTTTGCCCAGAGACCACTTAATGTGGCTGGAGAGTCCTTTACATGCCGTAAGTCTACGAAAGGGATCACCGACTTCATTTCCCTCCGAAGGAAGCCGTGCTGAAGATTTTCACGCCCGAAAATATTCATCGCCCTTCGCTGTGTTTGAATCCACGACCTCGGAAACTAGAGGACAGTATGTTACCCCAGACCACTTATGAGTTTGCCTATATACTTTGTTAATAATAATTGCTCTTTATGCTGAGGTTGGAGAGTTGAATCAGATCTGAGTCCACGCTGGGACTCGAACCATGGATCTTCACCCTCCTCTTACCCATGCTCTACCATGAAGATCCTTGGTTTGAATTCCCCGTGTCATTCTGATTTTTAGTTCTGATTCCACTCTCCAAGTTTAATTGCATTTCTTACCTGTAATACGCTTGGGCACAGATACTTCATTAAAAACGATCAGCTTTTCATGCCCCAAAATTGGGAAATTTCGCAGCCATTAAATGATAGAGTGCGGAAGAAAAGCCCAATTCAAATTCTCAAAGAATGCCTTACAAGCATTTGTCTGCTAGATTTTGTTTTTTCTTTTTCATTTGTATATATTGTTATCAATAAAGCAATTCACTTGCGTCCCACCGCAATATAACAAAACACAAACAACGTATGCATTAAAGTCGACCACAGGGAAAAGTATACTTTAGAGGAGATTTCTTCAAGGAAATAACCTTTTTTGCTCTAAGGAAATTGAGAATTAAGAAAATTGCCATGTTTTTCAGAGGACTTTGGATTAAGAGTACCTAATTCTTTGCAAACATTTTTTTTTAAAAAGACTAGAAACTAGTTGACCTTGAATTAAGAGTTCGTTCTTTGTAAACAACATTAAAAACAAGAAACAGGTTGACATTGTCGACCTAAGTCTCCTTCAGCAGGCCTATATACCAGTTGAGTTTTCTTATTCACTCAAATGTTACTGAATGAGGATTTTAGTGCGGAATGAGCTTTAACATGTAAGCCAATCACAAGACACACAACTGACTTCTCCCCGACCCAATTACAATGTGTGTTAGAGATAGTGCCACTGGGCTGCAAATGCTATCACTATTGTCCTAATTGAAACTCCAAACGAGAGTGTTGATGCAGTGAACCACTGGTGGAAAATGTGTTAGGAAGCAAAAAATCATTGGATGCTTTTGGCCTACATTTTCAGCCATCAAGAACCGGGATAAATTGAGGAATGCATTAAATAATTGTATAGCTTAGAAGAAAGGCCTATTGTTATTTAACAACATGATGATGGTCATATCTCATTCTTGTATATTCACATTAAAATAGCTTTCCATTTCTTTATAGACAAATTGAAGTGTTTTTCTACTTGCAGAATCGAGGAAGTACCAAAGTTGTGGTCTGTTGAAACTAGCAACTGACTTTAAAATAACTTTGCACATTTCACGAAAAAGATGGCATTGCCTGACAGTTCAGGTTATCATACAAATCCAAAATCCAAAACATTTCAATGTTTTGTTATAAAAGAAATAATAAAGTATCAATTTTATTCTAGATTTTACAAAATAGATCTCTCTAATATAAGACCTCAAATTTAAACCTGAAGTAGTGAGGATTAAAATCGACACATAAGGAAATATAAACAACCAAGTTTATTTATAACCATTCAAAATCGATTCGTATATAATCCCTTCATGATTCAAAGTGTACAATCTAAGGAAATAGATATGTGTTGGCCGTAACTCCTTAAAAACAAGCACGCATACGCTCGTACACACACACACACACACACACACACACACACACACATACACACACACACACACGCGCGCGCGCGCGCGCAAGGAGTTTTCCTTGATGGGCTGAATGAATCACTGACATAAATTCCAGTTTAAATAGCGAGTGACTCAAACGCGTAACTTTCTCTCTGGTGTTTCTGTTAAGTCATCAAAATGATTTACCAGATTCACAAGCCCATTGACAACGAGGTGGAAAAATCGAGAAAGAGGTGTACTCTAAAGCAAATACGCATAAATAGTTGACCTGTCTTCCGCCGCTTGCCATCTGTTCAACATGACCCTCTTGACTTCTGTTGTCCTCGCCAGTTTGCTCTTGAGGTCAGAATCCAGTGAAATCGACACGGTGAAATTCTGCTAAATTTAAATAACGGAAACCGACATCCGTTTCCCAAATGGCTTCTGCATGTATTGGTGTTTTATAAAATGCTGTTGATGTTTGGTTCCGTTTCTAGATAAAGACAAGCGCTTATCTGCATACCCAACTTTCCACAATCTTCCCATTTTCAGCTTTTGTCTTAGTTTTTTGCATACATTTTCCGCCACGAGCGTTTTCCTCACTTAATCGCAACATACAGATTTCCTCAATCTTTCCCTCGTTCTACATTTAGAATTCAAGAGAAAATATTTATTTTTCTAACGATAACTCTGCGTATTGTCCTCTGAGTAGCTTCTTGACCCAATTCGGTGCTCTATTACCTAACCTCAAACTCTTCAGTTAACCACAATTATTGTATTTTTACTTTCTTTACCACCCAGGTAAATAGACAGAAGAAGTATTATATTCCACTCAACACTTGATGTCTAAGTTTCACTAGAAATACTTTAGTTTATCTTTTAAAAAAGGAGTTTTTAGAGAAGTTCTGCATTTGCGCTCTTGTTTATGTGTGTGTCTGTCAACTGCATTGCTCAAAAATGAAATATAGGATAAAAACCAAAGTTGTCAGCATCTCACAAGCAGGCGACACGAAGATTTTTAAAAAGTTCTCCAACCGAAACTACACTTTACATTGTAAATTGTTTTCTTTTTTCAAAATGACTGTAATTATTTTAAATTATAATGCCATGCATTTAAGATATTTCTATGATGAATAAAATGTAAATCTCGGTGTTTCTGTTAATAGCTATGAAGTTCTCTTCATTCAGGATTTTGTATAATGTTTTGTAATTTTGTATAGCTAGTAAATTATGAGAGAGATCAACAATTTAGATCTTTTTGAAATCCACAATTTATATCAAATGAATCTTGTGGCATTAATAATTTCCGAGACATACGTTGCTGTTTTGAATTTTCTAATATTTTATAATATGTCTTTGAATTACTGTCGGTCTGGGTGGCTCAGTTGGTTAGACGCTGGCCTACTGTTCCCAAGGTCGCGGGTTCAAACCCGGCCCAGGCCGATGGTTTTTAAGTGTGCTTAAAAACGACAGCTCCATGTCAGTAGATTTACTGGCATGTAAAAGAACTCCTGCGGGACAAAATTCCGGCACACCGGCGACGCTGATGTGATCCTGGCAATTGACAGCGTCGTTAAACAACAAAATAATTTAATTTAATTTTGAATTACTAACTCTTGGTCAATATGTTATCTTGATTTTGAGACTTCGGAGGAGTTTAGCACACATCTACACATACAGTTTCAACGTGGAGATTTATAACCTGGTGTACTTGTATTATCGCTTTAGCAATGATTTATTCATTGAACTAAAACGGCTTTCACTTCCGTCCATCAGTAGAAATTGTGGTTTACTTTCACAACTTCATATAACATTGTTAACTGCAATTATTCATTGTAATCTTATTTCCTCTTAACAAAAAATTATTTTCACGATTAGAACGATTTTAGGCTTAAAGGATTCCAAGGCTCATGTTATGCGCTCATTTTCCAGACAAACATAATGGTGGAAACTTTTCCTGGATCTCTGTTGCAGAATAGCCAAAACGTAAGTCATTCTTTGTGGAATAGAAGCTATAGCCTTTCGTATAATTGAACAGGACATACTGCAAGATAATTCCATAATGTCTACCTTTTCCTCAATGAAAGTACTCGACGTCGAAATCCAAATCAGAACCCACGAGCAAAATAGTCGGAGCCTGTAATATAGCCAGCAGAGCTATAGGGACATTGTTATGTTTTGTTTATTCTTAATTACGTTGTTTTTTCTTCGTTTTTTTTTTTTTTTTTTTTTTTATTTTTTTTATTTTGTTAGTTTCTCTTCTACTTGTCTATATAAAGTAGAATAAGTATTGCACTCCACTCAACAATTCGATATCGATTTTTAAGCGGAAACATCAAATTTGAGGAGACTATTTGAATAAATAAATAAAATTTAGGAAAAGGTCTGGTATGTGTGTGAGAGAAACAGTGAGAGCGAGAGAGAGAACAGCATGACTCAAAAACCACTTAAGATCCATAACAATATTTATGTAATATGCAGCAAAATGGGGAATACATTACAACTTTCTTTATTTTCAGAAGTACTTCTTTCCAAAACTTCTTTAAAACTTCCGGGAAGTTCAAAGCTGCATTGAAAAAATCTGATGTGTTGCACTTACATGACTTTCTCTACTCTTGTACTAACCATTCCTATATATTCGTGTTAGTTGAGATAAACATTAGTACAAATTATCTTATTGCTTATTTCCTTGTAGGTGCAAGGGGAATATTAGAATACAGTAGACTTTGAGCGATAGTCAAATATTTTAAAGCTTCGAGATTCCCTTCTCTTTGCACGCTTAACATATAAAAAAATGAGCAACCATATTGCATTTGACGAAAGTTTGAAGTTTTCCAAAACTGACACAAATAAAAAGGAATATTCCCGAAATGGTTTATTCTAAAAAAACTTTTTGGACATAAATTTTGTGTTTTAGCAAGATCTACATTTTTGTGCAGTAAGATCTCTATCTCTTACGGTTTACGAGTTATTTAAAAGTCATCCAGAGTAATCAGGACTACATAAGCTATAGCCAAAAAAATAAAAATCTACATTTCATTTCCATAAAAATATGTTAAACGTGTCAGTTTAATCAAAATCAAAATTTTCGAAAAACTTTCCATGTAAAGAGTAGTTTAGGATGGAGCAATTTTTTTCAAAATCTTCGTGTCGTATCCTTGAAATACATTAAACTTAACCCTTTCTTGACCACTACTAGAATTAAGTCTTTTTTGGTATATATATTTTTTAATTTGACTTTGGTATGGAGTAATTTAAATATAGTATATAATATTTTGTTGAAAAAAATAATACTTAATGAAAAAAAATTCCCGGGACTTGAAAGTCCCATTGGGCACTAAACGTACCTTGGTTTCACCATACAAACATTTAAATAGCATTTCTGGCAGAATAAAAAGTTACTATAAAGTCATTATACATACTACAGTATTTGAATACCAAGGGAACATCTAAGATTTAAAGAAATACAGACGCCAGATTACCATCTTATTTCTTTATTGGCTAATGTTGAAAAAAAAAAAAAAAAAAAAAACTTCCACGCAAATTTTATACACTGGGCACTTTCTTTCCTTCTCAACATCACGATACATTATAAAACAGTTTTTCTTCTCATTACAGCATAGATGAACATTACACATCATGCAAATAGAATAAGGCCAAGAGTCTATCTTTTGTAAGCTGTAAACCTGACACCTTCCCCGACTTGGTGTAAAAATTGGCCAGTGACGACCCTTATTCCCCAATCTTACATCAGCGGGTACAGAGTAGGCAGGTACCCTTTCCTCTTTCGGGCTGTGGCACTTTGGGACTTGTGGATTTTGGGCAGGATCTTTTCCTTGGCAGTTTTGTTTTAGAAATCAGTCCTTGAGCAACAGCTCTTCTGAATTCTAAGTCATTTTTTCAAATAGTTGATTATTGATAATGTATGCATTTACAAAGGCAATATCAATTATCCCAAAACAATCTGTGTCATCACTCCTTCGATTTCCTATTCACACAGTAAAGGGCACGCAATTGATCAGCTTTATCAACTCCCCCCATATTTGCATTATAGCCTTACACAATAGTTGGATATTTTACTTCAATTTTAGTGCCATCAGGTTTCTTTCTGTGTACTATAGTTTGTTCTGCGCTATGATAGTTGGATGCTAGCAAAACAGAATTATTGTCCATCCACATGAAGAAACTTATACCAATATTTGATATGCGATAATCATAATTACCCCTTGACAAAGAGTTGTCAGGCACACAGATAGGTAGCCCTTTACGATTGGCACGAACCATACCACAGGCCAAGACATTCTCTATTTTGAGTCATTCAAGCAAAGCAATGGATGTGAAATAATTATCAAAGTACAGAATGAATACTTTTCCCACACAATGGTTTAGAAAGTTGTAAAACAACTCGTTCTCCCAGACCATATTCAGCTAACCCTTCATCAACTAACTCATCCTTGTCCTGATATACTGAGAATTTTGAAATAAACCCCTTTTGGTCTGCTAAACACAACAATTTGTACCCTCGTTTGATGGGCTTCATAGGATTATACTGTTTGAGAGTACTGCGCCCTTTGAATAAAATCATTGATTCCTCAATGCTTAGGGACCTAGTTACATTGTAGGTTGAAGCAAATTGTTTATTAGCAATATCAATGAGAGGACGAATTTTGTATAATTTATCTTTGTAGTCCTTTGGTCTAGCTAAGTTATCATTTACATGTATATTACTGAGAAATTCCTCAAACCGTCTCCTTGGCATTGCATTGACAAAAGCGTGCTACACACGAAATGCTTGCAAAGCATACGCTAGTCTGCTACGAGGTGCTGCCAATGTAACCAATGTCCACAGTGCACTAAACGCCATCGGGACTTGTAAGTCCCACACAGAAATTTGAATATTGTTCTTTTATAGCATTCATAACATTGCGTAATTATATAAATACATGTTCAAAAATATGTGATCTTGAAGCCACATGTAATAAAAAGTAATTAAATCTTCACAGAACTCAAAGAAAACCAAATGAATTGGTAGCATTTTTGTTCACGTCCATATATGAACCAGGTGAAAAGGAACCGGACTTCACTGACATCTGTCACCTGACAGCAAAACTACAACAGATTTGAAGGAAGTACAGAAGTGGGACGCACAAATCCCGATGGTCAGATGCTAACAAAATGCTGCCAATGTGTTCTTAGTGACCTTTTTTATAGGCGGGACTGGAAAGTCCCAATGGTCAAGAAAGGGTTAAGACACCAACCTCGGTTTTTAACCGACTTATCGTTTCTGAGTTATGCTGTCCACAGACAGACAGATAGACAGGCGCACACACACTGACCTTTTTCTAATTTTTTTTTTATTCAAGGGGCTTCAAAGCATATATTTCCGGTGAAATCTCGACATTGAATTTTTGGGTGGTATACAATACTTCCTCAACTTACCAGTAGAGAAAGTAAAAATTGAACAGGGACCTGTATTCTGCATTCGACATGCAGTTTTAAAGATTTTAAACATTGTGACATCCGTAAAACCACAGAAGTCTGAAATTATTTTAAAAGCTTAGGGAAAGTTTGACTCAGTGACCTTTAATCTAATATTTTCAAGAAGAAACATATATTTTGAAATAAATTTAAGAAAGTTTGTGTGTCAAACTGTAATTTAGTAGCAGATAGTGGTTGATAAATTTTTAAAAGTGCGCATTTGTTTTACAATCACCACAAGTAAACATATGCATAAATAAATGGAAGATAGCTTTCATCCACAAAGAGGCAAATGTTGAATATAATCTACGTTTTCGCCTAAGGATTTGTCTCACCTATTGCTTATTTGTATCTTCCATTACATTTTTACTTTCTAGTGCTAACAATAAGTAGAGGATCGTGGGGTGCAGTAGTGGAGGATGGGACGTAGCGCCCAGAGGCCCTTCTGACCGGTGAAAATGTTCTCTTTTTTCCGTACTTCAAGTGGAAAGTTCTATCCGTGTTTTTAATCTCGTGATCATGTAAGAATGTCGTCCTCTGTGATCTAAAGATAACCTGCTAGCCTTGGTTCCCGAGATCGCGGTTCAAACCCGGCAGAGGGCAATGCTTTTTTTCGGGCGTTAGCCTTTAGCATGGCTTTCTTCGGAAGAGCATTAAAGCTGGTGGTCCTGTGACATAGATTTATGGCACGTATAAGGTATTTGATGTGTCTTGTCTTATGCCTAAAGAAATAGAAAGATATATGTTGAAGAGGGACACCCTCTGCCTCTGTTGCTATGGGGAAGGTGGGAGAAGATTCGGCTCCTTCTATCCAATCAGTGCTGGACTGAAGAGGCAAGCATGAATAGACTTCCGAGGTCTCTGCCCGCAAAATATATTTTCTACCCCCCCCCCCCCCACCCCCACCCCCCCCCCCTAACTTGCTGATGTTATGTTAACAGCCAGAGAGCGTCCATAAACAAGAACTCAATTTCAATTTGGCAATGCAATGTGAGTCCAATTTCAAAACTATGACAAAGCAATCTGTTGTTTAAACATCTGACTAATGCTTTAGCACTGTGTTCTTATTATACTTACAACCCTAAGTGAAACGCGCAATGAAAGTTTATTTTGATAAACAAAAAGTAGACAAAAGAATAAGCTTTCGTAAGAGCAGTTTTGGAAGAATTAGTAAAGAAAGTCATGTGAAGACAACACATCAGATGCTTTCCTTATTCATTTGTCTTTACTCTGTTTTCATCCTTGACCTTTGCTGAGAGATTTGCCCGATGAGGCCCGTGGGAGATCTCTACATCTGAAGCAATAATTCCTACCGGAAGTACAGGCAGCGGTTACGCTTACTGGATGCCATGTTCAAGAATGCGTCTCGAATTTGAATTTGAGTTCAAGTACAAGGCTGCTTGGCGCTCTTCATTAGTATAGCAAATCCCGATGTTCTGCGCTGCCGAGCAAAGCGAAACTGATTCTAAACCCTTGCTTTCATTTCTGCTACACAAGTTCACCAAACCTCTCATTGAGGTGCTGAGAAAGGAAACCACACAATACTCGTACCTTTATATGCTTCCGCTATCTCTCAGCGTTTAGCATTTATCGGATTTAGGAATCAGCTGGGTTGGAATTTAGATGACCTTAAAGCGTCTATAAAGTAACCTATAAAATAATTCCTATTTATTTTAAAAATACTGTAAACCGAAATCTATTTGATTTACTAAACTCAATGCTGAGAAAGTTATAACAAGCGCGAGGCATTTCGCTACCTGCCTCTTCCAGTTTAGTGCACACCGAGCTTAGCCCACGAAATGTCGGGTAGCGACAACGTAAACAAATCTTCCTCCTGTGCACACTCAATAAAACGACGTACAATTACGTACAAAGTAAATTTATACCTGTAGATGAGCATATTATGTTTAAATACCTTGGGCAACTAATAAAGAAATCGGATTTAAATCCTCTAGCTGTGAGGCCGGTAACGGCTTAATGCTTAAAAATAATTTAAAATCAGCCATTAACTATTTTTGTGGAAAACTTGCGCGGACAATATTAAAAGCATAAACTCACCAGTACTGTTGTCCTAATACTGCTGTTGTATGTGAAAGAAATGGGAAATCAGTTTGAATCTCTCCTTACTCGTTGTTTCACGAAAAATTGGGGTGTCAAGGCATCTGGTTTTGCTCCAGTACAATTGAAAAGTGAATTTCGCACTTGAGACATCAAAATAACTAAAGCAATATAGGTCCTGATTGCATTTTTCATCATCTTTCAACACATTCTGTCGGGATTGTTCAACTACCTCGTTGCATAAGCATTTGTTTCATCACATATTTTGTCAAACAAAGGTTCCATGTACACTGAAAAAGTTGAAAGTGCAGACGGCATCTGTGACGCATGCTTACTTAGTAAGTATTTACAAATACGTCTATTTTCAGTAAAAGGGTAGAGAATGAGGTTGTTATTAGTTTTAGTCCAGTGCCGATTACACTGGTTTTTCTACGTCGCAATGCAAACACGTTTCGAAGAACCTGGAGCGTCATCATTGGTTTCATAATTATTCTCTTTGCTTCTTTCTGCACTAGACTCATTATCACTGTCACCAAAATCTTCTTGAGACTCAGTCTCATATTTAGAAGAATCACCACTTTCACTCTTTAATACACATTGTATTAGTTTTCTCAAACCCTTCTCGTCATTGGCCCGAAGTTTTTTTCGCCACCATGATGGCTACTGAGGCGAGCGAAATAATTCTAAGATAAAATTGTTTTTCCTTAATTGAAACACAGATGGTTACGTCATATGATCAGAATTACAAACACCACATATTAGCATTTCATTCCAGATGTACACAAATGACATCTATAAGAAGGAAACTAAACTATGTGCAATTATAGGGAACAATGCAACATAGCGAGCTGAGCTAATCTATACCAAAATGACATGCCGTGGTCGTCAAATGATACGATTGGTTTAAGTACTGAACAATTCTTTGTCTTTTTTTTCTATTGGTATAAACAATTGAAACCAATCTATACATGCTTTACAGATATGCTTAATGTATTTAAATGGAAGAAAATTAAGTATTAATATGTAATAAGTACAACATTTGAGAGTGCAGCTAAAATCAATACTAGTTTCAACACAAGTTTCTTTGTAATGTTTCTTTTTTAAAGTCAGGGTGATCTTGTACATATCGCAAAATGAGTTGCTATTATTTTTCATGGACCGTTAATAGCCCATTTAGTCAACTGAGTTATTGTGTTCTACTAGAATCTTGCCACCTTAAGATTTTTCATATTCTCTTTACAAATGGAGCAAAAAAGATTCCACCAAAGTAACAGCTGACTGAAACGACCTGTGCGTTGGTGTCACAACAAACAATTTGAGCTTTTGTTCAGTCCCCAAGCTTTTATGGCACTTCATACTGCCAGTAATTGCTCTTTCCCACTACAATTCGGTAATGCAGTCATCTATTAATTGTTCCTGATTTTCATATCTTCATAAGTTACAATTGATAGTCTTGCAGTTCTTGGATTCCTGACATTTAACGCTTAAAGTCCCAATGAACAGTCACAAAAGTTGGATTATTCTCTAAATGCTAAATATTTTCTGCCCGTTTCTTTCTGAATTGTTCTTGTACGATTAAGTGCTATTTAGTTCAACATTATGTCCCAAGGCTCAGCTGCAGCCCCAGGGATGAACACAGCATCTCTCTCTGATATCTGTCTAAAATGGCGGCTAATTCTGGTGTCAGCTGCTCCGTATTTTTCCCACTGATCATTTTGTGCCTTTTCTATATTTAAAAAAAAAAAAAAAAAAAAAAAAAAAAAAAAAAAAAAAAAAAACACTGCCAGTCTGTTTTGATCTTAAGTTATAATCGTTATATCGTGCAATTTGTATAAGAATAAGTCATCTGTTACATTTCTTTAAGTCAGGGGTGTCAAACAGCACTCACCAGGCGTGAAAAATTTTTCCCTATTTTCCCTCCCTCCGTGATGATCAAATCGGAAAACCTGAAAAACAAAGCGAAAACCGGTTCTACTAGCGCGTGCTACTGCAGTTAAGTAGGGGTAGACCCCTCTCTTCACACCCTCGGAGTGATGTTTGACATGCCTGCTTTAAGTATTCATTTTACTTCGACCAAACTAGTCCTGTTGGATTGAGATCACACATGTATGGGGGCAAGTAAACGACAGTGTGGCCCAATAAAATCAAAATAACCAATAATAACGTTATAACAACTGAGGAAGAATTCAGTCTAACAATTTCTCATTCCCTCCTGCTGGATCAAGGAATGAAGTATTAAAATTTCGGTCAGTTAATTGTATAGCAATTGCCCCTTCAAGTACACGTAATGCAAGTAATAGAAGGGGCAGTAATACCTTTAAGAGCCTCTTTAGGTTTGTTTCATTCATTCATCGTATAAAGATCTGTTTTTTCACATAGAACTGTCACTGTGAATCCCTTTGTTCTACAAGCACATTTCCCAGCACTCCTGAGAGGAGGATTATCTGCTTCTACATTACTTTTACTATTACTTCCGACATAAAACTAGTGACAAGTACGATTTCACAACTGAAATTAAGAGAAATTAGCAGCGAGTAATCGCAGCGCGAATAATATTGGAGGTGAGTTGGCAACGTAACAAGCAGAACAGCGTTTGCACGGATGTTTATAAAACTGAGGTTACACTGCATGGAATATCTCTCTCCTACTCCTCATTCCCCTTAGATCGTGAGCTGGTGAACAGACAGTAATGAACCTAAAAATTGTGTATTGTTTAGCTAATTTGCGATATGATACTTTTGCTTACACTCGTATACGGTCTGTATCAAAAGTATTCCATGTCCTATTGTATTTCCAAAGAACAGTAATAGTAAATACTTTCAGTAAAAAGGAAACATACTTACCTGGCAGGGAAGGAATTCTTCTTTGAGGTTAATTCGATCCCTGACCAAAATGACCTACTTTCATAATCCGTGATTTATATATAATTAGTAATGGCTCTGAGGAAATAATTAAAAGACAAGTCAAGCATCCACTCCGTGGTAATAACATTTAGTGTAACCTCTAAGAAGACTTGAGTCACACCGTAACACTAAGCAACTAGTGGGAGCCATTTCCGGCAAGTAGTTACCCTGCTTTGTGCTCTTGTGTTGCACCCCCCCCCCCCCCCACACACACACATGATATCAAGAAGCAAGGTCGTGCCACATTTTGCTTGGGTGAAACACTATATACACGACCATATCAGGTTTCTTACGCAGGTTAAACGGTCCCATATGCCAGCGGAGGGGCTAAGATTATTCTAGGAATTTCTGTGCGTCAGAAGAAAAACTCGAGAGTTTAAAAAATCTTAATTGTACACTCACATGCCTTTCTCTATTCACTCTTGTACATCCTTGACTCAATGACAACTTGCGGAGAGGGACCCAGCACCTCGACCGAAAGACGATATTTTGTACCTATGTCCCTGATGGGGCACCCCTCGGGAGGATGGATGAGGACAACGAATCCGAAGGGCGGCCGGAACGTTGCCACGACAGAGCAAAGGACAAGGTCCCTATATTTTTTCAGTTAGAAGAAGCCCGGCGGAGGCTGGCTCAGCCCGGTTCCGGGACTAAGTTTCTAGAACGCATTTATTCCCTCTCTCGTGCTACTGCTGCCGTAACACTCGCCGACACTTCCAACCCTGAAACAAACCTACTGGAATGAAGGGTGAAATGAAATTACTAATGTAAAAAAATGGAGGGACAGGAAATTTGGAGGATATGAAAATCTTTTCCAGCATTCGTCTGCGAGCCGGGGAAACCTCCGAGAAAACCCATGGGTCAGTAAGGTCATGGGTATTGAACCCGAATGCGGACCACAGAGCCATCCCACCCGGTCACAAACTATCCTTTAAAACCTCATTCTTCTATCTGCTTCACATTAATCGATAAAAATGTTTGTAGAAGTGATTTAATTACATATTTCCTTACAGGTACAGTGGTAATAGGAAAATACAGTAGTCTTAAGTGATAGTCAAATCTTTTAACTGGCCTTAATTTTTTCACATTCCGTTCTTTTTACATGACCAGGGCATAAAAAATACATGACTTTCTATTTGAATAAGCATTGGAAAATTCAAACCAATAACAAAGAATATCTCAAATGTTTAGTACCACAAAAAAGAATATTTCACATAAATTGTGTGCTTTAACGAATTCTACATTCTTTTATATAGTAAGATTTTGTCTACCTTTTATGTTTATCAGTTATGCAAAAGTGTTCCAGAATGAAGACTCAGAGGATTTTCCCAAATAATTTTAGAATACATTACATTTTCCATGAAATTATTTTTAACATGAGGTGTTTTAGTCAATATAGTTAGAGCCATTTTTGAAATTTTTTTCTTGTAAATGGCAGTTTAGGGTTAGGGATTTTGTTGAAAATGTTCGTGTGGCATTATTCGAAGACACTGAACTTAAATACCAAGTATTTGTTGAATTTTTGGGTCGAATACAATACTTCGCCTACTTATACATAGTGGAGAGAGTAAAACTTAACCTCTTATGTGCAGCTCATAAGCTACGTGAAAATATTATAGCCAGTGACCAGCAAAATAGAATTTCCTTGGATTTAAAGACTATTCACATTGAAAGTATGGTGGGGAAACCATATATTACTCATCAGAAATACAACTGGCCAGGGGTTGTAAATCTTGTTCATTAAATTTGAAGGTTTATGGTCAATAACTTTAGCCTCTGGGTGATTTTCAGAAGAAACATTTGCCTTACGTCGCATTCACACGTGGCGTAGCTACTCCTGAACCGGTATACTGATGTTTTCCGTGCAGTGATGCAATTGCGTTCCTCGCGGGGCAGACTAGTCGACCATGACGGTATCTCGTAAATGTCATCCAACATTTATGTGAGAACGTTTTATCTACCGCGCTAACTGCATTGATATTCGTTCATTTGGAACATTACCGAATGACAGCTGATAACTTTATGGAGAACTCTAACCCTGCATCTTGCACATCTGGTATTTCAGTGGCGACTCAGTTAAAAATTCTAATGCATGCACTTGTATGATTTTTTCTACTCACTCTTGCATAGCTATACTTAAAAACACTTTTCTTTTATCTCTTTGTATTAATCGGGATAAACATCTTGTTCAAGTATAATGGGAATAGGAAAATAAATTAGGCGTAAGCGACAATCAAATCTTTTAAGACCTGGTCGTTAGTGATAGCTTTGGCATTCCATTTGCTTTGCATGGCCAGAACATAAAGAAGAACAATGACTTTCTGTTTGAGAAAAGTATATTTCAAAATTCAAACTCTTAACAAGAAATATCTCGAAAATAGAAATATACATTGCTCAAAATAATTAGAGGGACAAGATTTCGTTCTAGTGTATTTTTGTAGTGGTATTCATTATGAGTATACACTAATTGTTTTCTTGAATAACTTACCTTAACTTAAAAATGGCACAAGTCATGTTTACTTCTCGTAACAAGCTTGGCTACTGTAAGCATAGTGTAGAAAAAACAATCCTTTTATTGAGTCAAAGAAGTCATGTATTATTGCTGCGCATGCTTCTGATCAATCTTCACACGTTTCTTTGTGGGAAGTTGTCCCATTCTAGAGTGAGGACATCTGCAAGCTCTTGAAGAGTCTGAGGTTGCTTCCGGACATTGTGATCTAGCACATCCCACAAATGCCCAATGAGACTGTGGTGTGCACTCATAGCAGGCAGTTTGTTGTCATTATCTGTGGATTCTGTAAGATGGCCAGTGGCACCAGCTTATGGATTCTAACTTTGTCTTGCTGCAATACAAACTCGGGCCCCATCCCAACTGCAACAGGCATAACATGATCCAATACAATATCAGCAATGTATCTGGAAGCAATTTGTCGTCCTCTGATCACCACAAGGTCAGTTTTACCATCGATACTGATGCCACCCCACACACAGCGCCAAATCTGTCAATTTCTTGGACTGTAACTTCATCATAACTCTCACCACGATGACGTACACATACAGACCCTATCACACTGTGCTAAACGAAAGCGAGATTCATCTGTGAACAGTACATTGCGCCAGTGATGAACCTGCCAGTTCTTATGTTGTTGAGCAAACCTCATTGATCTGCCTTGTGATGATGTTCCAACCGAGGAACCTTACAAGGTATTCGTGGTCTTAATCCCACCTCTTGAAGACTGCTTCGTACTGCCTTATCATTGAAAATAACACCAATTGCGACCCTCAGGTTATTTAGACAGTCCCTAGCAAGGGTAGTGCGTCGCCGAAGAGCACAATTGACCACGTATCAATCATCTCTAGCCAACTTTTGCGTTTTGGACTCTGGCCTGGTCTTTTAGCATAGGTGTCAGCTTCAGTGAATCTTTTCCAGGCCTTTGCAACAACGATGAAGCCACATTGATCTCTCTAGCCACTGCCCAACCTTCCTGTATCAATGTGACCGTTCGAACAACTTCAGGTACCTCATTTTAAACTTATTAAATGTAAAAAGTTGTAGAAAAACGGAAAAAGACACCAACAATACGTGAACCATTACATTCTATACACTTCAGTTTTCAAAGTAACGCAATATATTGTAATATTGTCAGCAGGCCATGGCTTTAAAAGTTGTCGTGGTGGATTGCATATCTTAATTATGTCCGAACAGTAATGTGTAGTATGTAACTTTCATTGCAAACTGGAAAATACTACGTTCTTACAAAATATTGTCCCTCTAATTATTTTGAGCAGTGTATTTGACATAAACTATGCACTTTAACGAGATACACATTTTTATAGTAAGATTTTGTCTCTCTCTTGTGGTTTACCAGCTATTCAAAAGTCATCCAGAATGAAAAGGATTTCAGAGGTTATTCCCAGAAAATTCAAGATATACGTTTTATTTATCATGAAAATACCGCATTTTAATTAAAATCGTTAGAGCCATTTCTGAGAAAATCAAAATTTTAAAAATGTTTCTATGTAAAGGGTGGTGTGAAGTGCAAGGATTTTCTTGAGCAGACGAGTGTAATATCACTATGTTAACGTCAGTAAATGTCAATAAAAGAGAATTGTGTTGTTAAATTAAAATTATTTTGTTTAACAACGCTGTCAATTGCCACGTTCAAATCAGCGTCGCCGGTGTACCGGAATTTCCTCCCACTTAAAAACCATTGGTCTGGGCCGGTTTCGAACCCACGACCTTGGGATCAGTAGGCCAGCATCTAACCAACGGAGCCACCCACACAGACAACTGTGTATTCAATTAGAGGAAAATAAAGTGAAAGAAAAAAGTAACAGAACTATTATTATTATTATTATTATTATTATTATTATTATTATTATTATTATTATTATTATTATTATTATTATTATTATTATTATTATTATTATTATTATTATTATTATTATTATTATTATTATTATTATTATTATTATTATTATTATTATTATTATTATTATTATTATTATTATTATTATTATTATTATTATTATTATTATTATTATTATTATTATTATTATTATTATTATTATTATTATTATTATTGCGTATTCCTTGCATTTTGTCAGCAGCCAAATGCTGTCATCTATAATAGCTGTCCTTGGCATATTCTGCCAGTAGCACATAATCAAGCATTATAGCCTTAGGTATTCTTAATCTTATGACTTGTGCAACTTGATTGCAGCATGACATTTCATTATCCTGCAAGCAGCGTTCCCCAGCATGGAGTGACTGAAGTGTACAACACAATATAAATACGGCCGGTCGGTCGAGTTGAGTTAATCTGTTCTCACAATAAGCCTAAGATAGAAGATAAAAGCCGTGACCTAGCTTTCCTTCCTACTTTCTTCCCTACACGTGGTCAACACCCCCGCAAAGAGATACATCGCCAAACCGGTTTCTTGTTGACATCGTAGTGGTCTAATTTAACGCACTGTTGAGCTTATTTTCTTGCTTAACTTTCGTCTAATGTTGAAATATTCCAAACTAAATTCATGCCCAGTAGGGTATTTGGGGGGAAGCTGGCGCAGTTTTTTATGGGCAAGATGGCCGCCATGCGTGGTCTAAGGATTACTAGGTAAGGTGGTAGGGAAGCAGGACGTTGTAGGTGTTTGAAGCAATCTCTAGGGATAACATTTATGGCCTATAGCACTGTATGTATGTTTATGAGCGTTCATGGTAGTTGAGTATGTCGTTGACTATATCGGTGTAAACCTCCTAACGCAAGAGCTTTCCATCTTGATTGTATATGATACCCCCAACATAATGACACCTCGCCCCACATCGCCACGCTAACCTAACCTAACGGCTACTCTTTTTACTAGATCTTTCATAGTTTAACCTAACCAAAGCTAACCTAGCTGCTACTCTTTTTACTAGACCTTTCATAATTTAGCCTAACCTAAGCTAACCTAACCTGGCTCCCACTCTTTTTACTCTGGTCATTCATAATTTAAGCTAACCTAAGCATTATATTTGTACTCGACCTAACCTAACCTAGCTCCCACTCTTTTTGCTCTTGTCTTCCATAATTTAACCTAACCTAAGCCCCATACTTGTACTCGTCTAACCTAAACTCACCTAACCTAGCTCCCACTCTTTTTACTCTGCTTTTTCATAATTTAACATAACCTAAGCCCCATACTTGCACTCGTCTAACCTAAGCTCACCTAACCTAGCTCCCACTCTTTTTACTCTGCTTTTTCATAATTTAACATAGTCTAAGCCCCATACTTGTACTCGTCTAACCTAAGCTCACCTAACCTAGCTCCCACTCTTTTTACTCTGGTCTTTCATAATTTAACATAGCCTAAGCCCCATACTTGTACTCGTCTAACCTAAGCTCGCCCAACCTAGCTCCCACTCTTTTTACTCTGCTCTTTCATAATTTAACATAACCTAAGCCTCATACTTCTACTCGTTTAACCTAACCTAATATTAGCTAAACTAAGCGAGCACAAATCCTCCTATTTATTAAAATATTTTAACCTATCTCATCCCATTTTACTCGAGCATTCTATTCTACTATAACCTATTCTGACCTTTACACCATGCTGTTTCAGGCTTAGACATTTCACTTTTTTTGCCGATGTTTTTTTCAACAACTTTAGATACTTTGAAGCTATTAGACTCCTGACATGCATTTTCTAATCATTTCACGGTATGTGAAGACTATTTAGGAGTTTGGTAGGCATTTTAGCCACTTTTGCGGCATTCTAGGAATTTTTACGAATTTTTGAAGGCTTGTCATCATTTTTCGGTGTTTTCACGTCTTTAACATGTCTGATACTTTTAATGAGCATGTAGACCCCTTTTAGCGATTCGTTATGCTTTCACGAACGAATTTCCTCCTTTCGTAAATCTACTATATTCTTGCCTAGAGCATTGCTTATGGTCTTTCTAAGACTAACCTAACTTAACCACAAGCCTCTTTAGATATATTTCTTCATCGTTATTTGACGTTATTCATGGTTCTTCTCCCTCCTCCCAATCTTTCTTGAACTATCATTAGAAGACGTTTCAACCTTGTTATTCAACTAGCTATTGTCAATGTCTTTGTACACTGTTCCTGTATACTGTGTATCTTAACCTCATTGAGCGATTCT
The DNA here is from genome assembly GCA_030765045.1 of Tenodera sinensis. Lineage (NCBI taxonomy): Eukaryota > Metazoa > Arthropoda > Insecta > Mantodea > Mantidae > Tenodera > Tenodera sinensis. Next base: position 71,329,871 of record CM060968.1, read on the forward strand.
TTTGTATAGTTCTGTATGTTCTAATGGTAAAAGGTCAAACGCTGCTTTCTTTCCTTCTAAGACTATCCTAACCTAACCTAACCAACCACCTCCACCACCACCACCATCCTCACCATCACCACCATCGCTACCATCTCTACCATAACCATCACCATTACCACCATCCTCACCATCGCCACCATCGTTACCATCACCACCACCGTTATCATCACCACCATCGTTACCATAGCCACCATCCTTGCCATCATCACCGCCATAACCATCACCAGTACCATCATCCTCACTGTCACCTCCACGTTACCATCACCATCATCACCATCGTTACATTATCCACCATAACCTTCACCAGTACCTGCATCCTCACCATCACCACCATCGTTACCATCACCACCACCGTTATCGCCACCACCATCGTTACCATAGCCACCATCCTTGCCATCATCATCACCACACCAACCAACACCATCTATTCTGCAACACCTCCACCAACAACAACAGCAACACCCTCACCAGTGCCACTATAACGGCCACCACTACCACTACCACCAACGACCACCACCACTACCACCACCACCAATACCACTCCGCCATCATCACCAACGCCACCATCATCACCAGCGCCCCCCACAACGGACACCAACACCTCTACCACCACCACCACCACCATAATCACCAGTACCATCATCATCAGCACCACCATAACGGACACCATCACCACCAGCAGCACCACCACCATCATCACCAGCACCTCATAGCGGACACCAACACCACACCACCACAATGAGACGTTTCTAGACATTCATTCTATCCCCTTATTATCTATCCTATATCCTCGTCCTCTGCTTGTCTATTCCATCCTGCCATAAGGCGTCCTGGTTTCCCTCTTTGCGGATATAACCTCGAGCATTTACATGTTACTTGTAGAGGATTGTCAGCGATTTTAGGATTTAGAATGTACTCAGACACGATGACACGCATATTTAAGAACCTTTCAGGCAATTTTGAGAATTATGTAGGTTATTTATTAGATTTTTCCAGAGGTTTCATGCTATTTTGATGCTGTCTTAGGTCGTTTTAGAGATATTTTAGCTGCTTTTAAGCTGTTCAGAATGCTTTTGCAACATATTTAAGAACTTTCTAGGCAATTTTATTATGGTTCCTCTGATAGAGCTTTTAGACACTTTTAGTATATTCTTGCTGTTTTTCCGGTATATTTAAGAACTTTTCAGGTAATTTTGAGGATTATGTAGATTATTTGATCGATTTTCTAGAGGTTTCATGGTATTTTGAGCTTGTTTTAGACCGTTTAACAGATATTTTACTCGCTTTTAAGTGCTTTCAAGGGCAATGGGTGAATTTTGTTCACTGCTTCAGTATGCTATACATGCTAACTTCATTTTAACGATTCTTTAGCATAGTTCAGTATGTTCTAATGGCAACACGCCAGATGTCGCTTACATTCCTTCTAAGACTATCATGACCTAACTTAACATAACCAACCATCATCGTCACCAACGCAACCTATGCTGCAACGCCATAACCATTGCCACCACCGCCTCCACCACCAACACCACCAACACAGCCATTACCACAACCACCACCACTACAACTGTCATTACTACCATCATACCCCTTAACTACCAACTCAGCCATGACCACACCCACCATCATCATCACCACACCAACCAACGACACCTATTCTGCAACACCACCACCACCACCACCGCCACCACCACCAACATCAACACCTGGAGCACCAGCACCACCATAACCTGCACGACTATAACCATCGCAGCACCCCCACCTCCGTCATCACCACCACCACCATTTAAGAACCTTTCAGGCAATTTTGAGAATTATGTAGGTTAGTTATTAGATTTTCCAGAGGTTTCATGCTATTTTGATGCTGTCTAAGGTCGTTTTACGGATATTTTAGCTGCTTTTAAGCTGTTCAGAATGCTTTTGCAACATATTTAAGAATTTACTAGCCAATTTTATTATGGTTCCTCTGATAGATCTTTTAGACACTTTTGGTATATTCTTGCTGCTTTTACAGTATATTTAAGAGCTTTTCAGGCAATTTTGGGGATTATATAGATTATTTGATCGATTTTCCAGAGGTTTCATGGTATTTCAAGTGTTGTTGGACGTATGTATCTGCTAGTTTAAATATCGTTTCAGACATTTTAGAGACATTTTAAGCACTATGCGAGTATTTTAAACTTTTACACCGACATTTTGGATAGTCTTCAGGATACTTGAAACACTTTTATAGGCGTTAAACGCTTTTAATGTTTTTTAACACTAATTAAAACATTTCAGATCCTTCGCAGGAATTTCAGGGTTTTCAGGGTATCTCAGGCTTGTGACAAGCATTTTTCACGAGTTTAAAGACGTTTTAAGACAGTGAAGCAGGTATTTTTGACACTGCTAGAGATATTTTAGTTGATCTAAGCACATTTCACCAAGTTTTCTTCATTACTTGCTTTTGTTTTACAGCAGTTGAGGTGCAGTCCAACCTATCCATTCATTTATTGCATTTCTTGTACTTATTATTTCGACTACATTTCACTACTAACCTAACCCAGGAACAATCGTATCATCATCGTCATCATCATCACCAACAACAACTGCTCTATCTCGTAGTCTGACCAAGCTAACCTAATCTAACTTAACCTAAGCTAAGCTCCATACTTCTTTCGTCTAACCTATCCTAACCTAACCCAGACTAAGCTCCATACTTCTACTCGTCTAACCTAATTTCTAAGCCCTTGCTTCTACTCTTTTTACTTTGGTCTTTCATATTTTAACCTAACCTAACTTAGCCTAACCTAAGGTAGCTAGCCTAGATCCTCCTCTTATTGTTATTTATTCTATTTCATCACCATGATCCGTTTCTAGATATTCATTCTATCCTCTTATCTATTATATATCCTCCTCCTCTGCTTGTCTATTCCATCCTGCCATAAGGCGTTCTGATTTCCCTCTTTGTGGGTATAACCTCAGGGTATTTATTCGTTGCTTGTAGAGGATTTCCAACAAATTTAGGATTTAGAAGATATTCAGACTCACCGGCATGCACGTTTTCAGGACTTTTTTAATCTTTTCGGAGCATTGTATTGCTATTTTAAGTGTTTTAAGACACTTTTCGGGATATTGAGAGGGCTTTTACACCAGTTGTAAGTACATTTTTTGAAACGTTTCACTCCAATTTCAATGCTATTTTGGTCCCTCTGATAGATGTTTTAGTCACTTTTAGTATATTCCTGGTACTTTTTGCAACATATTTAAGAACTTTTCAGGCAATTTCGGGGGGTTATTTAGACGCATCTAACATAACCAACCATCACCGTTACCAACGCAGCCTTATCCTGCACAACCACCATATTCTGCGACTATGGTATAGTATGTTTGACATTTTCTCCATATCTAACCTGAGCTAACCCTACGTTTCCTCTGGAGTATTATTTACAGCCCTCATTCAACCTTGTTTTTCCTATCCTCTCTCCTTATAGAACTTTAAACTTCTACTAGAAGATGTTCTAGCCTTTGATGTTGAATTACTCATTAGACCTGTTTTACCCTCTCACAAATTTTATTCAGCTGTATGAACCCTTCGCTTAGTTCTACATGTTATGAAGGTAACATCTCGAACACGCCAAGTAGTTTTTTGTAACACTCACCCCCACCTAACATGATCTAACCTGTTTCTTTTAAAGTATTATTTTACGGCTTTATCCAACATTATTGTTTTCTCTAGTCCCCCCCCCCCCTCCTTATAGAGCTTTAAAAGATGTCCTAACCGATGATGTTGAATTTGAAGGTATTGCATCCTCTGACATGTGAATCCTAAGCATTTTCTAAACACTGCACAGTATGTTAATGTTGTTTTAGGAGTTTTCTGGGTATTTCAGCCATTTTTGCGGTTTTGTGGAGGTTTTCAGGAATTTTGGAAGCTTCGTCGTGATTTTTCTGTTTTCACGTCTCTAGTATGTTTTAATGTTTTTAAGGGGTATATGGAGCCTTTTTTTAGCGATGTGTTATGCTTTCATGATCAAATTCCATCCTTTTGTAAATGTATGATGTTCTCGTCTAGAGAATTACTTACAGTGTTTCTAAGACTGACCTAACTTAACCACAAACCTCTTTACAGACATTTCTTCAACGTTATTTAACATTATACAGGCTTCTTTTTCCCCTCCCTCCAACTCTTTTTGTAAACTAACATTAGAAGACGTTGTAACCTTGTTATTCAAATAGCTATTGTATCCGTCTTTGTACACTGCTCCAGTATGCTATACATGTCAACTTCATTTAACGATTCTCTTAATTAGTTCTGTATCTTATAACGGTAACACGTGAAACGCTGCTTACATTCGTTCTAAGACCATACAAATTTAACCTGGCCCACCACCACCACCACCACCACCACCATCTTCACCACCATCGCTATCACCACAATAAAATCCATGTATCATAAACATAAGAATTATAAAGAAAAGGGACGAACAATACCTATAACTATCGACATAAGAAGCATTACAGATATATTCTACCGATTGCAGCGCCTTATAGCGGCTTCAATCAGTACTAAAACACACATTATACAGATGTTATACTTTTATGACGATACATTATATATTAGTCATCAACTATCCGCATTTTTACTATTTTTCTACGTTTTTACGTACTTTGAAACAAATTCAGCATCGAATTAAGACGCGAAACGGCAGCTATGTATCTTTAAGTAACATTTCTTTTATCGATATCGGGTGACAGTAATGGAACCATCTAAACAATATTTAAACGCTTAAAAAACCAAATTTCTGCTATATTTCATCAAAAATTCCAATTTTTATGACTTTTTCATCTTTTACGCACTTTGAAACGAATTCATCATCAAATTAAGACGCGAAACGACGGCTACGTATCTTTAAGTAACAAAAACATGACTTTTAACGATATCGAATGACAGTGATAGAAGCACTTGAACAATATTTAAACGCTTAAAAACCCAAATTTCTGCTATATTACATCAATTTCAGCATTAGAGTCCTATGACGTCACACTCAAGCACCGACGGAATGTCTGCTCCCTCCAAACATATTCATACAAGTCTAATGACGTCACGTAAGCACCATACAGAAGACATGATTCAACGACAAACACATTAAACTATATATTCCCGCAATGAAATAAACGTATTTGAAAGCGTCTTAACACGTTAACTTCAATGCATGTATATATAAAACCTCTAATATAACAATAAAAAGAAAGAAAAAAGAAAAAAAGAAAAGAAAAGAAAAGAAAAGAAAAAGGAATAAATAAGAAATAGAATAAAGGGAAAAGAAATTATTAGCAGAATACACCCTTAGAAACGAGGTTATTCCATATCTTTCATCATTCAGCCAACCAACATAGCTAAATGACGTCACACAATAGTGGCGACGTTTCGTCTACATTCCTTCAAAACAAGTCGACACAGGTAATAATCCCTACCCTCGGCTGCACGCAGCGACGTTATAAGGCCAGCAGTTACCTGGGAGCCATCAGAGCGAGTATATGGGACGTGAGCACCCGAAAACGCTTTTCACCATTTAAGCTTATTTGCATCGTATTTTTGCAGGTACTCATCAATCATACATTGTACTACACACATCATATAGATCACAATACTTAGCGCTGTATGCTATAATTTTTAATGTTCACGATTTTATACTCATTTAATGATTTAAATTCAACATTTCTAGCATTCACCCTCTTCTTCTTCTTCTTCTTCTTCTTCTTCTTCTCATATCACACCTTTACCTTAATCCTGTTCTCCTTCTCCTTCGTGCTGTCAAGAAATATACGCGTAATTGGACGTTATTAGCTTACATATTAAAGAAAATAACAGCATTCTCCGTCAACTATATCCAAACGGCTTTTTCCGAGTTGTACATGATTAAGGGTTCTGGAATCAAGATAGACCATGTTTCTCTCAATAAGAGCATTCAGTAATTGATTTTGTAAATAATATCACTAATTCAAGCCTTATTTCAAGCCTCTAAGACCCCTAGTTTGGAAGGTATTTAAATGGACCCTTAGAGATTCGAACTAGACCCGCAGTATAAAAATTATCGTTTTATAAATAAATCAGAACCAGAGAATGTATCTGAACCGTTTAACTTTCTATTTCATAGCGCTATCTTTATTGATTCGCGAATAAATCGACTTCGAAGTAATTGCCCCCTCCCGGTAATCGAACTATGAGTCGTAGGGATAACATTTTCTAATATATAACTTTATGCGTCAAGTTACCCTAATTTGTCTTTACATTACTATTCCAAGTGCAACAAATCGCGATATAGGTCAAAATTCAATAATTGTCCGCAACGTAGGAATCGAACCCACGATACCTCAACTCTAGAATGTTGGAAAATAATTGTCCTTAATGAGTTTTACCATATAAAGTTTATTTCAGTCTTCTAGCTTAAGCGATTCTCGAATAATTAAATTTACCAAATCGGGATTGGAACACAAGACTCCAGGATCTCCAGCATAACACAGAGGAAAGTCCATAACAATACCCATTTAATAAAATTTATTCGAAGTTTTTATCACTAATAGTTTAGGAATTATTCCAATAATAAAAGTATTGATTGCACGGGAATCGATCCCTAGACCCCGACGATCTTCAAAATTATATCAAAAGATGCGCCATTTTAATAGAACATAATCACCGTTTACCGCATTTCGATAGCTCATGTAGTAGGGTACTTTTGCCGGTTTGAACACACTTTGCATATCAAAGGGTTGCCGCTAATTGATTACACGTGTTTAACACGTGTTTTTCACACCCCCCTTCCCTTTGTCGGTGAAAAGCCGACAAAGGGGCAACCCTCATTATCTGTCAGATTACCATCGACAAGAGTTGACAAGGGTTGACGGGGGTTGACAGGTTAATTACCCATGTTAACATGTGTTTAACATGTGTTCAATTATCGGGCGGCATTGACCTCAAAGGGTTACCTCAAAGGGTTAAGCCGGCTAAAGTACCCTACTACATGAGCTATCGAAATGCGGTAAACGGTGATTATGTTCTATTAAAATGGCGCATCTTTTGATATAATTTTGAAGATCGTCGGGGGTCTAGGGATCGATTCCCGTGCAATCAATACTTTTATTATTGGAATAATTCCTAAACTATTAGTGATAAAAACTTCGAATAAATTTTATTAAATGGGTATTGTTATGGACTTTCCTCTGTGTTATGCTGGAGATCCTGGAGTCTTGTGTTCCAATCCCGATTTGGTAAATTTAATTATTCGAGAATCGCTTAAGCTAGAAGACTGAAATAAACTTTATATGGTAAAACTCATTAAGGACAATTATTTTCCAACATTCTAGAGTTGAGGTATCGTGGGTTCGATTCCTACGTTGCGGACAATTATTGAATTTTGACCTATATCGCGATTTGTTGCACTTGGAATAGTAATGTAAAGACAAATTAGGGTAACTTGACGCATAAAGTTATATATTAGAAAATGTTATCCCTACGACTCATAGTTCGATTACCGGGAGGGGGCAATTACTTCGAAGTCGATTTATTCGCGAATCAATAAAGATAGCGCTATGAAATAGAAAGTTAAACGGTTCAGATACATTCTCTGGTTCTGATTTATTTATAAAACGATAATTTTTATACTGCGGGTCTAGTTCGAATCTCTAAGGGTCCATTTAAATACCTTCCAAACTAGGGGTCTTAGAGGCTTGAAATAAGGCTTGAATTAGTGATATTATTTACAAAATCAATTACTGAATGCTCTTATTGAGAGAAACATGGTCTATCTTGATTCCAGAACCCTTAATCATGTACAACTCGGAAAAAGCCGTTTGGATATAGTTGACGGAGAATGCTGTTATTTTCTTTAATATGTAAGCTAATAACGTCCAATTACGCGTATATTTCTTGACAGCACGAAGGAGAAGGAGAACAGGATTAAGGTAAAGGTGTGATATGAGAAGAAGAAGAAGAAGAAGAAGAAGAAGAAGAAGAAGAGGGTGAATGCTAGAAATGTTGAATTTAAATCATTAAATGAGTATAAAATCGTGAACATTAAAAATTATAGCATACAGCGCTAAGTATTGTGATCTATATGATGTGTGTAGTACAATGTATGATTGATGAGTACCTGCAAAAATACGATGCAAATAAGCTTAAATGGTGAAAAGCGTTTTCGGGTGCTCACGTCCCATATACTCGCTCTGATGGCTCCCAGGTAACTGCTGGCCTTATAACGTCGCTGCGTGCAGCCGAGGGTAGGGATTATTACCTGTGTCGACTTGTTTTGAAGGAATGTAGACGAAACGTCGCCACTATTGTGTGACGTCATTTAGCTATGTTGGTTGGCTGAATGATGAAAGATATGGAATAACCTCGTTTCTAAGGGTGTATTCTGCTAATAATTTCTTTTCCCTTTATTCTATTTCTTATTTATTCCTTTTTCTTTTCTTTTCTTTTCTTTTCTTTTTTTCTTTTTTCTTTCTTTTTATTGTTATATTAGAGGTTTTATATATACATGCATTGAAGTTAACGTGTTAAGACGCTTTCAAATACGTTTATTTCATTGCGGGAATATATAGTTTAATGTGTTTGTCGTTGAATCATGTCTTCTGTATGGTGCTTACGTGACGTCATTAGACTTGTATGAATATGTTTGGAGGGAGCAGACATTCCGTCGGTGCTTGAGTGTGACGTCATAGGACTCTAATGCTGAAATTGATGTAATATAGCAGAAATTTGGGTTTTTAAGCGTTTAAATATTGTTCAAGTGCTTCTATCACTGTCATTCGATATCGTTAAAAGTCATGTTTTTGTTACTTAAAGATACGTAGCCGTCGTTTCGCGTCTTAATTTGATGATGAATTCGTTTCAAAGTGCGTAAAAGATGAAAAAGTCATAAAAATTGGAATTTTTGATGAAATATAGCAGAAATTTGGTTTTTTAAGCGTTTAAATATTGTTTAGATGGTTCCATTACTGTCACCCGATATCGATAAAAGAAATGTTACTTAAAGATACATAGCTGCCGTTTCGCGTCTTAATTCGATGCTGAATTTGTTTCAAAGTACGTAAAAACGTAGAAAAATAGTAAAAATGCGGATAGTTGATGACTAATATATAATGTATCGTCATAAAAGTATAACATCTGTATAATGTGTGTTTTAGTACTGATTGAAGCCGCTATAAGGCGCTGCAATCGGTAGAATATATCTGTAATGCTTCTTATGTCGATAGTTATAGGTATTGTTCGTCCCTTTTCTTTATAATTCTTATGTTTATGATACATGGATTTTATTGTGGTGATAGCGATGGTGGTGAAGATGGTGGTGGTGGTGGTGGTGGTGGTGGGCCAGGTTAAATTTGTATGGTCTTAGAACGAATGTAAGCAGCGTTTCACGTGTTACCGTTATAAGATACAGAACTAATTAAGAGAATCGTTAAATGAAGTTGACATGTATAGCATACTGGAGCAGTGTACAAAGACGGATACAATAGCTATTTGAATAACAAGGTTACAACGTCTTCTAATGTTAGTTTACAAAAAGAGTTGGAGGGAGGGGAAAAAGAAGCCTGTATAATGTTAAATAACGTTGAAGAAATGTCTGTAAAGAGGTTTGTGGTTAAGTTAGGTCAGTCTTAGAAACACTGTAAGTAATTCTCTAGACGAGAACATCATACATTTACAAAAGGATGGAATTTGATCATGAAAGCATAACACATCGCTAAAAAAAGGCTCCATATACCCCTTAAAAACATTAAAACATACTAGAGACGTGAAAACAGAAAAATCACGACGAAGCTTCCAAAATTCCTGAAAACCTCCACAAAACCGCAAAAATGGCTGAAATACCCAGAAAACTCCTAAAACAACATTAACATACTGTGCAGTGTTTAGAAAATGCTTAGGATTCACATGTCAGAGGATGCAATACCTTCAAATTCAACATCATCGGTTAGGACATCTTTTAAAGCTCTATAAGGAGGGGGGGGGACTAGAGAAAACAATAATGTTGGATAAAGCCGTAAAATAATACTTTAAAAGAAACAGGTTAGATCATGTTAGGTGGGGGTGAGTGTTACAAAAAACTACTTGGCGTGTTCGAGATGTTACCTTCATAACATGTAGAACTAAGCGAAGGGTTCATACAGCTGAATAAAATTTGTGAGAGGGTAAAACAGGTCTAATGAGTAATTCAACATCAAAGGCTAGAACATCTTCTAGTAGAAGTTTAAAGTTCTATAAGGAGAGAGGATAGGAAAAACAAGGTTGAATGAGGGCTGTAAATAATACTCCAGAGGAAACGTAGGGTTAGCTCAGGTTAGATATGGAGAAAATGTCAAACATACTATACCATAGTCGCAGAATATGGTGGTTGTGCAGGATAAGGCTGCGTTGGTAACGGTGATGGTTGGTTATGTTAGATGCGTCTAAATAACCCCCCGAAATTTCCTGAAAAGTTCTTAAATATGTTGCAAAAAGTACCAGGAATATACTAAAAGTGACTAAAACATCTATCAGAGGGACCAAAATAGCATTGAAATTGGAGTGAAACGTTTCAAAAAATGTACTTACAACTGGTGTAAAAGCCCTCTCAATATCCCGAAAAGTGTCTTAAAACACTTAAAATAGCAATACAATGCTCCGAAAAGATTAAAAAAGTCCTGAAAACGTGCATGCCGGTGAGTCTGAATATCTTCTAAATCCTAAATTTGTTGGAAATCCTCTACAAGCAACGAATAAATACCCTGAGGTTATACCCACAAAGAGGGAAATCAGAACGCCTTATGGCAGGATGGAATAGACAAGCAGAGGAGGAGGATATATAATAGATAAGAGGATAGAATGAATATCTAGAAACGGATCATGGTGATGAAATAGAATAAATAACAATAAGAGGAGGATCTAGGCTAGCTACCTTAGGTTAGGCTAAGTTAGGTTAGGTTAAAATATGAAAGACCAAAGTAAAAAGAGTAGAAGCAAGGGCTTAGAAATTAGGTTAGACGAGTAGAAGTATGGAGCTTAGTCTGGGTTAGGTTAGGATAGGTTAGACGAAAGAAGTATGGAGCTTAGCTTAGGTTAAGTTAGATTAGGTTAGCTTGGTCAGACTACGAGATAGAGCAGTTGTTGTTGGTGATGATGATGACGATGATGATACGATTGTTCCTGGGTTAGGTTAGTAGTGAAATGTAGTCGAAATAATAAGTACAAGAAATGCAATAAATGAATGGATAGGTTGGACTGCACCTCAACTGCTGTAAAACAAAAGCAAGTAATGAAGAAAACTTGGTGAAATGTGCTTAGATCAACTAAAATATCTCTAGCAGTGTCAAAAATACCTGCTTCACTGTCTTAAAACGTCTTTAAACTCGTGAAAAATGCTTGTCACAAGCCTGAGATACCCTGAAAACCCTGAAATTCCTGCGAAGGATCTGAAATGTTTTAATTAGTGTTAAAAAACATTAAAAGCGTTTAACGCCTATAAAAGTGTTTCAAGTATCCTGAAGACTATCCAAAATGTCGGTGTAAAAGTTTAAAATACTCGCATAGTGCTTAAAATGTCTCTAAAATGTCTGAAACGATATTTAAACTAGCAGATACATACGTCCAACAACACTTGAAATACCATGAAACCTCTGGAAAATCGATCAAATAATCTATATAATCCCCAAAATTGCCTGAAAAGCTCTTAAATATACTGTAAAAGCAGCAAGAATATACCAAAAGTGTCTAAAAGATCTATCAGAGGAACCATAATAAAATTGGCTAGTAAATTCTTAAATATGTTGCAAAAGCATTCTGAACAGCTTAAAAGCAGCTAAAATATCCGTAAAACGACCTTAGACAGCATCAAAATAGCATGAAACCTCTGGAAAATCTAATAACTAACCTACATAATTCTCAAAATTGCCTGAAAGGTTCTTAAATGGTGGTGGTGGTGATGACGGAGGTGGGGGTGCTGCGATGGTTATAGTCGTGCAGGTTATGGTGGTGCTGGTGCTCCAGGTGTTGATGTTGGTGGTGGTGGCGGTGGTGGTGGTGGTGGTGTTGCAGAATAGGTGTCGTTGGTTGGTGTGGTGATGATGATGGTGGGTGTGGTCATGGCTGAGTTGGTAGTTAAGGGGTATGATGGTAGTAATGACAGTTGTAGTGGTGGTGGTTGTGGTAATGGCTGTGTTGGTGGTGTTGGTGGTGGAGGCGGTGGTGGCAATGGTTATGGCGTTGCAGCATAGGTTGCGTTGGTGACGATGATGGTTGGTTATGTTAAGTTAGGTCATGATAGTCTTAGAAGGAATGTAAGCGACATCTGGCGTGTTGCCATTAGAACATACTGAACTATGCTAAAGAATCGTTAAAATGAAGTTAGCATGTATAGCATACTGAAGCAGTGAACAAAATTCACCCATTGCCCTTGAAAGCACTTAAAAGCGAGTAAAATATCTGTTAAACGGTCTAAAACAAGCTCAAAATACCATGAAACCTCTAGAAAATCGATCAAATAATCTACATAATCCTCAAAATTACCTGAAAAGTTCTTAAATATACCGGAAAAACAGCAAGAATATACTAAAAGTGTCTAAAAGCTCTATCAGAGGAACCATAATAAAATTGCCTAGAAAGTTCTTAAATATGTTGCAAAAGCATTCTGAACAGCTTAAAAGCAGCTAAAATATCTCTAAAACGACCTAAGACAGCATCAAAATAGCATGAAACCTCTGGAAAAATCTAATAAATAACCTACATAATTCTCAAAATTGCCTGAAAGGTTCTTAAATATGCGTGTCATCGTGTCTGAGTACATTCTAAATCCTAAAATCGCTGACAATCCTCTACAAGTAACATGTAAATGCTCGAGGTTATATCCGCAAAGAGGGAAACCAGGACGCCTTATGGCAGGATGGAATAGACAAGCAGAGGACGAGGATATAGGATAGATAATAAGGGGATAGAATGAATGTCTAGAAACGTCTCATTGTGGTGGTGTGGTGTTGGTGTCCGCTATGAGGTGCTGGTGATGATGGTGGTGGTGCTGCTGGTGGTGATGGTGTCCGTTATGGTGGTGCTGATGATGATGGTACTGGTGATTATGGTGGTGGTGGTGGTGGTAGAGGTGTTGGTGTCCGTTGTGGGGGGCGCTGGTGATGATGGTGGCGTTGGTGATGATGGCGGAGTGGTATTGGTGGTGGTGGTAGTGGTGGTGGTCGTTGGTGGTAGTGGTAGTGGTGGCCGTTATAGTGGCACTGGTGAGGGTGTTGCTGTTGTTGTTGGTGGAGGTGTTGCAGAATAGATGGTGTTGGTTGGTGTGGTGATGATGATGGCAAGGATGGTGGCTATGGTAACGATGGTGGTGGCGATAACGGTGGTGGTGATGGTAACGATGGTGGTGATGGTGAGGATGCAGGTACTGGTGAAGGTTATGGTGGATAATGTAACGATGGTGATGATGGTGATGGTAACGTGGAGGTGACAGTGAGGATGATGGTACTGGTGATGGTTATGGCGGTGATGATGGCAAGGATGGTGGCTATGGTAACGATGGTGGTGATGATAACGGTGGTGGTGATGGTAACGATGGTGGCGATGGTGAGGATGGTGGTAATGGTGATGGTTATGGTAGAGATGGTAGCGATGGTGGTGATGGTGAGGATGGTGGTGGTGGTGGAGGTGGTTGGTTAGGTTAGGTTAGGATAGTCTTAGAAGGAAAGAAAGCAGCGTTTGACCTTTTACCATTAGAACATACAGAACTATACAAAAGAATCGCTCAATGAGGTTAAGATACACAGTATACAGGAACAGTGTACAAAGACATTGACAATAGCTAGTTGAATAACAAGGTTGAAACGTCTTCTAATGATAGTTCAAGAAAGATTGGGAGGAGGGAGAAGAACCATGAATAACGTCAAATAACGATGAAGAAATATATCTAAAGAGGCTTGTGGTTAAGTTAGGTTAGTCTTAGAAAGACCATAAGCAATGCTCTAGGCAAGAATATAGTAGATTTACGAAAGGAGGAAATTCGTTCGTGAAAGCATAACGAATCGCTAAAAGGGGTCTACATGCTCATTAAAAGTATCAGACATGTTAAAGACGTGAAAACACCGAAAAATGATGACAAGCCTTCAAAAATTCGTAAAAATTCCTAGAATGCCGCAAAAGTGGCTAAAATGCCTACCAAACTCCTAAATAGTCTTCACATACCGTGAAATGATTAGAAAATGCATGTCAGGAGTCTAATAGCTTCAAAGTATCTAAAGTTGTTGAAAAAAACATCGGCAAAAAAAGTGAAATGTCTAAGCCTGAAACAGCATGGTGTAAAGGTCAGAATAGGTTATAGTAGAATAGAATGCTCGAGTAAAATGGGATGAGATAGGTTAAAATATTTTAATAAATAGGAGGATTTGTGCTCGCTTAGTTTAGCTAATATTAGGTTAGGTTAAACGAGTAGAAGTATGAGGCTTAGGTTATGTTAAATTATGAAAGAGCAGAGTAAAAAGAGTGGGAGCTAGGTTGGGCGAGCTTAGGTTAGACGAGTACAAGTATGGGGCTTAGGCTATGTTAAATTATGAAAGACCAGAGTAAAAAGAGTGGGAGCTAGGTTAGGTGAGCTTAGGTTAGACGAGTACAAGTATGGGGCTTAGACTATGTTAAATTATGAAAAAGCAGAGTAAAAAGAGTGGGAGCTAGGTTAGGTGAGCTTAGGTTAGACGAGTGCAAGTATGGGGCTTAGGTTATGTTAAATTATGAAAAAGCAGAGTAAAAAGAGTGGGAGCTAGGTTAGGTGAGTTTAGGTTAGACGAGTACAAGTATGGGGCTTAGGTTAGGTTAAATTATGGAAGACAAGAGCAAAAAGAGTGGGAGCTAGGTTAGGTTAGGTCGAGTACAAATATAATGCTTAGGTTAGCTTAAATTATGAATGACCAGAGTAAAAAGAGTGGGAGCCAGGTTAGGTTAGCTTAGGTTAGGCTAAATTATGAAAGGTCTAGTAAAAAGAGTAGCAGCTAGGTTAGCTTTGGTTAGGTTAAACTATGAAAGATCTAGTAAAAAGAGTAGCCGTTAGGTTAGGTTAGCGTGGCGATGTGGGGCGAGGTGTCATTATGTTGGGGGTATCATATACAATCAAGATGGAAAGCTCTTGCGTTAGGAGGTTTACACCGATATAGTCAACGACATACTCAACTACCATGAACGCTCATAAACATACATACAGTGCTATAGGCCATAAATGTTATCCCTAGAGATTGCTTCAAACACCTACAACGTCCTGCTTCCCTACCACCTTACCTAGTAATCCTTAGACCACGCATGGCGGCCATCTTGCCCATAAAAAACTGCGCCAGCTTCCCCCCAAATACCCTACTATGCCCCATTTCAGTTAAATGTAGTTATGTAGGTAACTATTTACTCGGTTGATCATTCTTTCGTTGTCTCTTCTTCTGTTTCGCAGTTGTTTATTTTTACAAATGAATGTCAATAGCTCTAAAAAGCTGATGTGTTGCACTCACATGACGTTCTCTGCTCTTGCACAAACTATTCTTACAAACACGTATTTCTCTATTTACTTTATTTACTCTGTTTCTCTATTTACTTTATTTACTCTATTTCTCGTACTTCATGTTAATCGAGATAAACATTTGTAGAAATTATATTGTTGCTAATTTTCTTGCAGGTGCAAGAGGAATACCGTAGGCTTTAAACGATAGTCAAATGTTTTAAGAGTGGTCAGTATATGATGACTGAAATTCCGTTCTCTTTGAATGACCAAGAGATAAAAAAATGACGTCTACACAGTTTTCAAAATTCTAAAAAGTAACAAGGAATATCTTCGAAATGGTCCACTTCAAAAAAAAAATGACATAAATTGTGTTAAAAATACCTCCGATAGTAATTTTGTCCTACTTTTTCGCTTATACCAAGTTGCCAAAATTTGCATAATGAGCAGATCCTCCTGCCAGCATCGCCAACAATCTTACTAACTTTCCACCCTCCCAGCCTAAGCCATACTATTCCCGTCCTCTGTTTCACACACAGCTCAATTTATGTCAAATAATTTTTTTTGTGTGTGAAATGGACCATTTCGAAGATATTCCTTGTTATTTTTTAGAATTTTGAAAACTGTATAGACGTTATGAAATGGGAGGTGGTTATTCATTTAAATAAAAACTAAAACCAAAAGTACCTAAAATAACAAAATACGAGTATAACCATAGCATTAATAAGAAACGAAGAAATGCCAATGAACCATTACATGCCCTCGTGCTTGCATGGATTTTGTTTCGGTACTTTACAATCTGTAATCCGTAATGTTAGATAGCAACATATACAGGAGTGAGTTTATTCCCTGGAAAATAAAGACCCTGTGAGTAAAGTGCAAAACATTCTAACACCTTTCGGTTGTTTATACTATTGTCACGGACTACACACGCTAGTTCAAGCTTCTCGCCTTCACCAGTAAGCAGAACGAAGTTCGCACACGTGACTGCCGTAACTATGATTGGAATTACTCCATTACAAGTGTTTAACGCACGAAGCGATATCTATTTATGCCAAAGACGGATGAGTTGCTCCACCTGATATATGTGGTTCTCTTTGGTATATTAACGTCCTCCGATGTGATGTCATATCACACCATGAATGAATGAAATGGGCGAAATAATGCTCAAAACAGCCCGAGGTCCGTAGAGGTTTAAGTTACCCGACATTCGTCCTCTCGGGATAAGGGAACATCTCGGAAAAAAACATCCGAAAGTCTAAATTGCAACCTCTTGAGTGTGAGGTAGATACGCTACCACCACACTACAAGGTGGGCTATATGTGTGTGCGGAATACATATAATACTCCGCACAACTTGGAAACGGCTCTAACGATTTCGATCAAATTTTGTATTTAGACAGCGTTTTGCTTACTATCTATATAGGTGTCATTCCTGTAAAAAGAACGCGATGCTACGCGTAACAGTCACAATAATTACTCTATACCTTGTTTTAGCCATAATTTTTCTGTTAATGGGCCAATTTAAACAAACAAGCCAGGATATTAAAGGTCTCGTCAAGAGTTTTCAGAAAATCTAAAGAAAGTTGACTTAGCTATATTAGTCTACGCGTAACAGTCACAATCTTATATATTTAAACGAGCAATTCTTGTGTATACATATATTCCGCGCAACTTGGAAACGGCTCTAACGATTTCGATCAAATTTTGTATTCAGACAGGGTTTTGCTTATTAAGTTTATCTATATAGGTGTCATTCCTGAAAAAACGCGATTTTACGCGTAACAGTCACAATTACTCTATACCTTGTGACCGTTAATGGGCCAATTTAAACAAACAAGCCAGGATATTAAAGGTCTCTTCACGGAAACGGCTCCAACAATTAGAATGATAATTTATATTTAGTTAAAATTTTGCTTTTCAAGTTTATCTAAATAAGTATCTTCTCCCAAAAAAAACCACGATTAAGAAAAAGGAAAAGAAAAGAAAAGCCGAGCGAAGCTCGGTCGCCCAGGTACTATATGATAGTAAACCCCAGCCCAACAGCCTATGAAGGATGGAACGTTGATTTC
This sequence comes from Tenodera sinensis, assembly GCA_030765045.1. Classification (NCBI taxonomy): domain Eukaryota; kingdom Metazoa; phylum Arthropoda; class Insecta; order Mantodea; family Mantidae; genus Tenodera; species Tenodera sinensis. The sequence continues at coordinate 71,347,475 of CM060968.1, forward strand.
GAGTAGGAACTTGGGCTGGAGGTTCCACAACATTCACGACGACTGTTTACATGTTGGTCCATTTGCCCCGCGTAATTACCATTTTGTAGCTATGGGACTCTTGGTGCTTTTCATCGAAGTTCTCGATGAACCTCAGGGCGTGGTACGGGTCTACGTCTTACCAAGAAGATTAAATTTCCTTTTATCTTTTAAATATACTTATTTAATGTTCCTTCAAGTCACAAACAACAATACAACTTTTCAGGATTGGCGTCCTTTTTCACAAGCCCTGCGGGGTTCACACAACCCGAACACGGACTGCGTAATTTTGCTTGGAACGTTTATTCGTAATCTTCTTCTATTTGTCGATGCAGCCTTACTAATTGTATATCAGTTCTCTGCATTTTCACTCCTGTTGACTTTTTAAAACGCAATGTTCTTCCAATAAACACTATGTCGATCACTTTTACAATTGTTCGCGGACTATGCGATTTTCGCATGACGCCAATCCCAACAATACATGAGCAAGAACAAGCTAAGACAATTGAAAATCTCTATCATTGCCCACTAGGACAATGATTCACAATTCTAGGGGGCTTTTTCTGCCACCACTATGAACACAAATTTTAACTATTTTCGGAGGCTTCTTCTAAAAATATCGCCTCAAGGACCAAGGCTTGCCGCCCAGCTGCTGCATCACCCACCTCTGCCCACTACAGGCGACATTGGTGGAGTGCAGTACTGGAGGGTGGAACGTGGTCAGCGCCCCGAGGCCCCTCCCCGGTCAGTTATACGGCCTTCTCGACCTATATATAGGGAGAGATATTGAAATTAATTTTCGTTGTATGTGCAACAAACCGCGTATTTTTCTAATAAGCATATATACGGTCTTCAGACCCATGCGACTGTTTTATGCCATTTATGTAATAGTAAGTATATAATAAATACTACTACTACTATTGCTCTGCTACTGCTACTGCTACTGCTGCTGCTGCTACTGCTACTGCTGCTGCTACTGCTACTGCTACTGCTACTGCTACTGCTGCTACCACAATTACTACTACAGTTTTTCTTCAAGATTCATTTAATCATGAACTCTGTTCATACTTCAAGTTTTTGAACTGAGTTCAAGCTGAGGATCTATACTCCATCCAGCCTTAGATCCACACCTTGTATCCCTCCGCGATAACCTGATGTTCGTACTAGCACAAACAAACGCCACGTGGATTCGCCTCGTAGTTATGTTGCAACAGAATATTTACTCTGGAGTTTTAGGAATAGCGCTACATTCAAGTAGTTTTTACCAGGGCTATCATACATCTTGAAAACTAACAGATAATCGCCAGTTTTCAAGGTACTATATTTTATGGTGTGTTTGGTTCCGGTTTGGTTCCGGTACGTGGATTAGATGTTGACATTTGTGTTTACATCAAGTGTGGATCTAAGGGTGGAGCGATTATAAGTGAGTTCATGTTATTGTTTCAGATGTCTGTAAGCACGGTGAGCACCAAACAACTCCAGGCACGCTCAGAGACTCCGAGTTCCATACTCTCTTCAGACAGTGAGCTCCGGTTCACTCGGAAACTAGGATCTCATTATCGTTGTGGCTGCTGCATCTTGGCCGGCTTTCTATTGTTTCTCCTCCTCGCTGCAGCCGCCGTCTATGTGGGATGTAAGTACACTTGGATGTAGGTCTCAAAACTTGGCCACTAGTGTGGCGTTATTTCCAACTGAAGGTATTTTGCAAGCCATTGTAAAGTAAACAGATAATATTATCAATGGAGCGATAGTTTACTGGCTTGGCAGCCACTGCAAATCTCGATATTGTTGCGCCAGCGGTGGATGACTCGCTCAAGGTTACTGTGAATTCAACTGAAATTACTGTCATTTGTTCATGCAACTGCCATTTGTTTTGTTCTTGGTATTATTCTACTGAAAAATACACACTTAAACAAATAATTTTTGTATACGACACTACGTAAAAACCGAATTATTCAAACAGATGTGTAGGTAATTTCAGAAAACATTCTCTAGTATTCCAGTTCCAAATAGAGTTACTTTCAGATTTCTGGTTAATAAGTGTTGGTATCTGGATCATAAATACCAGATCTAAAAAGCGAAAAAGACATATTCTAACCTAGAAAAAATTGATGAAATTGGTGCACCATTCGAATGATGTCCAAGAAAGTATCTTAAGCTATGTTGCCTGAAAATGGGCGATTCATCTCTGTTCATGCACCTGCTAAATGTTTAAGACTTAAACCCTGTAATGACTATTGTTCATGAATTACAACTACGACGAGGAATGCCAGAAACCTCTTAATGCAGATGGACACCAGTAAGTTAATATCCATGATAGTGCATGTTACTATTACTCATGAGTATGCAGAATTTTAGAATGGAACCCTGCCCCCCCCCTTCGGTGAAGTAGACAGCGCGCGAAGCAGATATACACGCGGTTTGGGCCGGGCTATAAAACGACCGTTCCGTATATTAGGTAATATTTGGAAGTATTTTTAAAAGTCATTTAGGAACTACAAATAACCAAGTTTAAACCAGCTATACTGTCTGACGCTGCACAGGTGCAGTTTACAATATTACAAATGTTATCGGTAACTATGGCAGACACAAAATTTAATGGCGACGGATACCCGATCACTAGTATTTTGTTTCTGATGTACAAATAAATTTTGTAGGCGCAAAGATATTTCACTGACTTTATACCACAAGGCCTGGCAAGCCTGTGATTGGATTTTGCGTTGACCAGCTCTTCCTGCCACACGCCATTAAATGTTGTGTCAGCCATAGCTTTTACTCAGGTTTGCCCCATGAATATTCGTGTTTCCTTCGACTCTTGCAATAAACTAACAAGAGATCGAAATTCTGTTGTTAAGATATCTCCAGAGGCAACATTAATCATAAACCGACATACAATAAATCAATAAAACCTATGATTTTATATGCATTTCTAGAGTAAAATACAAATAGAATGGCAACCTTATCCTTTATGTTTAAAAGTAAGCACACATTTTACATGATCTTCATTGGCAACGAATGACATCGTTTGAAAAAACGTGTATTTTCTAACGCTCGGCAGGAAATGCGCAATAATATTGAATCTTTTGCATAACTCGAAAGCGTTTAGCTGCGGTACGACAAAGACCCTCTGAGAACTTCTATTCAATTTTTAGCTTAAATTTCGGGCGAATTTTGTTGACAGAAACTACCTTGATCGTTATAATCAATATCTGGACTTAAGGAAGGTTGATACTTCAAACCTTGCAAACTGTTGCTATTGTAATTGTATTACCTCTGTTGCTCAGTGCAACAGAATGAAATTTCTCAGTTAAATACGATGTCGAAACATTTCTGGGACTAGATTCTCCAGTATGAGATTATTTAATTTAAGTTACTGTTTGTAGAGAAAAACGAGAAAGTTGTTTCATTTTATAGATCCACCTCATTTATGTTGACTGTTATAATGGTTAGGCCACAAACAAACCAAACCGCCTCACAGCACTAAACAACTCGGGAAGAAAACCGGAGCTCATGTATTGTTATAGATACCTATATCAGTAGTAGCGAGTAAGTTAAATAAACTAAATTTAATTCATCTTTTTAATGCTGGGACACACACAAATTTAACATTTTACATAAAGAAAAATAACATTTACAGCTATGTACGAGTACAAGATTAGGCGCTCTAAAGTATGGGCATGCGCATCAGCCATTTTGGTTGCAGTACAAGCAATATCCATACTGTATACTGCTAGTTGTGTTTCCTCGTGCTTTTTTCAATAATGGTTTGTTGTTCTGCACCAAATTGTTCAAATAACAGTACTGCAGATGTCGATTATTCCGATTCCCCTCTGACAAATCCAGAAGAGCAATTCGGCCGTAAAACTGCAGACCTGACAAATGGAATCCAACATCTGTTTGCGAGGGAAGTTGTTTCAAATGTTTCAGTGAATCACAAATAGCTCTTTTAAATAGCGATGAAAAGCGAGTGGTTGGCTTTATAGAGCATTAACCGTCAAGACTATTCATTGAAAAGTAATTTAAGTATTGGATTATTAATAATTAAAAGTATAAATGCAGCTGCCATTTTCCATTATTACTTATGGTTCACTCAGTTGGGGTTTATGTTCGAGTCAACTGGTGAATACTTTTGTTTTATATTTCCCCCTTTATTAAGTATTTCTAAGAATGTTTCCTTATCAATAAATGCACTGTGCAAACCTAACAAATCTATGTAGTCAATTTCCGTGTGTATGATTATTGTAGGCTCTTACACAAGTTTTGTTGGTTTAAAGCTAACAAATTATCTGTAAATCTATACAATATATAAGTTATTGAATTTTTATCTCATCGAACACCACCCCCGGGTTGCAGATTATTAGGACAAGTAGACAGTATCAAATTTCTGGGTCAAGTACACAGATATTTAGATTGTGAAGCTCACATTAAGTGCATTTTAACCAAATTCATAGATGCCTGTTATGCTATCCAAGCTCTGATAAATGTAAGTTCCATAAATACACTTAAATAAGTATACTACCCATACTTTAATTATATCAAAGAATATTAATTTTATTTTGTGGCAAGGTAGTAGAAAGTAAACGAATATTCCTCATGCAAAAGCAGGTTACAAGAATCATTTGTAACTCCCATAGCAAACACCCTTGCAAATATCTTTTTAGAAGATTGAGGATATTAACTCTACCTTGCATGTATACAGGATGTTTAAAAAAAATATCCAATATTGCAACAGGAGTTGGGATTGGTCAAAACTAGGATAAATGTTCCTATAAACATATGTCCGGAAACAAATACTTGAGATATTTAATGAGCGTTAAGTGGTTGTATCGTTGCAGTTAATATATGAGAGGCAGAGAAAGTGAAGAAAGACACTGAAAGGACTGAGTAAGGTTACGAGAAGTAAACAGTTCTAAGTTGTGATAGCACGAAAGATTTAGCATCAGTAGAAGAAAATTGTGTATTTGTGCATAAGTTTAGAGAACAATAAAGTGATAAAAAAGTAACTAGATTGATTTTGTCAAACTGTCACAGCATGTTTTCTCATCAAGATACAGAATTTTCAAAAGCTCTTCTGTTTTATATATCACTAGTTAAAATTCTATGACTTCAGCTCAGCAAACTCTTAGACTGAGCCTACTCAAATGTGCTGCCTATCTTCTTCATAAATAACCTTTCATCCCTGATATGTTAGGTTCTCTTCATGGCATAAATAGATTACATCATACCAGCTAATGACTTGAAGTCAGGATCTTTAGAGTATCTAAATAAGGTAGAATAAAATCGTCTAAAAGGAGAGATTTAATGTGCACAAACAAGATCTGTGGTAAATCAAAACACATCACGCAAGGTAGCCCATTACCCCCATATATGGCTCATTAATAGTCGCTATTACTGAATACCTCCTTTCACACCGGCGCATTGCCTTAAGTCATTTGTTTCAAGTCGTGACACTATACATATATGTGCGTGTGCATTTATTTTTTCATGCAATGTAATTGTGAGTGTAATCTGCCTTCGTGATGGTTTGTGCCATTCACATCAGAGTATATGAAACTGAAATATGGCTGGTTTTTTGCTTTCTTTCTTTCTTTCTTTCTTTCTTTCTTTCTTTCTTTCTTTCTTTCTTTCTTTCTTTCTTTCTTTCTTTCTTTCTTTCTTTCTTTCTTTCTTTCTTTCTTTCTTATTTTCTGGCGAGAAAGTTGTAACTAGTTGTACTAATGTAATAACTTCAATATCAGGTAGATCCGTGCAGTGGTATAATATGCGTTTCCGAATGCGCGTTTATGTCTGGATAAGTTGTTACGTCTGGTTCTTCATAATAAAGTATTAGCATTATTACATTTTTACTTTCTCTACCACGTACATAGTAGGCAGTTTCCATCCAAAAGTTTGAAACCAGAGTTCACCTGAAATACATTTTTGAGGCCCCCTGAAAAGTCTTTTTAGAAAAATCTGATGTGTTGCACTCACATGACTCTCTCTACTCTTGTACTAACCATTCTTAAAAACTCTTATTACTATATCTTCTTCGTGTTAGTTGAAGTAAACATTTGCAGAAATTACCTTATTATTTCCTTGTAGGTACAAGGGGAATATTAGAATACAGTTGGCTTTGAGCGATAGTCAAATCTTGTAAAACTTTCAAATTTCGTTCTTTCCAGTTCCGTTCTCTCACGGTTAACATATAAAAAAGAATAAGATGCTCTATTTAACCAAACTCACGCAAATAACAAACAAGCAATACCTCCGAAATAGTTCACTCTGCAAAAAAAAAAAAAAAAAAAAAAAAAAAATGGATATAAATTGTGTGATTTAGCAAGATCTACATTTTTTGTACTGTAAGATTTGCAGTTACGGTTTACCAGTTATGCAAAAGTCATCCAGAGTAAACAGGACTACATAGGTTATAGCCATAAAAAAGATATACATTTCATTTGTTATAAAAAATATCTCAAACATATGGCATTTTAATCAAAATAGTTAGAGCCATTTTCAAGAAAATCAAAATTTTCAAAAAAGTTTCCAAGTAAAGGGTAGTTTAGGGTGGAGGAATTTTCTTTAAAATGTTCGTGTCTCATCCTTGAAAGACATTAGACTTAAATACCAACTTTGGTTTTGAACCGACTTTAATTTTTGAGTTATGCTGTCCACAGACACACACAGACACACACACACAGACACACACGCGCGGACCTTTTTCTAAAAATGCTTTTTTTTATTTAGGGGGCCTCAAAACATATTTCCGGTAAAATCTAGACATCAATTTTTTGGGTGGAATACAATACTTCCTCTACTTTACTATACGTAGTAGAGAAAGTAAAACGGTCTCTGTGTGTGTGTGTGTTGTGTGTGTGTTGTGTGTGGTGTGTGTGGTGTGTGTGGTGTGTGTGTGTTGTGTGTGTTGTGTGTGTTGTGTGTGTTGTGTGTGTTGTGTGTGTGTTGTGTGTGTGTTGTGTGTTGTGTGTGTTGTGTGTGTTGTGTGTGTGTTGTGTGTTGTGTTGTGTGTGTTGTGTTGTGTGTGTTGTGTGTGTTGTGTGTGTTGTGTGTGTGTTGTGTGTGTTGTGTGTGTTGTGTGTGTGTTGTGTGTGTGTTGTGTGTGTGTTGTGTGTGTTGTGTGTGTTGTGTGTGTTGTGTGTGTTGTGTGTGTGTTGTGTGTGTTGTGTGTGTTGTGTGTGTGTTGTGTGTGTGTTGTGTGTGTTGTGTGTGTGTTGTATGTGTGTTGTGTGTGTTGTGTGTGTTGTGTGTGTTGTGTGTGTGTTGTGTGTGTTGTGTGTGTGTTGTGTGTGTTGTGTGTGTTGTGTGTGTGTTGTGTGTGTGTTGTGTGTGTGTTGTGTGTGTTGTGTGTGTTGTGTGTGTTGTGTGTGTGTTGTGTGTGTTGTGTGTGTTGTGTGTGTGTTGTGTGTGTGTTGTGTGTGTTGTGTGTGTGTTGTTTGTGTGTTGTGTGTGTTGTGTGTGTTGTGTGTGTTGTGTGTGTGTTGTGTGTGTGTTGTGTGTGTGTTGTGTGTGTTGTGTGTGTTGTGTGTGTTGTGTGTGTGTTGTGTGTGTTGTGTGTGTTGTGTGTGTGTTGTGTGTGTGTTGTGTGTGTTGTGTGTGTGTTGTATGTGTGTTGTGTGTTGTGTGTGTCTATGTGCGTATGTAAACAGCATAACTCAGAAACAAAAAGTCTGACCAGTGCCAAACTTGGTATTCATGTTTAGTTTCAAAAGATACAACACAATGATTTTAACCTTAATTACCCTTTACATGGAACATGTTTAGAATTTCTTTTATTTCCTTAAGAATAGCTCCAACGATTTTGATTAAAATACCATATATTAAAGATATTCAGATGACAAATAGAATGTAAAGCTTGAATTATCTGTGAATGGTCTGGAAAACCTTCATTCAAAAGGAATTTTGTACACCTACCCAATCTTGTAAACCGGTATACATTAAACGATAAACGAAAGCGTACTAAACAAAACAATTTATTTCAAATAAGCTTTTTGTGAGAAAATCCATTTCTGAGATATCCTTTATTAATGGTTCATATTGTTTAATACTTTTAATTATTTTAAAGTCATGTCGGTCTTCAGTTGTTCCTTGCAATTGCTTATGAAGAGTTACAATTAAATCAGTTTTAGGTGGTACGAAGTTCACCGGGTCATCTAGTATTTTAATAAATAAGAAACTTCTGTTTTATTCCTTTCTGTGTTGTAATCAAAATCGTCACCAGACTATGTTAAATAATTTTATTTCTATAAAAATGAAACATGAAAAAATCTGTTGCAAGTTTGGGAGGTAGAATTGAAATTGAAAAATGCAATGCCACAGTTGGCATTTGAACCATAGACCCTCCGCTTAGCGGGCTTGTATGTTTAAAAACAACTGTAAGTTTGTTGGCATAAATAAATAATGTTGCAAGTTGTTTATGTAATAATATCACTGAATTCTAAAATACTTTCTGACGTTTTAAGCTCAGTTGCTTTCGTAAATGTTGTATTTCTAATAGTTAGCGGTAGTTGACTACTAATACTTGTAATACATTCATGGAATATCTAAGGAAGAACTATTTAACAATTCAGAGTTTCACAAAGGGCGACGATCTTGCGTGCTTGGCATTTTCTCACACTTAGTATGTATGAGGCTAAATTGCACAGCAGTCCAAAGATTATCAGCTGCCAGAGGTTACAAAAACTTTCACTTTCGTCATGTGTTACATTTCTTTTTGTTCCCAGGAAGCGTATTGTTGAAGCAAACTGCGTTATTTCTCTTCTGTCGATAGTTTAATATCGACAAGGGAAGTCTGTTGCGGCAACTAGTACCTATAGCGTGAACATTGTTGATCGAGCACGACCACGTGGGAAGCCTCTTGCGTGAACTGTCCTACTTCCTACAACACACACGGATACTACATTCAAATTACTTTAGATGCTTTCGCAAATGTTTGCTTGTCTTCGAGAACTTACTCTTGCAGTTTCTAAAGATTCAACTTTGTTTGTCATGCCTATACACCATCAACTGTTCGTGTTTATTCTATACCTTCGCCGCTCTTACTTAACTGCAATATAAACAATAGCACGTGTTTGAGTAATACTTCATCGGTTGATCAAACCGCTTAACTTCCATGTCAGCAGGCGCGAATGAAAATATAGTCCGTTAATTAACATGCAAAATAAGAATTATTTGCAAGAACAGTTTGGAAATCTTATACTAACAATAAATGGAATACATTAATATACAAATATATTATTATTAACAGCGATACTAAAGGCACGCGGAACAATACAATTTTGCACTTTGTTTACATTGCAGTTTAAAGTAAGTCCGGCAAAGATATAGCCGTGCGGATAATACATTTTAGGATTCTGACAATAATTACTCTCTCTCTCTCTCTCTCTCTCTCTCTCTCTCTCTCTCTCTCTCTCTCTCTCTCTCTCTCTCTCTCTACTGGTTACCTATGCTGGTACAGTGGAACTGGATAATTCGAACGTTTTAATTCGAAGATTCTTTATTTTTTCCCTTGAATTTTGTATTAAAGCAATGTAAAAAGACCACATATAACTCGAATTTCATTTTCCTTAATTCGAAATTAAAATCATTATTCTGTTGCTTAACGACGCTTTCAATTGCCAGGATCACATCAGCGTCGCCGGTGTGCCGGAATTTTGTCCCGCAGAATTTTTTTTACATGTCATTAAATTCTATTGGCATGGAGCTGTCATTTTTAAGCACAGTTAAACCATCAGTCTGGGTCGGGTTTGAACCCGCGACCAGTGTCTCCTTAATTCGAAGTTTTTGTTCAGAAATTTCTGTCGAAAATCAATCTAAACGCGTAAATTTAATATAACTTCGTCCATGTGTTTTTGCAAAAGACATTATCGCTCCGGGGCTGTTTGTTTTGTCGGAATGTAGTTGGAATGTTGTTTGGGGGTAGAACAACTTTCCTAGCTGCCGGCCTTGAGCTTCTATACTCGTTCCCACGTCCCCTTGTTTAAAACATGTGCTCCTTTAGTTGTCACTTGAGATTGGATTGGATTTGGTTTAAGGGCGCTCAACTTCTAGGTCATCAGCGCCCTTGTCACTTGAGCTTCCTACTGTTCAGTGTGTTGCAAATGAGTGCGACGATGTCTCTTAGTAAACCGCGTGTCCAGTACAAGATTTGAAAAAGTCCCCGTCATTCCACAAGTTGAAAAGGATTTGAAGAAAAACATCTGAAATCGCGAAAGAGTACGGAATGCCACCGAACGCTTTGTCAACTTAAGGAGAAATTTTTAAGCAGTGCCTCGAGTGAAAATGGAAAGAGTCCAAAAGGTCGGAAAATTCTGATGGATATATGCACCTATATTGCTAAAGTGTCAATTTTAGACGTAACTTTGTAACTCAAATTTTTAGATATTTGAATTTTTTTCTTGTCCCGTCAGCTTCGAGTTATGCAAGTTCCACTGTAGATAGACTAGATAGAAAGATTTATTTGCACATTCCTTTTCCATATACATAGTTCACACATTTTACATATTTATTTTCTGTTTAAATCTAAGTACAAATAAAACCCTTTGCTATATCTTTTCCTTTTGACCTCTCTTTTTACCTCGACCCCTGGCATTCTCGAAGGGTTTCCTGTTTATCTCCTTATATCTTAGCTCTCCTCTTCTCTTTTTTCTTTCTCACATCTCTTTTCTTTTCCACTCTATTTTCTTTTGCTTTTCTTAGAATATCTCCTACATTTTTATTATTCTTTTCCTTCTCCTGGCAGGATTTTTTGCTTCTATTTTTTCTAACGTCATCCCATTTTCTTTTCCATATTTCTTCCCTCTATTTATCTAGCTCCTTACATTCTGTCATACAATGTTAAATATTTTCTTCTTTCCCACATAATTCACATATCCCTTGTTTGTCTCCTCTTGGACCCGTTCTCTCCCCCATGCATTCTCTCCCTTTCTCCTTTATTCCATTATTCTACATATTTCGTCCTACCCCATTCTCTTTCTTTATGTCTCTATAAATTTTGACTGGTGTTTTATTCTCCAAAGTACCTACTCCATATCTCTTGTTTGTCTATGTCCTTTACTCTATTTCTGTCCTTCCAGAGGCTCTTCCTTCGTTTCCTAAACTTTTCCCCATATGTCTCCCAGCCTTATTTTTTCCACTTTTGTTTCCTCCGCAGTCCATATCTGTTTTTATTCTTCATATCCCTTTGTTGTATTATACATCACTTTAATATTACCTCATTCCCCATTGTTATGCACCCATACAATATTGTAGTAGTTTTCCATCACTACCCCCTTTCTCCTTGTTCATCCCAGTTCCATCATTGCCACTTCCCCTGTGCTGATTGGGGTAGCCTCAACACTTCTTGCAAAATAATCTAAATCTCTGCTCTATTACCTACAGTGGTAAGTAGAAGTATTGCATTCAAACCATGATTTTCTAAAAATTACTATCTTGATGAAAACAACATATGCTAAAGATATTTGCATATTAAACAAAACACATACTCGTATCTTAAATGTTCTGTCGCTAACTTGTGAAGTTCTCATTTTAAATTACTTTTATATAATTACAAACCGTAAGAGACAGATAAGTGATAAATCGTTATTCGTTTGTTTTTTTTTTTTTTTCATGCAAAGATTGTGGAAGTTCAAAGCCAGCATAAGCAACTCACCTTTTTAAAGTTTCGATTATCAACTTCCTGTATCAGCCATTTATGGGATACAGTTGGCGACAGTGACTAAACAAAAGAACGACCAGCTGATAATTCGTATATAATTTAAATATCTATGTATGAAATAGTCAACAGTAATCTCACTCGAGTTCTTGATTCAGATAGAGAAAATCAAAACTTGAGTGGAATTTACTTCACTATACCACGATCAAAAGAAGGTATATAAGGATTACAAGAAATAAATATAATAAAATATTAATACTTACTAAATTAATTGATTGAACTGCCTCGTTATACATACAGTTTCTGTTTCTCTTTGTGCTTGGAATATTGTTTTGGGGAAGCTAACTTTAAATATATATGTGGAAAACAAATGACGATCGCGAACAAATTAACAGATCATGCCAGGAGGATGATAAAAATAGACAAATGCTAGGGTGGTGATAAAAATGTGGATAGCTTCTTATTTGCCAAAACCATTATGATGTAGTTATAGTGTGTGTCATATTAAAATCAAAGAAATGTTAATGTTCCTCTTTGTGTATACGAATTATCATTTAACTTAAAAGAGTAATTACCACCTTGGATCCATTAATAATCTAATTATGAGTCCGAAGAAATCACGTGTTCTAAGTCGAATTTATAGAACTTTTTAACTGTGGTCAAGTTTCCTTTATAGTCTTCCAAAAGAGATCAAAGCGCTCAAATATTCTATTTTTGTTTTTTTAAACATGTATGTACACAACATTTATGATATATAACAGTTACTCAGCACAGAGTTTTGCTATTATACAGTTATTTAACGTTTAGGAATTGAGAATAATGTATTTCGTGCTCTTTCTCTGTGTAAGTCTTAATTGTTAATGGAAGTAATAATAATAATAATAATAATAATAATAATAATAATAATAATAATAATAATAATAATAATAATAATAATAACAATAATAATATTATTAATAACAATAATAATAACAATAATAATAACAATAACAACAACAAATGTTCAGTCATGACAATGGAAGATTTCGAAGTGTCCCACTTTTCAGATATCCAGTTTTCAGGGTCAAGGCCGTCTTTCCTTTTCCGTTAGCTGAAGCCTACGCAATGTTCCAGAGAAACCATGACGTATTTCCAGCACACTCATACTAGTTTTCCTGCTTCTAAGTTCTCTGATGAGTTCCCGCGTTAACCAAGATGAATTTTTGTTTCCTTGGCCAAAATACAGTGATTTGTAAGAAAGAAATTGTTTTATAATTTCACCATATAATAAATTAAATAAACACGTGCGTGTGTAACGTCACGAAGGTCCCATGGAATGCTTTGTTGTTGTTGTTCTTCTTCTTCTTCCTTTTTTTTCTTCTTCTTCTTCCTTTTCTCTCTTTTCTCGTTTCTTTCTGTGCATTTGTGGAACCGCCAAAGCGTGTATTTCTGCCAAAATTGCTACACTTTTGGATCGAATGTAGTACTTCCTCCAATCTAGGTGAGAGCTTAGAGAAAGCAAAAAACGACTTAGGGCACTCACGAAAAAACGTGGTCACCTTCGTGGTGCAATGAGTATCATGCCTCCATAATAATCTGGAATATCCGAGTTCGAACCTCATTTGGAGGAAATGAGTGGATGAGATTTCCTGGGGGGCTCCTTTATTCTGAAAAAAGAGAAACATTAAACAGGCAGCTTGCAAATACATTGTGGAAATTGACAATTGCGACGAGTGGCAAGAATATCAAAAAGCGAAGGAATTAAAAACAAAAGAATTGGAGAAACCATGATTATTGAAGTGATTCAAGAGATATGAAAATGAATTATCTCGGGCATGTAATACTGATGGGAAAAGAAAAAATCCCAAAGATAATGTTGAGATGGACACCTAAAAGCAGGCGGAGAAAAGGAAAACTGCAAGAAAAAAATCTGATGTGCTGCACTCACATGACTTTCTCTACTCTTGTACAAACTATTTGTACAAATTCTTATTCCTATATCTTCTTCGTCTTAGTTGAGATAAGCATTTGTACAAATTATCTTATTGCTTATTTCCTTGTAGGTGCAAGGGGAAAGTTAGAATACAGTAGGCTATGTGCGACAGCCAAATGTTTTAAACTTTGAGATTCTCTTCTCTTTGCATACTTACCATATAAAGAAATGAACAACGATGATCCATTTCACGAAAGTTTTAAGTTTTCCGAAACTCGCACACATAACAGGGAATATCTCCGAAATGGTTCACCCTACAAGAAAATTTGTTGGGACATAAATTGTGTATTTTAGCATGATCTACATTTTTGTACAGTATGATTTGGTCTATCTCTAACGGTTTACCAGTTATGCAAAAGTCATCCAGAGTAAATAAGACTACAGGGGCTATAGCCAGAAAATTCAAGATATATATTTCATTTGCCATTAACATATCTCAAACATATGGCATTTTAATCAAAATCGTTAGAGCCATTTTCAAGAAAATCAAAATTTTCGAAGAAGTTTCCATGTAAAGGGTAGTTTAGGGTGGGGCTATTTTCTTCAAAATCTTCGTGTCGCATCCTTGAAAGACATTAAACTTAAATACCCACTTTGGTTTTTAAACTACTTTTCGTTTTTGAGTTATGCTGTCCACAGACTGACAAACTGACACACAGACACACACACGGGCCTTTTTCTAAAAATGCTTTTTTTTTTTTATTCAGGGGGTCGCAAAACATATATTTCCGGTGAAATCTCGACATCGAATTTTTGGGTGGAATACAATACTTCCTCTACTTCCCAGTAGAGAAAGTAATGAATGGATGGTATCAGATTGTGCGAATGGGTTTCTTCTGTATTTAAGGAAAACTGATATATTGTAGAAAAAGCCTGAACAGCGCTATTTTGTTATATTTTTAAAAGCGTCACTTATCAGTTTCAATTCTGAAAGACTCACGCTTCGGAGAGGGGATCCTTGGCTACAAAAGCAGTCAGATCTTCCAACCGTTTCCAGGATGACATCACATGAGCTTTCTAAATTTCTGCTGTGTCGAGATAAACAAATGTCGCATTTCGTCATCCCTAACCGTCCTTTAAGTACTTTCCCTTCATAAAATTCATCCGCAGAAACTGTGAAACATTTACGTGTTTGTTTCAGATACTTGAAGTTGAATATAACCGCCCAGCTAAATGTTAGTACAACTAAATGAATATAATTTTATTTTAATATTTGTTAGTAGGGTATATATAGCGACTCTGGCTCAAGAAGTGGCATAAGTGACATGTATGTTCTGGCTCAAGAAGTGGCATAAGGGACATATCAGTCACGCCCCCCCCTCCCCTCCTCCCCCTCCCCTCCCCCCCTTAAGTGACATGGGTATTTCTTTGGACACGTGGGAATTCCGAAAAAAGAGGGTGGATGGTCTGTCGCGATCAGGATGACAAAGGAAGGGAAACAGAGAGGGGCGGATGGTCTGTCGCGATCAGGATGACAAAGGAAGTGTAATTTATGACCCCCCGTCCCCCCTGACCCTCCTATTCTAGTGTCTGCATGTGTTTTCGAATGTGACAGTTGGAAATGTTCCCCTCTGACAGTTTTGAAAAGAACACGATACAACTTGCAAGGGGGCGAGCATAGAGGATGACAAAGGAAGGATAATTAATGACCCCCCGTCCCCCCTGACCCTCCTATTCTAGTGTCTGCAGGTGTTTTCGAAAGAAGAACGCGAGGGTAAGAAACCCTACAATGAATGGCCCCCTTTCAGATCTTGATATATTTATGTGACAGTTGGAAATGTTTCCCTCTGACAGTTTTGAAAAGAACAAGGCTTCATCTTGCAAGGGGGCGAGCATAGACATACACATTTTTCCTGTCTGAACAGGCTTAGTGTTTTTCTCTTAACAAAGCAGCCAAAGATCGCCCACCTGCAGGAAGAAACCTTTTCAATAGCGAAAGAATACTTCTGTATTGACACGAGGACCACCCATGTGGTTCCCCACTGAGAGGGTTCCCTGCCTTCCCTCACAATGACCGTATTGTGCGGAAATGGCCATCCAACCCCCCCAACACTTCAATGCGTTCCCACACAGTGGGGACAAAAGGAAACCTGTAACATAACTCTTAGCAGAAAACAAACTTGCAGTTCGACATAACGAAACTTTTACTGATCAAAATCTACCCCCCACACACGCATTCTTCCGAAGAAAAACCTATTCTCACTGAAATTTTCGGACCGCACACATCTTTGACTTTGCACTAGCCATTAAGCGGAAGGGTAATGAGGCTTTTACATTCACAAGGCTTTATCGGTCCACTTTTCCTGTGTCATGTTTTCTAGTTTTTGTTCTTTATTTATCTATTTTGTTTATTTTGGATTCCTTATGGACTTCAATGATGTCACGCACAATCAACGCAAGCACTATCTCACGATCTTTTACGCTCATAGAGTTCTCTCTACACACGTTTCTTACTGTGACATGATTGTTTGCATTCTGTTAATCCTCATGAAAATACTGGCTTATACTCGCATTTAATTTCAGTATTATTTTATAAATAACGTTATTTTATACTTGCAACATTCATTTTGTGTATAGTATCATGTTCGACGATCAGAGAGGCTGTTTCTCGTTTCTTTCAAGCAAATTTAAGCTTTGACAACATGTTACTTAAGCTGAAAATATTGTCTCGTCTGTTACCCTCACGCAACTTTCTCTACTCTTGCCCTAACAATTAATACAAAATGTTATTTGCACTAACATCTTCGTGTTAGCTGAGATAAACGTTTTCACAAATTATCTCCCTGCTTATTTCCTTTTATGTGCAAGTGGGGATATTAGAGTAAGGAAGGCTTTGTGTACTGATCAAAAGCTACATGCAATTCTACTGAAAAAGCATTCACAAGGGAATCTTTTGGGTCCATCCACATCTCTTGACTTCGCATTTGTTTATGTTCCCAAAACTCAACTAAAATCATGGAAATATCTCCAAAAAATCCTACAGGCACACACACATACTCACACGTAAACACACACACACACACATACACCCCGCACACACACGCACACATACACACAAATACACATGCACACCTACACACATGAATGCACAACCACACACACACACACACACACACACACACACACACACACACACACACAAACAGACATACATACGCGCAAACACACGCACAAAACCGCATAAGCTTCATTTATAAGTTCCTTAAATTAAGGACTTTATGTTAGCCAATGCATCACTTTTCACAAGGATACTCTACTCAGTTTTCTTTGTGAAATATCCGGGGTGTTTAAGAGGACACTTATTTATACATTTATTTTCTTGTTTATAGTATCTTACGAGATTACTATGCTTGTTTAATCCTAGCAAGTAATATTTTTTAAATCGCACCAAAGAATAACGATACCACAATGCAGGAACAGTAAGCACCCGAGGAACGTAGCTGAATCATTGAACCATCAGCAATACAGGTTTCAAAGTAATGGGCAAATTTCAAACACTAAGTAATATCTCGCCTTATTATTAGTTTCTTTATTGACAAATTCGAGAGTTCTGGTCAAAGTAATTACTGCAATAACACATGTTAACATATATAATAACCCCTTTCAATCATACAGAAAATTCTTTTGACTTCATTTCTACATAAACACAAATATTAAAAATCTTATGTGTTACACTCACGTGACTTCTACCCTCTTGTACTTCCCATTCTTACAAAATCTTATTCCTATATCTTCGTGTTAGTTGAGATAAACATTTGTACAAATTATCTTATTGCTTATTTCCTTGCAGGTGCAAGGAGAATGTTAGAATACTGCAGGCTTTTCTGCCATAGTCTAATGTTTAAAAGCTTTGAGATTCTGTTGTCTTTGCACACTTAAGATATAAAAAATGAACAACAATGATCCATTTCACGAAAGTTCTAAGTTTTTCCGAAACTCACACACATAACAAGGAATATCTCCGAAATGATTCACACTACAAGAAAATTTATTCAGTCAAAAATTGTGTATTTTAGCAAGATCTATATTCTCTATAGTATGATTTGGTCCATCTCTAACGGTTTACCAGTTATGCAAAAGTCGCCCAGAATAAATACGACTACAGGGGCTATAGCCAGAAAATTCAAGATATACATTTCATTTATCAAAAAAATATCTCAAACATATGACATTTTAATCAAATCGTTAGAGCAATTTCCAAGAAAGTCAAAATTTTCGAAAAATGTTCCAGGTAAAGGGTAGTTAAGGGGGATATTTTCTTTTCAAATTCTTCGTGGCGCATCCTTGAAAGACATTAAACTTAAAAACTGACTTTGGTTTAACCGAATTTTCGTTCTGAGTTATGCTGAGCACAGACTGACACACACACACACACACACACACACACACACACACACACACACACACACACACACATGCCTACACATACACACACACATTTTTAGCAAACACACCTACACTCACACACACATTTAGACATGCACACACACGCACACATACACACACGAGCATACACACACATACACACACTCACACACGCGCAGACACCCCCACTTACACACATACACTCACACACATGCACCCAAGCACACACATACACGCACCTTTTTGTAAACCTGCTTTTTTGGATTCAGGGGCCTCGAACATATATTTCCGGTGAAATCTTGACTTCGAATTTTTGAGTGGAGTACGATACTTCCCCTATTGACCAGTAGAGAAAGTAAAAATAGAGGTTGCGACAACTGAGCATAAAAAATACACAACGCTAATTTCATTTCAATATATGAAACTCCTGATATTATTCTTTGTTATCAAATGATTAAAAATTGAAGAGACAGAATAATGAAAATTTCATTCATCTTACCCTTGCTATTGAATAAAGTTAGTGAATGAGACCTGATGCTCTGAAAGTATTTATTTTTTCTCAAGTAGTAATAGATAAGGGGTTAATAAAATATCAACAGGAACTTTTTGTCACTAGATGTAAGTTTATTTAATAAGTTTGCCAGTTTATAGCAGGTTTGTATAAAACAATTGTACTATTAAATCTTACAATCCAGAGGCTTTTAAGGGGAGAATATGTTTGGAAACAACTCAAAGAATGAGTGAAAACTGCGTACCAATATTCATTACAAATACAAACCAAAACGGATAAGTGGGGCTTGTAGACAGAATACAAAACGAGCTCTATGGTGTTAAAGGAAATTAAAGGCGCAAAACTCCTTATGTGACTTAATCCCTGGGAATGACTGATGGTAGCATGGAGATGGGAACAATAACAATGATAATGAATAGGAATCCCGCCAGCCTATATTTTAAACATTTTGCTCGGTGTTATTCATCTTTATTTTTTTATTGAAGCATAACATTTCTTGTCATTTCTTACTGAACCTTCAGCATTCAGTTCATTGAATAAGAAAAGAGAATAAAGACATCATTCAGATGTTCATACATTCATTTTAAATTACATTAAAGGCTGGCTTTGTCACTTTCATTATAAAACAAGCTATTATGTATATCATTTCACAGTATCCAAATATTGGAAAGAAAGCTAACTTCTTAGTTTAGCCAATAGAAACAAAGTTCGGCGGGGTGGTGGGGTAGCTGTTTTACTGCGCAGCTGCACAGGTGTGGTGGGGGAAAGCATTCTAACCTATAAAAGGGTACACCGTCCGCAGGAGTGAACGGACTCACAAGACACACAGGTGTGATTGCAGTTCTAGAGGGCGAAACATCAGTTGGCATTTACACATCACTGCAACAATAACATACATTCCATAATGGCAGGTAAGCCCATTTTATTATACCTTAAAGAAACATTTTGGTGTCTTTCTACGAGTGAAAGTCATTAAATACGAACAAAATACGCAGAAAAAAGTTTTTATATGTTAAATGGCATGTATTTCCTTACAATGGACTTGAAATTATCAGCTCATCATTCATTGCCTTTACACATTGAAAGATTAAGTCAAAGTGGAAATCCGAACTAACGATGAAATTGCCAAATGTAGGAAAACACGATAACTTTTTTTTCCCACTATTCATTAAATGTTTTCTTTTGTTGTTATTTTTATTATTATTCTTTTATTCTTTTGTAGGAAACATCGACAGGGCAAATGAATCTAACACGAGCATCAATGGCTCGCCCCCTGGACGTTGCACAACACGACTTGACAAAGTTACAATGCCAGTTAGGCCCAATAAATGCAGTTGTGATAGTTGTAAAAATATTTCATCACTGAAAAGTCTACTGGGGGAAATTCAAGGTAAGAATTATTAAATATTGAAATGCTAGTTTATATTGTTCCTTATTTGTCTCATTGTAGGAATTCCATCGTAAGCAATTTTTGTGTACATTCTGTCTTCCAGCGTTAGCATTTCAGCTCCAAACCATATGTTCAATCGAAATATCATATATGATATTTTGTTTTTCATCATTCATCTGACTTATAGTATCCCTTTTAATACTCTCTTCTTCATATCAAAGTGACTTATCTCAAATAATCTGTCTCTAAGCCAAAAACATTTTCTTTTATACCTGAATTAAATATAGTCTTTTATTCAATCTTTAATAAATGTTCACTTGCTGAATATGAATATCCACTTCAAATATTATAACACCATTAATTAATTTTATTGTTTCATCTTACTTCAGGCCCATATGAACCAATGGACCTTTCATTGAATCGCCAGCCTAAGGAGCAGCACACCATGAGACCTTCACAAACAGCTTTACACAGAGAATCAGCGCAAAAGAGGGAATTATACCATAAATCACTTTGCGATTGCAAGATCGCTAATCAAGCTGGGAAGAGCACATCTTCTTCAATATCGCAGAGTAATAAGCAGCCGCATGAAAACACCCATCAGATTACAGATGAACAATTATATCAACAACGCAAGTACAGCTGGGAACCTTCAAATAAAAGATGTCATACTCATACAAGGGAGCAATTCAACAGCCCGCAGCAAAGAACTCAACAAAACTTAAAGGAATTGATCGAAAACAAGACAAGGATATGTATTCATACCTGTGAAACTATGAAATGTGATACTTTGAAAATTGCCATAGAACTTATTTTATAATTCAATAAGATTTCTTAGAACAGATAACCAGCTCTTATTGAGATACGTTATTGACTTTGGCAGGGACTCTAGGTCATATCTAACGACAGTAACAAACATTCATCATGTAATTCATGCTTAGCCTGCAGAGTCGCAGTTATCAGAAGTAACAGGTATTCTATTTTATTCCAAGGGCGGAAAAACAGCGTGATAGACACAGAGAGAGAGAGAGAGAGAGACTGACTGTTATGTGCAGGTGTTTTACCCATATTTATGAATTCTGAATAATATCCACAGGCATTTAGCCTGAAGCAGTATCTACTTATATTGTGAAATCATCAATTATGTTGAAATGTAAAACGATTTTGATTCATTTAATAAAATTTATGAAGAGAAATATCAGCGTTATCATTTAACCTGTCGTAACCTATCCTAGCCTAAGCAAGCCTACCCTATCCAAATTTAGCCTATCTTAACTAGGAATGCATGCAGGAATAACATAATGCATGATATAAATTAACAAAAGAACATAATTACAATCAGATAATTTTATTTAACTTATAAAGATGAATACACTACCATTACCATTCAGAAAGCAAGCATATACTATTGAAAGACAATACATATATATTCATTTCATTTCTTAATCATTCAATGATGCCAGTCGATTTCAGTTCATTGATAATTCCTTGAATTTCCTTATAGTGATTCTGTCCGGTCGATTCTTGTGACATGATTAATAATCTTAAACGTTTTACTAATTCATTTGGATCGAACCAAGGATATTCCAGACGAAAAGCAGCATTTGATGAAGGAGCATCTTGCATGTTATTGGATACTTGGAGATTATTACTTTCTTCCAATGATGTCATGTTTCCAGATGTTTTTACAAGGACGCTTAGCGTTGATTTTCCATCTTCATTATTAGATGATTCATCAATTCCAGATTTTTCACTCTCTTGCAACGGAAATGCCCCTGATTCAGAATTAGCTATATTGTTCACAGGACCATTAGAAACCTCTTTCTTGCATATTTTATTATGGCGTTGAAGCCTACTCGTTGTCCTATTCTTTAAAGTCTGCCCACACTCACAGCATTTGAGGAAACGATCCTTTCCAAGACTAATATATGAAAAATTAAGTCTTGCGTATTTTGTGCAATACAACCTTTTACTGTGATCACTCATTGTGAAAATGCAAGTGAAGCTGACAATAACCGTTTAAGCAAAAGTTAGAGATGCTCGATATTTTATACATTGATTGTTCATATGTCAAATATAAACTCGCAACAATGCAAAACAATTTAGTGTAGGCAGACACCCTAAGTAACCACAGGTGAGCAGATGAGGTGACCATGGGTGACCATGGGTGACCAAGGGTGACCATGGGTGACCAAGGGTGACCATGGGTGACCATGGGTGACCAGATAAGGTGACCAAGGGTGACCATGGGTGACCAAGGGTGACCATGAGTGACCACAGGTGACCAGATTAGGTGACCACGGGTGACCATGGGTGACCAGATTAGGTGACCATGGGTGACCACGGGTGACCATGGGTGACCACAGGTGACCAGATTAGGTGACCACGGGTGACCAGATTAGGTGACCATGGGTGACCACGGGTGACCATGGGTGACCACAGGTGACCAGATTAGGTGACCACGGGTGACCATGGGTGACCAGATTAGGTGACCATGGGTGACCACGGGTGACCATGGGTGACCAGATAAGGTGACCAAGGGTGACCATGGGTGACCAAGGGTGACCAGATTAGGTGACCACGGGTGACCATGGGTGACCAAGGGTGACCATGGGTGACCACGGGTGACCAAGGGTGACCAGATTAGGTGACCAAATAGGTGGCCCGTGACCCAAGCATGTATGTGAGCAAAATAAGTGCAAGCTAATGTGAGACTATCAAACATTCAAAATATATAAACTAAACCTAACCTAAGCTAACATAATGTTACCTGAACCTGTTTGCTTGAATCTACACACTGTAACTATTTTTAATTGAGGATTTCATTCTGCTTGCACCATCAAATATAACATTACCTAAGCTGAATTCTTCTATTTCAAACTTTTATTCTTGTAACACATGCACTAAGTCATCCCATCCCATACAAATATTCAATTTCCGTATAACATAGCCTAATCTACTCTTAATGTGTTTCATGTCTCTTAAGACACGCTTCAACATTCAGAGAACAATGTCTCAGGTCGATTCTATAAACACAATTAACAAATCATTTCTGGAAAGTAATGTTATTCCACTATTCTTCCATACATCACCCATACAGGTTATTCACACCAATCAGATAAACATATATCCTACCCTCACCTAACTCTAATCTAAATTCAAGCAAACTATTAAGAGAATGCGATTGTATTGTAGATGCTCTGATGAAGTCAATGTGATCATTTCCTCTCGTATACAAGTATTCAATACTCTGAATACCAAACCAGGCTTAATATTCTTGATAGCACATAAAATCAAACACGCCAGAAGATAATCGAAACACCATGCTCTCAAGATAATTAATTGTGTTTGATTTTATGTGTCATCAAGAATATTAAGCCAGGTTTGGTATTCAGAGTATTGAATACTTGTATACGAGAGGAAATGATCACATTGACTTCATCAGAGCATCTACAATACAATCGCATTCTCTTAATAGTTTGCTTGAATTTAGATTAGAGTTAGGTGAGGGTAGGATATATGTTTATCTGATTGGTGTGAATAACCTGTATGGGTGATGTATGGAAGAATAGTGGAATAACATTACTTTCCAGAAATGATTTGTTAATTGTGTCTATAGAATCGACCTGAGACATTGTTCTCTGAATGTTGAAGCGTGTCTTAAGAGACATGAAACACATTAAGAGTAGATTAGGCTATGTTATACGGAAATTGAATATTTGTATGGGATGGGATGACTTAGTGCATGTGTTACAAGAATAAAAGTTTGAAATAGAAGAATTCAGCTTAGGTAATGTTATATTTGATGGTGCAAGCAGAATGAAATCCTCAATTAAAAATAGTTACAGTGTGTAGATTCAAGCAAACAGGTTCAGGTAACATTATGTTAGCTTAGGTTAGGTTTAGTTTATATATTTTGAATGTTTGATAGTCTCACATTAGCTTGCACTTATTTTGCTCACATACATGCTTGGGTCACGGGCCACCTATTTGGTCACCTAATCTGGTCACCCTTGGTCACCCGTGGTCACCCATGGTCACCCTTGGTCACCCATGGTCACCCGTGGTCACCTAATCTGGTCACCCTTGGTCACCCATGGTCACCCTTGGTCACCTTATCTGGTCACCCATGGTCACCCGTGGTCACCCATGGTCACCTAATCTGGTCACCCATGGTCACCCGTGGTCACCTAATCTGGTCACCTGTGGTCACCCATGGTCACCCGTGGTCACCCATGGTCACCTAATCTGGTCACCCATGGTCACCCGTGGTCACCTAATCTGGTCACCCATGGTCACCCGTGGTCACCTAATCTGGTCACCTGTGGTCACCCATGGTCACCCATGGTCACCCTTGGTCACCTTATCTGGTCACCCATGGTCACCCATGGTCACCCTTGGTCACCCATGGTCACCCTTGGTCACCCATGGTCACCCATGGTCACCTCATCTGCTCACCTGTGGTTACTTAGGGTGTCTGCCTACACTAAATTGTTTTGCATTGTTGCGAGTTTATATTTGACATATGAACAATCAATGTATAAAATATCGAGCATCTCTAACTTTTGCTTAAACGGTTATTGTCAGCTTCACTTGCATTTTCACAATGAGTGATCACAGTAAAAGGTTGTATTGCACAAAATACGCAAGACTTAATTTTTCATATATTAGTCTTGGAAAGGATCGTTTCCTCAAATGCTGTGAGTGTGGGCAGACTTTAAAGAATAGGACAACGAGTAGGCTTCAACGCCATAATAAAATATGCAAGAAAGAGGTTTCTAATGGTCCTGTGAACAATATAGCTAATTCTGAATCAGGGGCATTTCCGTTGCAAGAGAGTGAAAAATCTGGAATTGATGAATCATCTAATAATGAAGATGGAAAATCAACGCTAAGCGTCCTTGTAAAAACATCTGGAAACATGACATCATTGGAAGAAAGTAATAATCTCCAAGTATCCAATAACATGCAAGATGCTCCTTCATCAAATGCTGCTTTTCGTCTGGAATATCCTTGGTTCGATCCAAATGAATTAGTAAAACGTTTAAGATTATTAATCATGTCACAAGAATCGACCGGACAGAATCACTATAAGGAAATTCAAGGAATTATCAATGAACTGAAATCGACTGGCATCATCGAATGATTAAGAAATGAAATGAATATATATGTATTGTCTTTCAATAGTATATGCTTGCTTTCTGAATGGTAATGGTAGTGTATTCATCTTTATAAGTTAAATAAAATTATCTGATTGTAATTATGTTCTTTTGTTAATTTATATCATGCATTATGTTATTCCTGCATGCATTCCTAGTTAAGATAGGCTAAATTTGGATAGGGTAGGCTTGCTTAGGCTAGGATAGGTTACGACAGGTTAAATGATAACGCTGATATTTCTCTTCATAAATTTTATTAAATGAATCAAAATCGTTTTACATTTCAACATAATTGATGATTTCACAATATAAGTAGATACTGCTTCAGGCTAAATGCCTGTGGATATTATTCAGAATTCATAAATATGGGTAAAACACCTGCACATAACAGTCAGTCTCTCTCTCTCTCTCTCTCTCTGTGTCTATCACGCTGTTTTTCCGCCCTTGGAATAAAATAGAATACCTGTTACTTCTGATAACTGCGACTCTGCAGGCTAAGCATGAATTACATGATGAATGTTTGTTACTGTCGTTAGATATGACCTAGAGTCCCTGCCAAAGTCAATAACGTATCTCAATAAGAGCTGGTTATCTGTTCTAAGAAATCTTATTGAATTATAAAATAAGTTCTATGGCAATTTTCAAAGTATCACATTTCATAGTTTCACAGGTATGAATACATATCCTTGTCTTGTTTTCGATCAATTCCTTTAAGTTTTGTTGAGTTCTTTGCTGCGGGCTGTTGAATTGCTCCCTTGTATGAGTATGACATCTTTTATTTGAAGGTTCCCAGCTGTACTTGCGTTGTTGATATAATTGTTCATCTGTAATCTGATGGGTGTTTTCATGCGGCTGCTTATTACTCTGCGATATTGAAGAAGATGTGCTCTTCCCAGCTTGATTAGCGATCTTGCAATCGCAAAGTGATTTATGGTATAATTCCCTCTTTTGCGCTGATTCTCTGTGTAAAGCTGTTTGTGAAGGTCTCATGGTGTGCTGCTCCTTAGGCTGGCGATTCAATGAAAGGTCCATTGGTTCATATGGGCCTGAAGTAAGATGAAACAATAAAATTAATTAATGGTGTTATAATATTTGAAGTGGATATTCATATTCAGCAAGTGAACATTTATTAAAGATTGAATAAAAGACTATATTTAATTCAGGTATAAAAGAAAATGTTTTTGGCTTAGAGACAGATTATTTGAGATAAGTCACTTTGATATGAAGAAGAGAGTATTAAAAGGGATACTATAAGTCAGATGAATGATGAAAAACAAAATATCATATATGATATTTCGATTGAACATATGGTTTGGAGCTGAAATGCTAACGCTGGAAGACAGAATGTACACAAAAATTGCTTACGATGGAATTCCTACAATGAGACAAATAAGGAACAATATAAACTAGCATTTCAATATTTAATAATTCTTACCTTGAATTTCCCCCAGTAGACTTTTCAGTGATGAAATATTTTTACAACTATCACAACTGCATTTATTGGGCCTAACTGGCATTGTAACTTTGTCAAGTCGTGTTGTGCAACGTCCAGGGGGCGAGCCATTGATGCTCGTGTTAGATTCATTTGCCCTGTCGATGTTTCCTACAAAAGAATAAAAGAATAATAATAAAAATAACAACAAAAGAAAACATTTAATGAATAGTGGGAAAAAAAAGTTATCGTGTTTTCCTACATTTGGCAATTTCATCGTTAGTTCGGATTTCCACTTTGACTTAATCTTTCAATGTGTAAAGGCAATGAATGATGAGCTGATAATTTCAAGTCCATTGTAAGGAAATACATGCCATTTAACATATAAAAACTTTTTTCTGCGTATTTTGTTCGTATTTAATGACTTTCACTCGTAGAAAGACACCAAAATGTTTCTTTAAGGTATAATAAAATGGGCTTACCTGCCATTATGGAATGTATGTTATTGTTGCAGTGATGTGTAAATGCCAACTGATGTTTCGCCCTCTAGAACTGCAATCACACCTGTGTGTCTTGTGAGTCCGTTCACTCCTGCGGACGGTGTACCCTTTTATAGGTTAGAATGCTTTCCCCCACCACACCTGTGCAGCTGCGCAGTAAAACAGCTACCCCACCACCCCGCCGAACTTTGTTTCTATTGGCTAAACTAAGAAGTTAGCTTTCTTTCCAATATTTGGATACTGTGAAATGATATACATAATAGCTTGTTTTATAATGAAAGTGACAAAGCCAGCCTTTAATGTAATTTAAAATGAATGTATGAACATCTGAATGATGTCTTTATTCTCTTTTCTTATTCAATGAACTGAATGCTGAAGGTTCAGTAAGAAATGACAAGAAATGTTATGCTTCAATAAAAAAAATAAAGATGAATAACACCGAGCAAAATGTTTAAAATATAGGCTGGCGGGATTCCTATTCATTATCATTGTTATTGTTCCCATCTCCATGCTACCATCAGTCATTCCCAGGGATTAAGTCACATAAGGAGTTTTGCGCCTTTAATTTCCTTTAACACCATAGAGCTCGTTTTGTATTCTGTCTACAAGCCCCACTTATCCGTTTTGGTTTGTATTTGTAATGAATATTGGTACGCAGTTTTCACTCATTCTTTGAGTTGTTTCCAAACATATTCTCCCCTTAAAAGCCTCTGGATTGTAAGATTTAATAGTACAATTGTTTTATACAAACCTGCTATAAACTGGCAAACTTATTAAATAAACTTACATCTAGTGACAAAAAGTTCCTGTTGATATTTTATTAACCCCTTATCTATTACTACTTGAGAAAAAATAAATACTTTCAGAGCATCAGGTCTCATTCACTAACTTTATTCAATAGCAAGGGTAAGATGAATGAAATTTTCATTATTCTGTCTCTTCAATTTTTAATCATTTGATAACAAAGAATAATATCAGGAGTTTCATATATTGAAATGAAATTAGCGTTGTGTATTTTTTATGCTCAGTTGTCGCAACCTCTATTTTTACTTTCTCTACTGGTCAATAGGGGAAGTATCGTACTCCACTCAAAAATTCGAAGTCAAGATTTCACCGGAAATATATGTTCGAGGCCCCTGAATCCAAAAAAGCAGGTTTACAAAAAGGTGCGTGTATGTGTGTGCTTGGGTGCATGTGTGTGAGTGTATGTGTGTAAGTGGGGGTGTCTGCGCGTGTGTGAGTGTGTGTATGTGTGTGTATGCTCGTGTGTGTATGTGTGCGTGTGTGTGCATGTCTAAATGTGTGTGTGAGTGTAGGTGTGTTTGCTAAAAATGTGTGTGTGTATGTGTAGGCATGTGTGTGTGTGTGTGTGTGTGTGTGTGTGTGTGTGTGTGTGTGTGTGTGTGTGTGTGTGTCAGTCTGTGCTCAGCATAACTCAGAACGAAAATTCGGTTAAACCAAAGTCAGTTTTTAAGTTTAATGTCTTTCAAGGATGCGCCACGAAGAATTTGAAAAGAAAATATCCCCCTTAACTACCCTTTACCTGGAACATTTTTCGAAAATTTTGACTTTCTTGGAAATTGCTCTAACGATTTGATTAAAATGTCATATGTTTGAGATATTTTTTTGATAAATGAAATGTATATCTTGAATTTTCTGGCTATAGCCCCTGTAGTCGTATTTATTCTGGGCGACTTTTGCATAACTGGTAAACCGTTAGAGATGGACCAAATCATACTATAGAGAATATAGATCTTGCTAAAATACACAATTTTTGACTGAATAAATTTTCTTGTAGTGTGAATCATTTCGGAGATATTCCTTGTTATGTGTGTGAGTTTCGGAAAAACTTAGAACTTTCGTGAAATGGATCATTGTTGTTCATTTTTTATATCTTAAGTGTGCAAAGACAACAGAATCTCAAAGCTTTTAAACATTAGACTATGGCAGAAAAGCCTGCAGTATTCTAACATTCTCCTTGCACCTGCAAGGAAATAAGCAATAAGATAATTTGTACAAATGTTTATCTCAACTAACACGAAGATATAGGAATAAGATTTTGTAAGAATGGGAAGTACAAGAGGGTAGAAGTCACGTGAGTGTAACACATAAGATTTTTAATATTTGTGTTTATGTAGAAATGAAGTCAAAAGAATTTTCTGTATGATTGAAAGGGGTTATTATATATGTTAACATGTGTTATTGCAGTAATTACTTTGACCAGAACTCTCGAATTTGTCAATAAAGAAACTAATAATAAGGCGAGATATTACTTAGTGTTTGAAATTTGCCCATTACTTTGAAACCTGTATTGCTGATGGTTCAATGATTCAGCTACGTTCCTCGGGTGCTTACTGTTCCTGCATTGTGGTATCGTTATTCTTTGGTGCGATTTAAAAAATATTACTTGCTAGGATTAAACAAGCATAGTAATCTCGTAAGATACTATAAACAAGAAAATAAATGTATAAATAAGTGTCCTCTTAAACACCCCGGATATTTCACAAAGAAAACTGAGTAGAGTATCCTTGTGAAAAGTGATGCATTGGCTAACATAAAGTCCTTAATTTAAGGAACTTATAAATGAAGCTTATGCGGTTTTGTGCGTGTGTTTGCGCGTATGTATGTCTGTTTGTGTGTGTGTGTGTGTGTGTGTGTGTGTGTGTGTGTGTGTGTGTGTGTGTGTGTGTGTGTGTGGTTGTGCATTCATGTGTGTAGGTGTGCATGTGTATTTGTGTGTATGTGTGCGTGTGTGTGCGGGGTGTATGTGTGTGTGTGTGTGTGTTTACGTGTGAGTATGTGTGTGTGCCTGTAGGATTTTTTGGAGATATTTCCATGATTTTAGTTGAGTTTTGGGAACATAAACAAATGCGAAGTCAAGAGATGTGGATGGACCCAAAAGATTCCCTTGTGAATGCTTTTTCAGTAGAATTGCATGTAGCTTTTGATCAGTACACAAAGCCTTCCTTACTCTAATATCCCCACTTGCACATAAAAGGAAATAAGCAGGGAGATAATTTGTGAAAACGTTTATCTCAGCTAACACGAAGATGTTAGTGCAAATAACATTTTGTATTAATTGTTAGGGCAAGAGTAGAGAAAGTTGCGTGAGGGTAACAGACGAGACAATATTTTCAGCTTAAGTAACATGTTGTCAAAGCTTAAATTTGCTTGAAAGAAACGAGAAACAGCCTCTCTGATCGTCGAACATGATACTATACACAAAATGAATGTTGCAAGTATAAAATAACGTTATTTATAAAATAATACTGAAATTAAATGCGAGTATAAGCCAGTATTTTCATGAGGATTAACAGAATGCAAACAATCATGTCACAGTAAGAAACGTGTGTAGAGAGAACTCTATGAGCGTAAAAGATCGTGAGATAGTGCTTGCGTTGATTGTGCGTGACATCATTGAAGTCCATAAGGAATCCAAAATAAACAAAATAGATAAATAAAGAACAAAAACTAGAAAACATGACACAGGAAAAGTGGACCGATAAAGCCTTGTGAATGTAAAAGCCTCATTACCCTTCCGCTTAATGGCTAGTGCAAAGTCAAAGATGTGTGCGGTCCGAAAATTTCAGTGAGAATAGGTTTTTCTTCGGAAGAATGCGTGTGTGGGGGGTAGATTTTGATCAGTAAAAGTTTCGTTATGTCGAACTGCAAGTTTGTTTTCTGCTAAGAGTTATGTTACAGGTTTCCTTTTGTCCCCACTGTGTGGGAACGCATTGAAGTGTTGGGGGGGTTGGATGGCCATTTCCGCACAATACGGTCATTGTGAGGGAAGGCAGGGAACCCTCTCAGTGGGGAACCACATGGGTGGTCCTCGTGTCAATACAGAAGTATTCTTTCGCTATTGAAAAGGTTTCTTCCTGCAGGTGGGCGATCTTTGGCTGCTTTGTTAAGAGAAAAACACTAAGCCTGTTCAGACAGGAAAAATGTGTATGTCTATGCTCGCCCCCTTGCAAGATGAAGCCTTGTTCTTTTCAAAACTGTCAGAGGGAAACATTTCCAACTGTCACATAAATATATCAAGATCTGAAAGGGGGCCATTCATTGTAGGGTTTCTTACCCTCGCGTTCTTCTTTCGAAAACACCTGCAGACACTAGAATAGGAGGGTCAGGGGGGACGGGGGGTCATTAATTATCCTTCCTTTGTCATCCTCTATGCTCGCCCCCTTGCAAGTTGTATCGTGTTCTTTTCAAAACTGTCAGAGGGGAACATTTCCAACTGTCACATTCGAAAACACATGCAGACACTAGAATAGGAGGGTCAGGGGGGACGGGGGGTCATAAATTACACTTCCTTTGTCATCCTGATCGCGACAGACCATCCGCCCCTCTCTGTTTCCCTTCCTTTGTCATCCTGATCGCGACAGACCATCCACCCTCTTTTTTCGGAATTCCCACGTGTCCAAAGAAATACCCATGTCACTTAAGGGGGGGAGGGGAGGGGGAGGAGGGGAGGGGGGGGGCGTGACTGATATGTCCCTTATGCCACTTCTTGAGCCAGAACATACATGTCACTTATGCCACTTCTTGAGCCAGAGTCGCTATATATACCCTACTTTTGTTAAACTTCCTTTCCTCGCTTTAATCTGCTATTTATATTAAAATAATATTTTATAATGGCCCCACTGTTATTTAGCATGGATTTCGCGGACTATTGACTAAGAAGTAGGTACTATTCATCATTATCATCACATTTCTTTGTCTTCTTCTTCTTCTCCTTCTCCTCTTCCTCCTCCTTCTTCATGTCATGTTTCTAGATCTGGATTTGAGCAATCCATCCCCTTCAATCAGTCTTCCATTCAACGACATCATGGTTTTCCTACATATTTGAATACAACTGGTTATGTTCCATAAACATTTTCGGTAGCCATTCATTATTTCTGTGTATTCTCATTCTACTTTTATTCTTTTGTAACTCTTTCAATTTTCAAATATTTTATTTCCTATTACCTCACTCAACCCAAATTATCACTAATACACTTTTCTGTACTTAAACTTTCACGAACTATCATT
The DNA here is from genome assembly GCA_030765045.1 of Tenodera sinensis. NCBI lineage: Eukaryota > Metazoa > Arthropoda > Insecta > Mantodea > Mantidae > Tenodera > Tenodera sinensis. Next base: position 71,379,500 of record CM060968.1, read on the forward strand.
TTCAACTATTCTTTCTGCCTCCTTATCAACATCATCCAAGGAGCATATAATTTGGGATGCTTCCCACGGAAGCTCGATGTCACAATATTTTTTAGAGTAGCAAATGGTTGGAAGTTCCACAGTGGTTTATGGTCGACTTCACTTTTGCATTTATAATACCACAGGGGCGTTGGGTTAGTGTCTCTCCCACTTCCGTGTGGTAAATATCGCGGAACAGCGCGTGACTAAATACCCGCTCGCCTTATCAGCAGTCTCTTGTTTGTCTCAAGGAAGGAAACAGAGACCTTACCCCCAACATCATTTTGCATGACTTCACTCGCGCAGTTTCTAGCAAGGTCATTCACCACGTCTAAAAATACCTCTGTACCTGTTGTATCTATGCATATGTATTTGAGGTTCATTTCCTATATGATCTTGGTTTTTTGGTAGGTTAACGTTATCTTCTGAACCTCATTTCTGATGATCATAATTTTTTCTTTTCTGATTCTTTTGCAGTACCGTTGATTAGTACGGGCATTGTCTGTATCTTGAGTTTACGACCGAAATTTGTTTTATAACTCAACGTGTGTGTTATTAGAATGCGTAGTTTTATCAATGTCAGCATCTTGAAGAACCAACGTCATATTGCATCCAAGTATTTGAATTCAAAATTGTGTTCTATTATATTTTCACTTCTTACATGATACTTTTCTCCAAGTACTAAAACTGTTATTTTACTATGAGATATTTTCTTCCGTTTTTGCAACAAATATCTACTTAGGAGGATTGAAGTAAATTGGGTATAATAAACTAACAGTAAAGTATACATGCTATTGGACTAACAGCAAAGTGTTTTATAAAACTTGTGTCTAATAAGAATATTTCTGTATAAACTCTAAATAAATCCCGTAACAATGTACATTCTTTGGTTGAATTTCTACTGTCCTTATTCCTACCTGTTCCTATCTTTGTTCCAATTTCCAACACATTTGTTTCATTACAGTGTGTTTTCCTTTGTATTCTGTTAGCAACCGACTGAGTTGGCGCCACGGAACGTGAGCGATTCACATTTGGGAGGTCTGGGGTTCAAACCCCCAAAGCCAATTAACCTGACTGAAGGGTTTTACCGGTTTTCTTCGATCGGTAGGCGAATTCCAGGCTGGAAAATGTGATCCACGAATTTTCCTGCCATCCCTTTCATCTCTACATTTCATTTCCTTCTTCACTGCCATACCTGTTATTGGCTGATCACCCATTCTGATACTCCAAAGTTTGCTTACTCCTCGACAGGCATTTGCGTCTAAATCTTCCAAAGGAAAGGGTCATCCGAAGAAGAAGAAGAAGAAGAAGAAGAAGAAGAAGAAGAAGAAAAGGAAAAGAAGAAGTATTCTATTAACACATTTCACCATATTACTCCAAATCCAAGCCATATTAGACAAAAGTGTTTCTAAGATGTCTACTTTTCAGCGAAAAAATATATCATAATTTTTGCGAATGGCTTTTAAGCGATAGTTAACAGGATTAGGTACACCCCTATAATTTGAATATTATAACCTGTTAACCCTTCTTGAATATTGGTTTTACAAGAGTAATTTTCCCACTGCTTCGGTATTCCTGTAGTCTCATAACAATTACTGCTAAGAAGATCAATAAATTCTGGTTTCTGTTAATGCTATTTAATTAGTATTATATTAATAGCTGTACATTCCTTGTAATAAATACAATGCATAAAAAGCCGGTAAGCCAAGTGTGATAGAAATGATTTCTGTTACGACTGGATAAGATAATTTTGTCCTATATAAGACACTTTCTTACAGAAGGCTGAGGGGACAATCCAGACTTTACCAAACTAACCTATACAGGATTATTCAAAAATACTTTCAGGTTCCTTATTGTGCAACAAGAAAATAAGTCCATGTAAACATCTGTCCCAAAGTCCTTAGGTTTCGTGTTATTAAAGTTCAAGATGTTATTAATGAAAGAAGTTTAAAGTGACGCATTAATCTATTTTTTGACATTGTCAGCTTGTTAGGAAGATTCAACACATAAACACACATCAGATGTCCTCCTCTTGCATCTTCACATCTACACTCTCTGACGGTGTAGCATGTAAACAATTGAAACGTTAAAAGACTGATAGTTCACTACATGTATACAAATAAGGACTGCTAGAGCAATCTTTAAAAATAAAAAATAGCCTTTTTTTACGTACAATTAAAGGGTTGGTGTTGATGGGAAGCCACAGAAAGTCTTTGTCTGGTGTACATTTCATTTATATATTATTCAGGGAAAATTTGCACGAGACGTCGTTAGGAAGAGATCGTCTTAAATATTAACCTCACATTTACCTCAGATTTTAGCTTTCATACGGCTATTATTCTTCCAACAACTAAACTTTACTTCCTCTGTGCTAGGTACTTAGAGTGAACAGAGGAAGTATTGTATTCCACTCAAAAATTCGAAGTCGAGATTTCACCGGAAATACATTGTTGAGATCCCTTGAACCCAAAACAGGCGTTTTTTGAAAAAGATGCGTCTGTGTGTGTGTGTGTGTCTGTGTGTGTGAGAGAGAGAGAGAGAGAGAGAGAGAGAGAGAGAGAGAGAGAACAGCTTAATTCGAAAATGAAAAGTCCAATAAATACCAAATTTGATACTTAAGTTCAATATCTTCTAAAATGGTGCACGAAGATTTAAAGGAAAAAAATCCCCCGTAACCCAAGCCACCCTTCACGTGGAACTTTTTCCGTTATCGCTTACTTTCTCAAAACGGCTCTAACGACTTGGTTTAAAATAGCATAATATATTTTAGGATACGTATTTATATGACAAATGAAATGTCTGGGAAAACCTGTGAAGTTTTCTTCATTCCGGAGGAGTTTTTTATAAAGTGTAAAGCATAAATGTACACAAACAAAAACCTATTAACAAAAAGACACCCCCTTTAAAACAACAAATTTATTTCAAATAACTTTCTGCTTGGCACCTTTTATTATTGGGTTGAATTTTTCAACACTTGTTGTCTTTTCTTCTATCGCTATTCGATTGTTTCTCACAACACCATGGAAAGAGACTAAAATTTCAAGGTCTGCATATAATAACTAGTCTTTAAACATCTGACTATCAATTCGGTTTCCTCTACCCCCCTTTTACCTACAACAAAATGTGTAATGTAAGCATTTCTGCAAATGGTTTTTTTTTTTTCGATTAACATGTGGTAGATAGAAAAACAAGTTTTCGTAATTATAGTTAATAGAATCTGCATGAAAATAATCATAAAGCAAGTAATGCGAATGTAGCACAAAGTTATATTTTGTAGGCGAACGTCCATCAAGTTGGACTACAATAATAAAAAGTTTCTTGTGGGTCCTATAAAGTAACGCTGGTCGCTTGAGAATCTTTTACTCCAAATTACAATAACGTGAGAATGCCCGACACAGTTGCGCACTCCTCGTACTGTAAAGGCACTGCTTTCCAGAGTAGTACGATGCTTTATGAAACAGCAATTGTCTTAAAATGGTTCCTTAAGTCACACTACGGTGGTTATGTTAGGAAAGAAACAATTGCAGTAGTGAATATGAAAAACGTTTTAAGAGTGAGCTAGGAAGTATTCCATAATTGCCAGTCCAGGTTTCTTGGTGTGATGCGGTACCGAATAGAAGACGCTCCAAGGAAAGAATATTTCCTGTGGACATCAGAGGGCGGCCTGATTGCAAGGGTCGTTCATCTTCCTCTCTGGGCAGCTCATTAGTGGGTGGGATCTTCGAGCTTAATACAAAAAAATGTAGATTTCGTTAAAACACATGGTTTATTTCACATCTATTTTTTTTTTTTTTTCGTGCAGTTAATCATTTATAGGTTGCGCGTTCGTTCTTGACGAATGACCTTGAGCAGAAATCCAATGAGTGAGCCTACCCTTAATAAACAGGTCAGCAAATGTTTATGCTACGATAACAGACACCTCTGTTTTCCTCTGTCGCGTTTGTGTATACAGTCGACTGCAAAAGTTTTGTGCGGTACGGATGTATGTATGCATGCAACGAAAATAGCAATTCAGACGAGGGAGAGATGTCGGGAATAGAATAAATGCAAGAAAGTTAAGTGGAAACAGTTATAGAGGTATAGTGTATAATACGTGTGGCTGATATTACTGCAAGTGTCATAAATTGATTTGTAGTGTTGTACTACTTCAGCTCAGAAGCATGCGCGTCATCTCACTGCAGACTGTACCTCCTCTCTCTCGTTCCCGCAAAAGCTGAGTAGAGACTCGCATTCAACCTTTCATATAAAATTTTCATTCGTCAAGAAGTAACGCGCGACCTATATAAGATATTCCTTGTTATTGGTTTCAATTTTAAAATGCGTATACTTTTGTCAGATGGAAGTTGCTATTCGTTTTTCCCCACCTAGTATTCAAATAGAAGGAATTTTCAAAACCCAACATATAGCGACCAGCTCTTAAAGGATTTGACTGTATTCTCATGTTTCCTACAAGAAAATATAATACAAATGTCTGTTAAAATGAAGAATATTTTGTGTAATAGTGAGTAGAGAAAGTTATGTGAGTGCAACACATTAGGTTTTTACACTGTATTTACGAATATGAACCGTTGAAAATTTAATACTAGAACATCTCATATTATAAGAAGATAATACTTCAGGATAGTATAAAAATACAGTTACACAATAATATTCCATTCTATGTAATATTGTATGTTTTGTAAATCAATACACAAAGAATACATTTGTGATAGTTATTTTCACTTGGCAAAAAGTAATTTTCAAAACTTTTGCACGGTAAATGGTTCTCCTACATTGCCGTTTAATAAACGACATAAACATAGTTTTCTTACTCGTAGTAGCAAGATTTTAAGTTCACCTGCAACGAAAGGTAGGTATCATTTGCTGCAACAGTTGCGTAAATATGGGTATATACTTAGGCATGATAGATGCAACTAGTTGTAACGCCTATTATACCAGAACCAAAACGCTCTTCTATTTCTGCCTTTGGGGGCAATAATTATGGAGATATCTTTATTTTAATATACAACCATAGCTGATATGAATTTATCATTCTCTATAACGTTGGGTTAATGGGGTTTATGAGCTCTAAATGGGCTTTGTTTTACAGTCATGTTATGTGATAGTATTTTTACAGAGACCAAATTTTTAAACAGAACTCAAAAGTTCAAATCTGAGAAAAAGTTCCAGGTCGTGCGTGCTTATATGGAGCTATAACTACGAAGCAAGATGATCAAGCTTCATTCTTTACATCCTTGACAAATTTTGAACAGCTGAGTTTACTTTCTGATAGTAACATAAAAGTAGAAAACCTTAAGTCAAAATATATTTTCTTCCTCTTTGGTTACTCTCCTCGTATGAAGGCCTTATACCCTCCAGGCCTTACAAGTGCATGCATGGTGTCAAATGCTTGTCGAAAGAAAAGGTGATAATGAAGCAGTTTGTGGAATGAATGACGGGGGGAGGGGGGGAGGGGGGGCACCGGAGAACCCGGAGAAAACCTGTCCAGAGGCCTCTTGTCCACAACAAATATCACATATGGTTAGACCACAAGCCTTGGCCTTGTGTTCTATAAAAACATCTAATTTTGCTTTCATTTAAAAAAAATAATTATTTAAAAGCAGATTGGTTATATTTAATTGATTAACCCGTTTTCTAAAATAATGTTGAATACTTAATCCCCAAATATTATGAAGTAAATCCCAATAAGCAATGAAACCGGGAGTGTGATAAAAACAAGTAGCGAGGAAGAAAATTCCTCTGTGTTTTACTATAAAATCACATAGTAATACAAAACCGTATTATTTTAACACCATTGGTAACACTAGAATTCTTCCGTAACTAGCAGAAAATGCTAACGGTTTCCCATGCGTTTCAATTTAAATTCCTCGAAAAACATATGTTACACTAAATGTCATACTTTCTTACAAATTTGTCTCTTACTCAATTATGGCTGTCGCAAAACTTAATGGCGGGTGGCTCGATACAACATCCAGTCATAGGTTTGCCACGACTTGCGGTGATGTAAAGTGAAATCACGTTGTAAAGTCAGTGATATAAATATAATTTGCACCCAAAAAATGTACTTGTATAATGGGAAAGAAAACAGAAATAGTCAGCTATCAGCCGGCATTACTAAGTCTTGTTTTAAGCTGTGCTTCTATATAGGCGCAAGCTTTAAATTGCTATCCGAACTGCGCGCGCTCTACACGGGAATGCCCCCTACGATAAGAACTTCCCTACCCAATTTGCGTGCGGCAAAAAATGTTTCATTCATTTTCGGCATTCGCTCAACATCGTCGAGTAACTTCAGGCGTTCCGTCTCCAAGCTCACCAAACTCTTGTTATAGTTTTGAAGGTGTCATAGTTGCCGTTGTTTGGTTACTTCCGTGTGGAAACTGTATGAACAATGAGATAGGTTCCAATTTTCATACATTTGATGTTATATTTAATGTTTCGTGTTAATGTTGTAACATGTGTACAGAGATTGCAAGGGATATCGAAATATGAGTCTGAACAATGGAGCAATAGTTGAAGGTTCTGTAGTTCCTGTGCGATGGCAGCACGGGCCAGAACTTTCCAAGGTTGAAGCAGGAGTCCCCATCATAGATGGGGCAAGAGTTGTGATGCCAATGTTTTTTACCCCAGCGGTTGTATCAAATTGCTTATTCGTTTTCCATTATTGTTTTCAGGCATAATCATTTATTTTATTTATTTACTTTCAGAGACTATAAAAAATCAGATATCAAGCCAATAATATCATGAATGCTTGCTGAGGCCCAAAAAAGTTGCTAATGGTATGTCCTAAAGGAAAGCTGCTGAATATTTTCATATTGATGAATGAAAGGTACAGGTGTTTCAATGCTAGGGAGGTCAAGTGCTTTCTAAATCAAGAACAGGAAATGGAACTAGTACAGCATTGTAACTTGCTTGGTGACATGCTCTATTGACCGGCCCTAATATCTTTGTGTAGGCTAGCATATAAATATGTTGAATTCATCAAAATAAATCACTCATTTAATGCCAACACTCAGAGACACTGATTGGGCAAATAATTTTTCAAAACGGAGTAAATAATTGCAAAGGTAACAAATTCTCTCCTACCCAGGTCTACAACATGGACAAAACTAGCATTACTACAGTATCCAACAAAGCCCCAAAAATTGTCGCTGCTAAAGGAACACAGGTGTGGGGAAGTGCCATCTGCAGAGAGGGGCCAACTTATGACTGCTGGGAATTATGTGTCATCAGTATTAATTTTACCATATAAAGTGGGAAAAAGAAGAAGTTATGAACAGGGCTCCACCAGGCCTGATGGATTTGCGCTATATAAACTACAAATTCTTTGTTAAATAGCACTTCTATGTTAGAGCAACTACAAAGAAGCCTGTACTACTGATTTTAGACTATCACACATCTCACATGGCACTAGTTGATGTTCACTATTGCAGAGAAAACATTCATCTTGTGAGTCTGCCTCCACACAGAAGCCACAAGATGCAGCCACTTGAGAGATGTTATTTTAAATCCCTCAAAGAATTTTATACCATCTGTTGTGACCAGTGGATGATAACTAGCCCAGTATCATAATCCAGTTTCAAGTTGCTGAGCTGTTTGGGAAAGCATATCTTAATAACAGTACGACAGAAAAAGCTATAAAGCATTCAAAGTTTGTGGTACTGCACCCAGAGATGATTTGAAATTAGGCGAGGAAGATGTTCTTTCTTTGGAGGTGACTGGTCAGAGGCCAGAAATGTGCTCAATTTGCACCCAACAATAAATGTACCAACTAGGGTAACTGAAACCACAGCGACTATAATTGACCAAATTATTACAAACTTCCCACCACACCAGTATCAAACAAAAGTAATAAAAAGCTATTTATCAGATCATTATGCTCAAGAAATAGATATACAGTTTAATGCACCAAGAGAACAAATCCTATACAAAATTATCAGAGTTACAAATGATTCAAATGTCACAGAACTATGCATGTTGCTACATAAGGAGACATATCTTTCCTAGAAAAACATAACATCTTAAGTGCAGCTCAATTTGGATTCAGGAAGAAAAATCAACAAATCAGGCTATAGCAGAAATTATAGATTATATAATTGAAAACTTAGACAATCACACAAATAATAATTGCATATTCTAAGATTTATCAAAAGCTTTTGACTGTGTTCAACATGACATTCCTTATGATAAGCTGTATAATTATGGAAATTGTGGTACTCCACTCAACTTAATTAGGTCATATTAAAAAACAGAACTTGGGCAATGAAAATCACACAAGTGGTGCACAATCACATAAAAGATTATTACTCAAAAAGTCTTGAAGTAAAATATGGAGTACCACAAGGGTCTGTTCTTGGCCCCCTACTGTTTATTATATAAATGACATGCCAAACTTATCTGGAAGCAAAATAACTATGTATGCAGATGACACATCAATTATTAATATAGGCAATGGAGCAAAAAATTTAGAAACAACATTACAAAATACTACATCACTAATCCAGCACTTGCGGTCAAATAACCTACAGGTTAACATAAACAAAATGTATACACTTCCACACCCCACAAAATAAGAACATAAAAACAGTAGAGATCTTTGTTGGAAAAGATAAAATTGAAGAGGTAGAATATAGCAACTTTTTAGGAGTAATAATTGACAAACACCTTGAATGGGATAGATATATAGGTAAAACATGCAATAAAATTTGTACAGGTCTGTTCATTGTGAAAAGATTTGTAGGCTTAGGCAATAAAGATCTGCTAAGAACAGTATCTTATGGACAAATCCATCCATATCTTTCCTAAGGCATTATAGCCTGGGGATGCAGTACAAAGAATACAAACCGAGTTTTTGTGGCACCAAAAAGAGCAGTAAGGTTGATCTAGGGTTTAAAACAAATAGAATCCTCTAAAGAGGCATTTCAAAATTTAAACAGTATGACCTTATATTCATCATATATATATAATAACAATATATATGAAACAATATTGTATTTAAAATCCAAAGATAGTAACATCTAACTAAATAGAAACAATCATGATCACCTTACAAGAAATAAACAAAGCTGTCCACCACACATGCATTCATTACAGTTATACAAAACCAAACCAACAGCTTCAGCATATGAACTACACAATAAACTCCCCTTATATATAAAGAACATCCAAAACCATAAAGTTTTCAAGAAGGAGCTCAAAAAATATTGTACAAATGGCTGTGTTTACTCGATTGAGGAACTTTTGGAATGAGTTGTTAACAATTAATATAATCAAGTTTGTAAATTTAATTTGATTTAATTTGATATTAGAAGTGTGTATAGCATTACTGTATTTTTTCTTACTTTTCAATGTATGTATTTTATGTAACCTGATATATCCAATAACATGTATATGTTCTAAAAGGATGAATAAAGAAAGAAAGAAAGAAAGAAAGAAATGTCCATTTATCCTGCTTAGTGGTAACATTGAGTCATGTAGCAAACAGCAGTCATCTCAACCATCAACATTTGCTGTTAGGAAAGCCAGCACCACAAATATCTCAGAACATGAGTGTTCACCCATGAATCACCAGAGGACTGTGGTGGAAAGCAATGTTTACCCACAGAAATAATCCTGTTCCAAAGCCAGAATTCAAAGGAAAAAGAATGGGACAAGGGAAGAAATCTACTATACTGACTACGACATCTCATAAGCTTGCACTAGAAGTGGAAGGGAATAAAGCTGTGAATGTTGTCACTAGGAAATTGTCTTTCAATACCAGTATCAAAGAGAAAAGCAAGAAACCTGAGATATCTGGAGAAAAAAAATTGTCCTTGGTGTGACATGGGTTATGAGGATCCTACCACAGAAGATTGTACAAAGTGTGACGAATGGTGACACAAAAGGTGCACTTCCTATGAAGGAGGGTGTGTTGTAGATTCATACTAGTGTTTAGTATCCATCTGCTCCATTGCATAGTGAAGATACTGATACCCTTTGTGATATAAATATTTAAAGCAGTGAACAGTATTATAAACTCAGAATCACCTTCACGTACAGTTAGGATTAGAAAATGTATTATTTTTTATAATTTGTAATTCTTGTTTGGATTAATATAATTATAATATAAATATTAATTTTATTAATGATTTCACTGATATGTTACTTAAAAAAACAGAATTTCACTTGAGTTATAATCACTTGGACCATTTATTAAATATTAAAATCATTCAAAATAATTTTTAGGTTCAGACTCTTGCCCTTTGCAGAGAGGACTTTTGCCCTTTGCATAAGATAAAGGTGTTATTTTACTACAATTTAATTATAACTGATTAATAGCCATTAAATACATAGTATAAAAATGTTACATTGTCTCTTGCAGCATAAACATATAGTACATGTAAAGTAAAAAATAAGATAAATAATTTAATTAATATATTAATAAAAATTACTTGTATCTGAAAACATGGACTCTTGCCCCTGGTAACTATTCCTATAAAAGCTTATTTTTTTTATTTACTTCATGGGTTAATTCTGAACCATATGAATTTTGTAAAGGGTATAATGTAAATAAAATTGTATCATATGTAAGCGATATTTTGTATTTTTAAGAAGTTATTATAAACTGCATGTAACTGGATATGATTGGCAAAGAGCCTGGACTGAATGTCTAGTCATATTCAGAATTGTAATCTTAAATTAATAAATGAAGTACCTGGCTACTAGTAACTTAATAACAACAATACAATGTACTTCATGTTAATTTGAAATAAACCTTCACAGAAATAGTTTCATTACACATCTCTAGGTAGATATGCTGTGCAAAAAAAGTGACCCATTATCCTATTTTGGGATATAGGAGAATGTTCACTTTTCTTGCATATCAATATATCATACAAAGGAGGTAGAGGAAACTGAATTGATAGTCAGATGTTTAAAAGCTTATCGTTTCATGCTGGCCTTATTTGCATGAAATCACAAGAAAAACTAAATAGCAACAACACTAAGAAAGCACATTGAAAAACTCAAACTAATAATGACAGATATCTCGGAAATGGCTTATGCCACAAAAAACTTATTTAAAATAAACTGTGTATTTTAAAGAGATCTGCTCTTTTGTGTAGTATGTTTTTCACTGGCTATTATGAAAAAACTCAAGATATAGATGTTATGTATTTTGTTGTGTAAATATTTTAAAGATGGGTATTTTAATCAAAATTGTTAGAGCCACTTTTGAGAAAATATTGAAAATAGTTCCATGTAAAGGTAGAATAGTGTGTACTTGAAGATCTTCAAGTCTTATCTTTGGAAAATGCTGAGCTTAAATATCAAATTTGATATTCATTGGGCATTTACTTTTTGAGTTATAGAGTTGGCACTTGTGTGCAGAATTCTTCTACAAAGGCTCTTTTTGGATTTGGAGGGACTTTGAAATATGTGTTGCCCACAAAGTTTCAATATTGAATGCAATAGCTTCTCTACCCAACATGGCAAAGAAAGAATAAATAAACTTGACATATACTTGTGCTTCCCAGCAGGAGATAATCCCCAGGCAGTACCAGGAATTGATCCCAGGTCTCCTGAATGGCAAGCAGCAATGTTACTACTGCGCTAAGGAGATGATTGCTTCTTTATCTCACTGATCTGAAATAAATCTTGGGAAATAAAAGTTAACCAATGAACAAATTTTATGCAAATAGGAAAGAAACAGGGTAGTTTGATATAGTTGCATGTAAATCAAGTTACAGGCCTGAGGTTGAACGTTAAAATATTTGTTCTTGTCTTCTTCTTTACCTGATTACCCTCCCCTTATGCAGGACTTACACCCCCTAGGACTTACAAGCCAGTGTCTAGGGTCAGACGCCTGTCGGTGAGCAAGGAACCTGACAGAGTGAACACCTGGAAGCAGGTGGTCAGCCAAGCACCAGGTATGGTAGTGAGGAAGAGGATGATAAGAAATGCAGGCAAAATCAATGATTGGAACAGTGATACTGGAGTAATTGGTGGAATGAGTGGCGGGGGAATTGGAGAACCCAGAGAAAACCTGCCCTGGCACTGCTTCATCCACCACAAATACCACATGTGGGTCCCTGGGATCAAACCCAGGCCACCTAGGTGTTAGGCGAACACTCTAACTGCTCGACCATGACGCTAACCAGGTTAAAATACTTATCTATCTAAAATGTTTTATGCCTACTTCAATGTTTCCAAAGTCAGGAGGGAACCAGAACTTGCAGTGAATATGTATGACTCTGAAATTTTAATACCTACCATTTGTAACTACTGCACTCCTATATAGACAGTTTTATGTATGCAACTGTGTACTTTAATAGAACCATCTCCCTGTGTCCTAAATCCTGTGTTTAATAAATGAGGTCCCCCCCCCCCCACCTATTTCTGTGCTTAGTTTAATAAATTAGCTCTCACCTCTAGCTCTTTACTGAGCCACAACTACACAAAATTGCACTAAAACACTAAAAACATCCTATAATACTACAATATCCATCTAAACGCAAGTAAACACAGTCTGACTCACTGGTCTCCTCTTCTTACTGACCATAACCATTTAGTCTTCACCCTATATAAAAACTCCCCTGTTCCCTAATTTGCATTTCATTATCAACAAAATTTCTCATGCCATTTGCTTATTTAATTGTTGCCATTTGCCACATGTTGGCTGTTTACATCATTCATTTGTTCCTGGACATTCAACTAGGACATTCTCTGCATTTTCCACTTTTAAACAAATAGAACAAATTCCATATTCCCAATTTCTCTTAACATCCCTTAAATCCATATTCCTAACCTAAACCATGTGAATCCCGCCCTCTCTTGTTTATTACATATACCAATATACTTTTCCCTTCTAGTGTTATCTTTTATCTCCTGATGAAACCTTAAATACTTATTTTCCTTCATCATATAATGCACTAACTATTTACATCCTCAAACCTGTTCTGGCCATTTCCAGAAACCTCTCTTTGATTGCCGTCTTCCCAGCCACACGTCACCCATTCCACTCCTGGTTAATTCTTTCCCAACTTCATGGACCCAATATACACCCCTGATCTAGATTTCTGGAAATGTTAAACATTCTTTCAATAAAGACTTCTCCAGCATCTGTTAGATTCTGGACCAATATTTAAGAACACTCTCCATTACCTTCCCTCTTACACTTACTTTCTTCATTTCCCCAATACTTCTGTATTTGCTGCACTTTGTGGAATTCCCAGCATGTTTTTATAAAACCTGATAAGTATCTTATACATGTCCTCTTTTTTTCTGTTTCAGATACATTTCTTTTAGCAGAACCACCTGGTCCAAAAATGTTTCGAGCAATGTTCCAGGTGGTGCAGGGTGATACGTACTCACCAGAACTTGCAGATCCAGCCACAGACCAGTTCCGAGTGAAGGCCAGGAGCTATAGGGAAAGAATTAACTTGCTATTTCGAAGAAGTATACTGAGGCCTTCATTCATGGGCACTGAGGTGCTTGCTTTGGATGGGTGTGTATAATAAAATCATCTATTCCTAAGTAATTTTTTCTAATCTATTACATTATTAGGACATACTCAACAGGATCTAATTTTTTAAAAGGAAGTATCAAAGTCATCTGCCTTGAAATTCCTGTGAGGGATATGAAAGCTTTAACCAAAACTTAGCTGCTAGTTTCAACCCTCAAAACTGAAACAGCAACTCAGGGTGTAATGTAGGTGGACATATCTGATTAAAAGGAAGTAGAACTGCACTATAATAGATTCACCTTCCCCCCTCACCCTCTCTCTCCCTCTCTCACTCCCTCTGCCTCCCTCTCGCTCCCTCCCTCCCTCCTTCCCTCCTTCTCTCTCTATTCAAAATTAGACTGACAAACTTTTAAACCAGAGACATGACTGGTGTCTTTGCGAGAGTTTGGCAGAATAGAGCACACCGATGCACTCTTTGTGTCAGTCGCAATGGGTGTGCACTCCAACATTTACTTTGAATAGTAAAGCTGTGATTAACTGTAAAGAATGAGATGTTTGTGTTTTGTTTGTGTGTTCTGTGTTTGTTTCTTGGATTAAGATTGTGTGCCTTACTAAGATAAGTGCAATACTAATTTGCATTGTTGATTTAGCCCTAAATACTTAAACTGGGTGGGAAACAGTAATCTATGACATTAATTCGTGTAGTGCTTAAACAAAACACTACAGCAAAAAACTTTCCTTAATAAAAAGTGTTTAAAATAATGTTATCTATCAGCTCCCAAAGTTTGTTGGTCTAATTTTGGGACACTCTATATATATATATAGGTGTTAATGAGCAACACCGAGATAACTCAAAAGATTGTAGATGTGACTGATATAAGTAATTTGAGATAGGCAATGTATGGTCCATCACTAAACATAACCCAGTTATATGGTGTTAAACATATTAATATCAGATGTTGATAAGTTGGTGTTAAAGCAAAGCCTGATCAAAAATTGGCGTAAAATGTCTTTAAAACTGCTGCCCAAGTATAGAGATATCGATTTTCAGCAGCTCGTTATCAATGTTCTCAAAATTTAATGACACAAAAATCTTTCAAATCTCAGACTAACTGAGCAACAATTAACTGCCTTCTTGCGTTGTGAAGCCACTCTAGAGATGTTTCGTTGATTGCTCTTGTGGCTCAATTTGTAATGTCAAAGGCTGTAGTCATAAAGGTCGAGGATTTGGTTCCTACCATGCAGTTACTAATTTTGCTATATCTTTTTATTTAGTATGAAGAAGAGCATTAACACTTCTATCATTTCCTTATTTGGCTCACAGCAGAAATCTTTAATAGGGTACGACAATCGTTCCTTCGCCGCTGTCAATTTTGCCATGAAAATTCAGGTCACAATTTCGAGCAGTTCCTATATAACTGATGTAAAGTCTTAGCTGTTTTTGACTCTTTAAACTACATTCCATTCTGAAGCTCAGCATATGAATATATTAAGTAGGTTTCAACTTCTTTAGCAAGAATTGTAATTAATTGTGTTGACATGTTAAAATAAAACTGCATACATTAAAATATAATTCAAAATCTATATCAGAACGGCATTAATATGTTCTACTCAAAATAAATAAAAAAAAGAAGCGATGGGAATTGAAACTTGAAAACAATGACCTTATGTTCGAATGCTAAACTCATAATCATTGCGCCAGAGAGGTACACTCTAAGATGGCCCTTCCTTTTTGTGTTGCATTCTCAAATGGTTAATATTAGTCAGTGGCTTACTGGCACTTTAGAAACTTATAGCCGTAACTTTGAAATTTGAACAAACAGGTCACAAGTCTCCTATCTCAAATTACTTGTTTAAGACATCTCCTTATCCTCTGAAAATATTTCAGTGTAGTTCATTAACACTCTATATGTAGGAAGGGTTTTATACATGTATATGGGTTAAGCAAAAAAGTTCCAAACGGGCTGTGTGTGTTTTGTCTGTCCACATTCTCCGTGCTAGTTGCCATCTGCCGCTATCATAGAAAGGCACAGATGAAACGGTACAACCTTTCTAAAACTACTTTTAAAGACTTTATTGACCACCTTTAAATTGCTTTATGAAAGAAGATACTGAAACTGTTCACTGTCATGGCCCCTCTTTAGGAAACTATCCATCATTTGTTGTAGTTCACGTTGAGAAATGCTGGCACTTTCTTGGTGGATATTTTGTTTTAATTCTTCCAGGGTGTGTGGATTTGTCTTTTACACTTTATGTTTTAAGTTACCCCAGAGACAGAAATCACTTATTGCAGCTATGCAAAACCTTTCTCCATTAATTGCACACCATACACCAAATTTTTCATTGTGAACAATAGGTTCTTAGTTATAGGGCCAATTCTTTTTAAGTCAACAGTTGACGCCCATACATACGTGAATACAATTTTGCCCTTTTTTTAGAGAATTAATAGACAGGGAGCATGATTTTGCCTTTTTTTAACAAGATTCTGCAACAGCTCATGAGTCCAACCTTTCGATGAGAACAATTGAAAGTGTGTTTCAGTATAGAATTATTAGTAGACATTTGTGGGGCCCCTCGGTAACCTGACCTAACCTCCTGTGATTTCTATCTCTGGAATAACTTAAAACATAAAGTGCACAAGATAAACCCACCCTGGAATAATTAAAAAAAAATATCCACCAGGAAATTGCTAGTATTTCTCAATGTGAACTATGGCGAGTAATGGATACTTTCTTAAAGAGATGCCAAAAATGTATGGACAATGACAGCGACCAGTTTTAGCATCTCCTTCCATAAAGTTGGTAAGTAAAGCCTTTGAAAATAGTTTTAAAAATGTTGTATGGTTTCATCTGTGCCTTTCTATAATAGTGGCAGCTGGCAATGAGTGCCGAGAATGCAGACAGGAAAAACACCATGCTGCCTGTTCAGAACTTTCTTTGCTCTCCCACTATATATATAATGGAATAATTAAGTAGCTAGAGCTGTTCAGTCTGATTAACTAGCACAAGGATTGCTTGACTAAAAATCTGATGTGTTGCACTCACATGACTTTCTCTACTCTCGTACTAACCCTTCTTACAAACCCTTATTTCTATATCTTCATGTTAATACAGATAAACATTGGTACAAATTATTTTATTGCTTATTTCCTCGTAGGTACAAGTGGAATATTAGAATACAGTAGCCTTAGAGCAATGGTCAAATCTTTTAAAACTCTCAGATTCTGTTCTCTTTGTACACTCAACATATAAAAAAATTAACAACAATGTTCCATTTCACCAAAGTTTTCTGAAACTGACACAAATAATAAGGAATACCTCCGAAATGGTTCACTCTACAAAAAAACTTATTTAGACACAAATTGTGTGCTTTAGCGAGATCTACATTTTTTGTACATTTTGTGTGCCCTATTTGCTGATGACTTAGTAATGTGGACTTCAAAACCAAAAAGCAAAAGTACAGAACTAGAAAAAACCATGCAACAATCCTTAACCAACTTACAGAGGTGGACCAAAGAAAATTTAAAGACTGTCAATACAACAAAATCAAACTACCAAATCTTTTCGCTAAGAAAAAAACCACTAGAAATAAAACTAAATTTTGAGGGTCAACAATTACCAGAAACAAAGGAAGCAAAGTATTTAGGAGTTACATTTGATACCAAACTTACATGGACCAAGCAAATAGAAAATGTAATACAAAGAGGAGAGAGGCACCTTTCACTGTTAAAATGTCTAACAGGAGCGAAGTGGGGATGTTCCAGAGCAACTCTTAACACAACATACAATGTATATATAAAGCCATTATTTACTTACTGCAGCGAAGTTCTTGTAACAGCAAACACAAAAAAATTCAAATCTTTCAAAACCAAAGTCTGAGACTAATTACAGGTGCTATCAAAACCACACCAATAGCAGCTATGGAAATACTAACCAACCAATACCCCATTGAATATGAAATAGAAAAAGCAGCTCTTATTCAACACGAACAGTTGATCAGACTCCCATTCAATACATGGCACAAGAGAAATTTTACACATACACTAAAGACTCAGGAGACCTTTCTTTCCAAAATTCAAGACATCAAGAAAAATGTACACCTTCCTAATTCAAAAGAAAACTTCATATCTAAAGTCAATCCAACACATACATTAGACATCACATATTATTTACACCTGACAGAAGAAGTTAAAAAAAGTGATACTCCAACTAGTGTTCTAAAATTATTGGCATTAGAGACAATCCATACTAGATTTCCAGAACACGAATGGCTCCATATTTATACTGATGGATCATTAATATCAAACCAAGATGGAACAGGTGCTGGAGTCACATGTCACCTTTTTTTCCTATTACAAATCTTTAAGTTATGGAACTACTAACTTTGGAGAAATTGAAGCAATTCGAATGGCCCTACAAAATCTTTTGTACAGAATTTCACATTTTCAGCAAGCAGTTATTCTCTCAGATTCCAGGGCATCAATTATAGCAATTACTTCCAAGTTGTCACCAAAAAACCAAACAATTATAGAATGTTGAAAAATCCTTACCCATCTAACAGCACTTCAAAAACACCTAGTCTTCCAATGGATACCAGCTCACTGTGGACTGAGTGGTAATGAGAAAGCTGATTTTCTTGCAAAAAAGGGTACAGCGGTGTACAAAAATCTATAGTTAATATACCATTTTATGCAGCTAAAAGATTAGTCAACTCTGAATTCAAAAAAATTATTGCAAAATATTATATGAAAAATCAAAGAATAAAAGATGGGAACTACCAAACATTCAAACAGTAATTCCTGAGTATCCTCGAAAAACAGCAGTTGCAACCTTCAGGTTGATTACGGGACATGATTGTCTGGCAAAACATTTAAACAGAATTGGGATATATTCTTCACCACTCTGTCCTCTATGTGATCTGCAAGAGGAAATGGATCGAGACCACCTTCAAATATGCCCGGCCACTTCTAGTGCCCCATCCATCAGTGAAAAATATTGGAGAGCAAGAGGATTAATGACTTCATTGTCAGAAATCCAGCATTAGCTAACAACATTTTTTGTACAGTAAGACTTTGTCTATCTCTTACGGTTTACAAGTTATTATTCATAAGTCATCCAGAGTAAACAGGACTACATAGGCTATAGCCAGAAAATTCAAAATATACATTTCATTTGTCCTAGAAATATCTTAACCATATGTCATTTTAATGAACATCGTTAGAGCCATTTTCAAGAAAATCAAAATTTTCGAAAAATTTTCCATGTAAAGGGTAGTTTAGGGTAGGGCTATTTACTTCAAAATCATTGTGTCACGTCCTTGAAAGACATTAAACTTAAATATCAACTTTGGTTTTTAACCGACTTTTCGTTTTTGAGTTATGCTATCCACAGACTGACAAACGAACCAGTGCAGCTCAGCGTTGCCATTTTCATTGCCAAAAAATGAACATTCTTACAAAACAAATCTACCAAAACAAAAGTTAGTATTTTATATTTCTTACACCTGCATCTATTAGCCAGTTATTCTGGCTGAAGCAGTACCTTTCAACATGTATATTATAAACAAGCAATAGATTTAAGCCTCACATAAGCTTTTATATATGAAGTTCTACAATGTATGGTATACATTAATGTTGTGTTGGTGGTATGTTGTAGTGTTGAGGGTCGTGATCTAGTGGTGCACTTCAATGTACAGTTTGACCCTTGGAGGCAGAATGTGGGAGTTGGTGATGTTGCATCTGTTCTATCAAAGCAAATTAGTGTGGAAGGATCACCATACCTCGTCAACCTCAGCATAGATCCTAAAAGTATAGATGTCAAAGGTGAGAATACTGAATGTATGCACATGTTTCATAACCTTTGGGACATTATATAATTAGTATATTTTAATTCATATAAAATAGTTTATAGTTGTGTCATTGAGTTGACCAAAATATATTTGGCAATTATACATCTTATTAAAAAAATTCATTAATATGGGTTTGTGTATTTTTAAGTGCAACATTCTAATTTTCATTCCATAAAATTGTTACAATCTTCATTGTGACTCAAACTATACAAGATGGATGGGGTATAGTTCATTGCTTAAGGATAAGTCTACATTCAATATTTTATTAATATACCATATTTACTCAAAAACAAGACCCCCTTGATTATAAGTCAAATTTTAGAAAAAAGAAATGTATGTAAGCCAGTATTAGACATATTCATTTGAAACAGACTGTAATGTCTAGAAAAACAGTTTATCAGAATTTCTTTGTTGCTGTTCATACAGATGGTTGGCCAAGGACAATTTTTACCTTTCACCTTTTGCGAAGAAAGGAGCGGGGAATTAGACTTTGACCTTCACTGATTAGTAGTTTCAAACCTTCTGCTTGCTTTCTTCTTACTAGTAAAAGATCTTTGAGTACAAAAGCAAAAAATTTATTTATAGGAGTTTCTCTTGTATCTGTCTGTATTAGTGGTAACATTAATTCACAAAAAAGTTTCACTATAGGTTTTAAGCTAGATGTTTTGGAAATTGGAATTCACTCAAAAAATGGTGTATGAGCAGTGGGTTGAGAGTTTCTGGTACAACCGAACATGATTCCTTACTGGGGAAATCGGAGAGATAAACTTAAAGCCACAAAGAAGGAACTTGATCTTCTTGTGGCCCTAAGAAAGGATGCTGTGCTGCAGTGGATGATGCAGTGATGGAGTCGGTGCAAGAGAAGAGAGTGCTGTGTTGTGACTTGTGAAATGATGCAAATGAAAGGGCATGAAGTAGCAAAGCTGCATGTGAATAACAACAATAATTAGTGTTTAATAAAACATTGAGACAGAATATTAAAAGACCCCAAAAGAAAATCGTTTATGTGAATATTTGTTAAGAGTGTAATTTGTTTGTGATGTTGGTATGAGTTGGTTAAATGACGAAAACGTGTTACTAATGTTCATTGTTACAAACAATTAAGTTTGTTTAAAGACGTCATAAATATTTCCATATTTAATTTTAATATATATGTATAAATAAAAGAATTATATGTGTTCAATATTGAAAGCGAAGGGAAAATGGCTAAGGATCGCTTCCCTAACAATGCGGGAACTATTTGATGAACACATACGCAGATGTACACAAAAAGAAGTGTAATGTGTCGCCAATTGTCTAGTCATTAGTGTCTATGCGTTTGGTGTGGATGGACATATTTTTATGTGTGCCCATCATAAAAATAGTGAAAGTAAATTTACTAAGTGTATAAAGACCGTTAATTTGTGTAAAATAAGTGAAGCATTAGCTAACTTTAATAAGTTAGTTAATACGAAGTGCGCAATTAAATAAAAGGACGTAAAATAGACGAAATATAAAGTGATAGAAAACACTTTTAGCGAAATATCGCTAAATTTTCAGACATTAAATCCCGGCGATGCTAGGGAAGTCGATCCCCTGAAATAAAAGACTTACTACTGTGATACGATTTAAATACTGCGAATAAAATATTTCACCAAAGTTAACCAGAGTGTATTTTCATTCCATCCAGTACCACGACCCGAGATTACGAAAGAGTCAAAAGCTCATCAACATCAACATCATAATACATAAAAACAGCACCAACATACAGGTATTAAATTCATTGTTCAGTAATACATTTCATATTTTAGTTTTCTGAAATACCCGACTGTAAGATCTTCCAAATGATTTGGCGATAATTGTGTCAAAAAAAAGGGGACTCTTATTTTGGAGTAAATACTGTAGTTTTAATTATTACATTCACCAAAAGCATTTCTTTGTATCATAACTTAACCATATCTACTCTGTGATGCCTCTGAATATATAAATTAACTTACACAGTTTAAAAGTGAGCAGACTTTTTCTCTGTGAGTTTTGTAATACCATTCGATTTCTCATAGCTTGCACTGAAGGTTTTTCTCATCTTAGGTTTAATGGTGTACTACAGCTGACAAAATCACAGAGTAGCTCTTTCCTTGGCTTAGGTCATACATCTATGACCTATGTCATGCAGGCTAGAAATATGTCAGAGTAGACAAGAGCTTTCTTTTTTATGGATGCTCTTTAAGTGCTGTGGTTCTCAGCTGTATACACTATTGGGCATGACAGACTGCTTATTTTTGCTCAGAGGCTTCTTTATCAGGCTTGAGGCTCTTTTACATGCTATAAAGCTATGACATGGGGCCAAAAATATACTCTCTGCAAAAGCCTCTTTAAAATACTTCCTAGTTCAAGCAATTGCTTCATCAACTGACTTTACTTCTCTGCCAAGGAAGCCATGCTAAGAATTTTTACACCCCAAAAAAATCCATTGCCCTCTGCTGGGTTTGAACACAGGACCTTGGGAACCAGAGGCTAGCATGTTACCCCTAGACCACGGAAGACACCAATCCATGGGGGAAATTTATAATATGGATGATCAACTTTTGTGTGATATTTCTTGTCATTGAATTTTAAGTCTTATTGCTGTAACTGCTTGACGATTGGAGTTCAAATATGAAGGAAGAAAGCATTACTATAATTTATATCATGGGATACTGTTATTTTCTACCGTTATTTTGTATTTTCATTTATTTCTAATATTGTTATTTTTATTTGAAATGTTTGGTGAAGCTTATCATATATGAGATTCATGGCGCACTGACAGTGTTTAATAGGTTTTTATAATGTCTACAGATAAATAAATAAATCAAATAAATAGCTGTTGATCTAATTAAACATTGTCATGTTGTATTGGTTACTTGCAGAAAGCAGTGCAGTTCCTAGCACAGTGATACCATCTTCCACTCCTAAGGTGACTACTGCAGCACCCACAACAACTCCTCCACCTCCAAGAATCTGTGGTCACATTGGATTAGATTACTGCTCAAGACTGCCATATAATGCTACCTCGTATCCTAACAAACTGGGTCACAGATCTATCCAGGAAGTAAGGGACAATGTGATTGCTTTTAGGTAATAGCACTATTGCATTTCATACCCACAGAGTAGAATTCTTAAAACTGGTCTTTTCTTTAAACTGAAATTTTATTCAACAGGAACTGTTACAAGTATAATTTATGAATGAATACTGCATTAATAAATACACATTTAATAATGATGATGATGACGATGATAATCATAATAATTAATAATAATAGCAATAATAACTAATAATAGTAATAATACTAACAATAAAAATAAATATAAAGGTCTCATAACAGATGCCATTTTATGGCTTTACTATCCTGCCCCGGAAGCACCATATACAGAGTGAGTCAGAATACATTGAATAATTTTAAGGCAAGATTCAGGGTTTATATTTGAGTATTTTCTTATCAGGAATGTATGTCCGAAAATGTCTTGTTATGCCCCTTTGGTATCAAAATATTGCTTGTGTTTTGCTTTCTTTGCATGTTGGAATATTGCTTGTATTCTGTTTTTAACATTGTTTATACCAACATTAACCTAAAACCTGCAGTTTGTTACAAGTGCTCCATTTGCTGGAAAGACGTTAAGTTTTACAGCTATTATAAAAATGTTCCACTTTACTTACACAGAACTATCAGATATGCATTATGCTTATAGTGCTGCTTGGGGAAATGCGAAAAGGGCACAACATCTTTATAGGAGCTTTACCCAAGGAGACATCACACCATCTCTACTGCCATACATCAACGACTGTGAGAAACAGAACTTTCCTAAAACAAGCTCATTGCTCGGGACTCCAAAGAAATGTAAGAACAGTGGCTCTAGAAGTTGAGGTTCTTGACTCGTTCCATAACTCTTCGTCCACAAGCGAAAGAGCAATAGTGCATGCCACGCATACAAGTCAGTCTTCCCTTAATAGAATTCTGTGATAAAAGCAATTACAGCCACCCCAACTATGGTTTGTCCAGTGGTTTCATCATAAACACATTGATCAAACAAGATTTTCTATGACCATATTATGAATGGAACAGTGGCGGCTCGCAGTCAAAATTTTAGGGTAGGCAAAGTGTAACAGTAACAACAACAACAACAACAACAACAACAACAACAATAATAATAATAATAATAATAATAATAATAATAATAATAATAATAATAATAATAATAATAATAATAATAATAATAATAATAATAATAATAATAATAATAATAATAATAAACCCCGTTTATCCAAAATATAGGGGGCAAAGTCATTGCGGATAACGCAAACAATATATTGTTTGGTTGTTTAATAAGAGCAGAGTGAATGAGTGTGACTTACGGACGAATTACCGCCAAAACTAAAATCACGAGTGTCGGCACTTTTTTCCAGTGGGGGGCACATGTTGGAAATTTGCAATCATATAATATTAAATCATTATTTTACTGTCAAAATTTATAGTATTTGTTGCAGATAACCGTATTAATTTGTGCTAAACAAAAATTGTTCTTTACATCAAAATTAAAATAATAGTTTAAAAGTCAGTAACTGACTGCACATTAAGTTCACCAACTTCCAAGGGGGGGCCGTGGCTCCCCTTGCCCCCGTTTCGCGACGCCCATGACTAAAATAGATTAAGAAATTGAAAAATTGTCTGACTGCAGCTTTGTGTTAAATAGCTAAAACACTCCTCTTTTCATTGTCAGTGCGCCACGAAAGCGAAATTTGTAATAGTTCACTAATTAAGTCGGTCATACTGGTATTACACAGAGATAACGACAGATTCAGATCTCTGAGATCTTCGTTCGTGGAGTATGGCTGTTCGGAAAATGTCACATAAATTCGGATTTGGGCAGGCAAGTGTTCGGACTGCTGGCAGACGCGTCTACGCATGCTCGGAGTGCATATACAGACGGAATGTTTCCTTATCCCTGTTCAAGGGCCTCGTACTGAGGAAATGGGGCCGGGCAGGCAGAGGTTAAGCTAGCCTGCTCTCCACTACCCAGGTTCCATGCGTATCATTTCTGCGGCGCGTTTCAAACACGCAGCGCAGTTTTGATGAATCGGAATTGAGATTAAAGGATTTGACCATGCGCTGGTCATTATAACCAAGAAAACTTTTCTTGAACTGCAATTTAGGGGAAAACGACGGTTCAAATGATAAAATGCAGAATCATAGTTAAACATTATTTGTTGATGTATTACGATAGAGTAGGCAATGCCTACCCTGCCTACCCTGAGGAGCCGTGCCTGGAATGGAAGAGAAGGTTTCTACTCAAGAGGGCATGTTTAACACACATAACAGTAGCATTTGGGCACAGCAAAACTCTAGTACTATTGGAGTTACAAATTATCAACACAGTTCTGCCGTTAACGGGCTACATTTACTTGAAGTTTTTACAACATACTTTGCCAGAACTTCTGGAAGCTGTTCTCTTAGGAATATGCCAATGTGGTTGCAAGGTGATGAAGCACCTGTGTATTATTCCAGTGATGTAAGGAATTTCCTAAGTGTAACATATCCTAATTGCTGGATAGGTAGAGGAGAGAAGCACCAATATCATGGCCAGTACATTAACCAGATCTAACCCCTTTGGATTTTTTCCTTTGAGGATATTTTAAGACTTCTGTATATGAGATGTTATATAGTTAATAGTGAAAACAAGCAAATGGCCAGGATTACTGTAGCACATGGTACTATTCATGATATGCCCGTATTTTTTTTAAAGAAGTCGAAAATCATTATTGCAACACTATCAACTATGCTCCGAAGTCCAAGTCGGCATTTTGAACGTCTTTTATAAACACTTATGCACTTGTTAAATTCTTGTTCTGTTCTTATTTTAACCTTTTTGGGGGGCCCTTTAGTCACCAAGGAGTGTTTAGCCATCCAGATGTTTTCTATTAAATTCACACACACGCACACTCCCAGTCATCCACCCATGCACGCACCCATGCATGAACACATCCCACACACACCCGCACCCATATGTACACACACACCCCTCTCACACACACACACACACTACTCTCTCACTCATACCTCCAGACATACATAAATACATACACATACACACTCATGCCCCAGGCGAGACTTGAACCTGTGACTCAGCACGGTGGAGTGCCAAAGACATACTCCAGTGACCATGACTATGATGGCTGGCATTTTAACTATGTTTGAAGCCTTGATGGAGAAAATATGGCCAACAATAATGGTATTTGTATATGTTATTGACAATATTGTAAATTGGTTAAAAGATTTGCCCTGCTTCAGAGCACATGTGCCTTATAATTAAATCAAGATTTACAAGAGACTTTTGCATTGTTATACTGCTTAGAATTAAACATATGCAGCTACTCTTTCTTTAAGCTCTCTAACGCCTTGTAGTAAAAATGCGTAGCAACCTATTCAATGGAATTTCATCTAACCAACGCAGTTTTTAAAGAACATCAATTCCCTCTAGCTTAATAACAAGATGTTTATGGACATACATTCCTGATAAGAAAATACTCAATCATAACTTTTGAATCACAGCTTGAAATTATTCAATATTATTCTACTCACCCTGTATATTTAAGATTGCACTAAACATTTGTTTCAGGATGAAGATATTTTTAGAAAAATGTATGTGTGTTTACGTATGACAGAGAGAGATTGTATGGTAGCCAAATTATTACCAAACTTTGTAATCAAGTCCAGAGTTTTTGAAGCACACAGTGGAAAAATGATTTCACAAAATTTCCCACCCTAAACTGCACAGGAAAGAGTTTACTATTTTTATGTCCCCAAAAATGGCCTCTTAGAAGTATTGATTAAGACAGTACATATGAGTATATATGTTTAAGACACCTGCATTATAAATAGAAAGTTCATTACATTTTTTGAGAATATGTTGTAAAGTCCTCTTCGTTTTGAATTTTATAGAATGTTTAACATGGTAACCAGAAGAGAGATACAAAATCTTACTTCTTGTTAAGGAGCAGAGCTCATTGAAATTTGCAATAATGAATAAAATAATGTGCCTGTTGAAGGACAAAGGATGGAACTATCCAAAGGCTTGCATTTGCTCACTATAAGCTCTTATAAAAATATGTTTACCATTAGGATTTTACTAGCTATATGTTGCATCGGCACTGAATAAGATGGATTTACCAAGTCAACCAACTTAGCACCTTGAAAGTACTGACTGTCCACTTGGCTTTAATAGGTTTAATGTCCATAGCCATGTGATGCTGGCTGCATAGCTCTTGATACAATATAAATAAACCTTGCCAAGGAACTGAGTTTACAATATGTTGGATAGTAATTTTGTCATGCTTCCACAGGGTTAATGATAGGAAACCAATATCACATATTTTGTGTTTCAAAACACTTATAACTCATCTGCTGATTTTGATGAAATTCAGCTTATTAGCTATGTCCTGTCTAGTCATTTCCGATATATCATCTCGTTTCTCCAGACACTTTTCAGCCCTGGGCTTATTGTACTATAGGTCATGAGGAAAGACGAACAATTCTTGCACATAGGGGAAGCTGCCTTCCTTCCCTTCCTCTCTGCAATGGCTGAGAGGGGGAGAATAGATGCATCAGTTTGCAGCGAAACACTACAGCAGTATGCATCTGAAACAATTGCTGTTCACAGGAAAGTTATTGTTGGCACATGACCATAGTTATAGCAAAATCGCTTTGTTCACTATAAAGCTAATTGTTATACATACATAATATCCTTAGCAATATGTACAAAAGCTATGTTAGCGAACTTAATTCCTTTGTAGACAGATACGTTATGACTTCTGAGCTTACACATTTGTGCAACTTCCCCCACCATCAAACTTTCAGGTGAAGAGGTGCCACTGCGCATCAAAGGAAATTGCTCATGTCTCACCTCACAACCTATACCTGCATTATTTAAAGTCAGTTCATTATTCTGAACCCTTTACCATGGAATACACTCTCATAACAGATATGCTTTCAAATTCCTCAGGTTTTAATAAGTTAACCTGAAACACTCCCATCGTGCTAAGATGCTTTTTCACAGAAGCATCTTCTGTGCAGTAGTTTCAATGAAAAACTGAAGCTGTTAACAGTGAAACAGCACAAATCTTAAATATAACAATTATTTAGAGACTAAAAGCTTCACTAATCTTAGTATTTGCTGTAAGTTCTTGAAAGTATATGCAAACCAGTTTCTTGATGCATCCATCATATCATGACAGTTACCATCATTACAAATGCTCAATTACTTAATATTTCTATATGTTACCAACCTCTAAAAACAAAACATGCCTGCTAATAGAATCAATCATGGTATTTCAAAATTCATAACACAGTCCCTATTTTTGAAAATGAATATATTTTCTCAAACCATTAAATCTATAGAACATTTAATTGCTTTAATAACTTAACTCTGGATTTATTTCATGATAAATGACCAGAAATGATCTGCCAGGCTGATTTATCAATCTGTTTATATTTAATATTTCTAAAATGCTCCTTCGCTCTGGTTTCCAAATGATGTTTAGTTTTACAAATGTAAACCCTGTCACAATCCAAACAGCTAAATTGATAAATGTCAGATTTTTTATAATTTGGAAGAGGATATTAGATGCATCAAGAAACTAGTTTGCATATAATTTCAAAAACTTACAGCAAAAAATAAAATAAGTGAAGCTTTTAATCCCTAAATAATTGTTACATTTAATGCAGTAATTATTCTCAGCTTAATTGGTACATTTAAGTAAATTTTCAGCCCTTTTCTTACATGGCGTTTTAATAAATAGTTTAACATTTTTATTTTCTCGAGATTTATGTTCTACCTTGAACCAGTTCTTAATAGCCTCTGTTACTAAACATTGAGATGTTTCTTGAACCTGCTCCGGTCTAATAAATTCTGAAGCTGCTCCTACTCTTGCCAAGTTCATAAGCTTTTTCATTTCCCTCTGTGCCACTGTGATCAGATATACAAATGAATTGAACTTCATTCAATTCTGTAAAACCTGTGAGCATACTTATGCAATCTATAACCAGTCCTGACATTACCTCAAGGCACCCTGGTTATAACTAATAAGTGTACTTTCTTCTTATTTATCAGTAAATTATTTGGAATAATGAGGGAAAGATGCACAACAAATTGAAAAACATTAATAATTTAATTATTTTAATGTACAGTATACATAAAGAGAATACCACTTTTAAAACAGGCATATTTTCATTTGTGAATATTTGATTCAAAAGTTTATTCATATTCTGTACTGCTAAGTTAAATCATGTTAGTATAGGTAGGCCAATTTATTTCTGGGGTCACTCAGTCTTGTTAGGTCCCTGAAGAGCTAGTCGATTGAAAAGCAGTGGCCCCTGCTTGCACAGACCGCATAACCGTCCGGGATGGAACTGTGGTGGAAGAGGTGGGGGATGCAACAGCCAGGTGGTAGACCTTGGCCTGGAAAGGACTGTTGCACACAGGGTTAGTTTGGTTAGGCCTATTTGTTTCTTACAATATGTGGTCCATTATGTTGGTCTGCTTCTGAGAGGAGTTGACACTTTTTCGCACAGCACTTTGATTTAGAATCGCAATTCCTAACAAAATCCTCATTTTTTGCATATTTTTGTATATAGTGTCTGAATGGTCTGCACCCAATCACATAAATGGCACTTAGTTTTTGAGCAGTTTTCACATTCTCAAATCTTTCAATTAACTCTAATTTTTGTTAATTATCCCATGTGCATCCCAAAAAAGCTACCGCCATGACCTTGCTTGCAGGTGGAATTATCTTCGCCTTCTTTGGAGCTGATTCTCCCCTTTCAATCCACTGTTTTGATGCTCCGTCTCAGGTGTGAAGTGATGGACCCATATTTCATTCATGGTTATAAATTGACAGAAAAATACAGCTTTATTGTGGCAAAATATTGCCAAACACTTCACTGAAACATCCTCACAATGCTGTTTTTGTTCCATTGTAAGCAAACACAGCACTCATGCATACACTTTCTCATACCAAATTTTCAGTCAGTGTGTGATGTACAGCACTTTTTGAAAGTCTTACAATGTCTGCTATCTCATGCACTGTCAACATCATCCAATACATTTTGTGGATCTTCTTTACAATTTCTGGCGTGATCACCTCCTTTGGTTGACGATTGCAATGTTCATTTTGGCAGCTTGTACAGCCTCACTTAAACTCTACCATCAATATTTTACTGTAGTAAACGAAGGAGCAGATTCCTCTAGAGAAGAATCTAGCTCAGCTTTAATACTTGTTGTAATAAGACCTTTCGAATGAAAGTATTGTATCACATAATGATGATCAGTTTTATCCATGTTTACAAATTTGCTGAGAGCCTTCACTATTGATGGCCACCAAACAAATACTAAACAACAAACTTGAAACCTAAGCTTTATAAGGTTGGTACTTCTATCGTAGTCATTTGTTTAAAACAACAACCACTATTTATATACCAGGTCAGGTACTTCTGGGACAGCTCTCGTAAATACAATTTACCATCAATTTAAGAATCAGGAGTGAAAAATTCAATGTCATAGCCGGGATTTGAACCACGGATCTACTGCTTCACATGCGGATGCATGGCCAATTTGCCAGTATGACATTAAGTTCCCCAATCGATTTGTACTTTTTCCCAGTAAACCACAAGGGAATCTCACATCCGAGATAAATACCCCAAGGGTGACTTACAATTGCAAATACTTTATGTTCCGGGTTTAAGTAACCTTTCAGATGGTAATTGTTATTTTTGTATGCCACAAACTTACTGCTAGTGTTTTTAAACACAAGCTGTATGTGGACAATGTTTAAGAGGTGGAATCAGGACTGAAAAATTCAATGTCATAGTACACACATAGCTTGTGTGTTTAAAAACACCAGCAGTAAGTTTGTTGGCATAAAAAAAAAGAACAATTACCATCAATTCTTTTAACTTGCCTCATTGACATTTATATATTACCACCAGAAAACTGAGCTTATTTTCTTTTTTCATGCAGTAGACAGGCCAATAACAATGGAAATGGTACTCTATTTTCATGCCACGAGTTCGTTTATTGTTGTCTCCCAGAGCAGTCTCTTTCAGTTACTCAAACCCACAAAACTTAATTCTTAGGCAGAGCAAAAATTGTGTACTTTTTCTTTTCTGTACAAAGATACCCAACTAATCTACAAATTCAATAATCTGCACACAAATAATTGTGAGTTTATTGTACTTCATACTACTTCTTATATTTATTTTCCTTTTGTTAAAGATAAGCAATATGTCTGAAGCTATAATTGTAATAAAGAAATGTAAAATAATTTCTACACAGAGAACTTGTGGATGCTGAGTGTTATCAGCTGGCTTATGAATTTGTATGCCAACTGCTGCAACCATCTTGTTTACCACGCTTACCTGCAGAATCAGAAGATAGGATGATTCTTCCATGTCGCAGTTTCTGCAAAGAATTTCATGCAGGCTGTGGGGACAGAGTTCCCGAGAGGTTTAAAGAGGCCATGGATTGCAATACATTTCCAGAATACACTGGTCCAGGTTCCTGCCACTCTAAGCCAGGTAGTTGAATTTATAAACTCTACTGTCATAAGATTTCTATATGAGAATACCCTTCTTCCAAATGTTATATTTTATAAGAGAAATGATTGTTAGTTTGATACTGGGTGCATACATTTATTCAAAACTTGACTGGTAAATTTAAATGTATCATATAAATGTTAAATAGTGAATCCTACTCTGCAATGTTCTTGTATGTAAAATAATGACTTCAAGAGCACAAATACAGCATGTCTACAGACATAGTAGGTAAAGGTATTGTTGGGTTGGTTGGGTTGGGTTTAAGGGCCCGTCGACAACTAGGTCATTAGGGATAAAGGTATTGTATTCCATCCAAAAATTCAATATTGAGATTTCTCCCTAAATAAAGGCACTTATATAAAAAGGTGCACATGAAAATGTACTACACAAAAAGTTATATCTTTAAAACACTCAATTTATTTTAAATAAACTTTTTTGTGACATAGAGCATTTTAGAGGTTTGAATTGTTCAATACCTTGTTATTCTTAAACATTTGACTTTTCCTTATCAAACATGCAGGTCCTTTTAGATGAATACCAAATACAACAACAATCACTGCATTTTTACAAAGGTATGTCATGTTTTAGGATGTGTGAAGGAGTTGCAAGCAAGGAGCTTGTCTGCAAGAGTCTGTGATGGTGTAGTGGATTGCTTGGACCTTTCGGATGAGACTGGTTGTACATATTGTCCAGATAACCATGTCCATTGTGGTTCAGGAAAGGCATGCATAGCTCCACATCAACGCTGTGATGGCAAGCAGGATTGTCCTGATGGGAGCGACGAGAAGGGATGCTGTAAAGTTTCTTTTATTTCATAATTTTATGGAGCTACAACATTATAGTTTTAGTGCCATTATCTATGTTCATTTACTTTCTCCAAATTTATTTCATAGCTTTAAGTTGCGTTCCACAGATTCTCATTTGGATGCTCTTGAAGTAAGCAGATGTAACAGAAAGAAAACATTTACATGCAAAACGTGCTGATAAATTTCCTCCTATCCAAGATCACAATGCTTTTGCATCCATTCATTTATGATATTACCATCTAGCATTTCATGTGATTCAACCTCATACTTCTTTCTCTGATTGATATGAAATAAATTTTGGAAGTAAAAATGAATCATTAAATGAATATTTCACTTGGAAGTTAAAAAAACTGAAATAATAATTAAATGATTATATTCACTCACACATATTTCAGCAGCAATTTGATTTCAACTTAGGATGGAAGTAATTACTTCCAAAACATGTTTTGATTCATAAAACAAAGCAGAGTGACCATGTCTAAATATTTAGTTAAATGAAAACTGCAGGGGCATGAGAGTCAGACAATTTGTTCTGACTAGTTATAAATAAAGAAAGTATGCACTAAGCTTGACTTTGGTCAGAAAAAAGAAACATCAAGAACAACAAATTAATATTATAAATACAAATGGTATTAAAAACTCACGCTATTTTGGTTTTTTATGGCTATTACGTTGCTTCATGCAGAATATTTTAATAAATAAATGCAAAGAAAGTAATTGATAAGAAAGATAACTTCAAAATTTGGTGAGAAATATAATAAATTAAATAATGTGTATTGTTTTTTAAGGGCCACAGATGTGAGCAATTTCTGCAGGTTTCTCCAGCATAGTTTAAAATCACTTTTAATTAAAAACAAAAAATTGCATTTTTGACCCTTTTTCATTTAATTTTTAGTGAATTGCTTCATTAAAGAACATCCATGAACTATTATCCATGCCAAATCTCCTGCATATGGCAGTAGCCAATAGGAGCATACTACAACATAGCCATATCGTGTGTTTGTGCGTGAAAGAGATAGACATAGTAGCATGTGCACAGCGTAAGAGTACTATTTCGCTGTGCTTTGTGCAGAGAGCTGTTAAGTGGAACTGTAGATGGAAACTTAAGTAAAATTTGGCTAATCGGTTAAAATATGAGGGCCGTTCAGAAAGTAACCTCCGATCGGTCACAGTGCGGGTAGTAGCGACGCCATCTGTGCATTCACACCCTCAGCAGGTCAGTCGGCATCAAGCCGTGGTCGAGTGAACATTGTACCTGCGCTAGTTTAGTGTTTGTGGCCGTTTGAAATGTCTGCTGCAGTAGAAAACCCCGCCAAATGTGAAGTGCGTGCTGTTATAAGGTTTTTTATAGCCAAAGGATATTCTGCAGCAGCTATTCATCGTGAGCTTTGTGCCGTGTACGGACCAAGAGCTATGAGTGAAGGAGTGGTCCGTGAATGGGTACGTTTATTTAAAAGTGGACAAGAAAATGTTCATGATGAAGAGAGGAGTGGTAGACCATCATTGGTGACGGACGAACTCGTTCAGACAGTTCATGCGACATAACGTCAAGACGATCTTCAAACCCACCAGACAGTTAAGCAGTTTACTACGATCACCCAAATATCCCCGAGAAGCTTTGTCATCGGCTGGAGTATACAGTATTCCTTATGGTTGTGGCTCAGTATACATTGGAACTACTCAGCGCAGTGTTAAGACGAGACTCACGGAACACAAAAGAAGCTGCCACCTGGGCCAAACTGACAAGTCTGCGGTTGCTGAACATGCCATTAATGCAGTCGGTGAACACAGTATTAAGTTCCAGTATACGCGCATCCTTGCATCTACCATACATTACCATGCCCGACTACAGCGAGAGGCTATTGAAATTTACAAGCACCCTAACAACTTTAATAAGAAGGAAGAGGCCTTAAGGCCTTAAGATTAAACAGCAACTGGCATCCGGTCATAGAACATCATAAGAAGCAGGATAGCAAGGTAAGCCAATCAAAAGAGACCAGCAGCATAAGAGAGATAGAACCCCCTCCACCAGCCACCACGCCTCTGGACGGCCCGGGCCAATCAGCGCACGTTGCGCATGGTATAAATGGAGCCCCACAGACAGTCGACGCATCAGTCGCAGTGATAACCTTCCACAAGAAGACTTCGACAACGCCACTGAGGATGTCTACCGCAGTTGTAGACAAAACATCTGGAAGACAGATCTCCAGCAGACCACGGCATAACAGCCCGGAAGATATTTCTTTCTACAGTTCATGCAAAAGTTCATGAAAACCGACGTTTCACAATGTCGGAGTTGTCTACTGATTTTCCACAGATTTCTAAGACTCTCTTGTACGAGATAGTGACAGCAAGATTGGGTTACCGTAAGTTCTGTGCACGATGGGTGCCCAAAATTCTTACCGACCACCACAAAACTCAAAAAATGGCCTCTGCATTAGACTTTCTGTCACGTTATGAGGACGAAGGTGAACCATTGTTAAACAGAATCGTGACCGGAGACGAAACCTGGATTAAGTACGTGAACCCTGAGACAAAAGAACAATCAAAGATGTGGGCACATTCAAATTCGAGTTTGATGACGACGAAGAGCTCAAAGATGCGGTCACAGGCTGGCTCCAGGCACAAGCAGGTGATTTTTATGCAGAAGGAATTTCAAAGCTTGTGAACAGATACGATAAGTGCCTCAATCGTTATGGAGACTATGTACAAAAATAGTGCAAAGATGTAGTTGTAAGATGTATATATTAAAATATTTTTATTTAACTTGGTGAATTTTTTGCAATCAACCGGAGGTAACTTTCTGAACGGCCCTCGTAGATGGCAATAAAAATAGATTGATTTGTTCCATACACTGTAGCAACTTCTAGTTTGCATCTTTCTTCATCATATGAGTTCCTTTTTAAAAACTCGTACAACCTATAAAGAACTTGTCATGCTTGACCACGTAAAATACTGTATTTTTTTCCTTTTGTATCACTAACATAATTACTTGCTTTACTTAGTGACATATTACAATCTTCTACAAATTCATATAACTGCACATTATCTACCTGTTCGATCCCCTGTTCAGAGTAATTAGGGGTGTATTAGGAGAAAGGGGGAAGCATAACAGTACACTTACTCACATAGGCTATTCATATCTCTGTTAACAGCTCAAGGTCAGCTTCTGTTTTGACCAAATACATGTAAATATAATTGTGTATAAATACTAAAGGGCTGAAGCTAAAATTATGCTCTTTTTCGTACATGCTTGCACAACCATTGTGTTTATATCTGACATAAGTTTTAAGCTTGCAATAAACTATTAATGTCCAAGCATTAATCTAGTAATTACTAAGCAAGATGAAGCTAGTTCTGACTAGGCAATGCTGCAGGCCTGTGATTCGCTACAGCCATGGAGCCTCTGAAGGTCATATGCAGGAGGTTTGACATGAACTTTAGCCTCTGATTCAGATTAACCCACAGGAAAGTCCAATTTACATCTATAGCTTTTTCCAATGTTGGGAGGTCTGGCACGAGGTGCACTCAGCCTCATTAGGTCCCGGGGGGACCAATTGAGGAGCTACTTGATGGAGAAGTAGCGGCCCCAGGTCGAGAAGACCGCATAACTGGCCGGGAGGGCTCGGGGCGCTGACCACGTCCCACCCTCCAGTACTGCACCTCACTAATGACGCCTGTAGTGGGCAGAGGTGGGGGACGCAGCGGCTGGGCGGTAGGCCTTGGCCCTTCGTGGGCTGTCATGCGGGGTTTACATTACATTACATTTTACTTTTTCTCTTATCTTTTTCTAATAGTGCTTGCTATCTTCACTATGTAAACTTTCTCTGTACTGCATTTCTAATAGATATTTTGTTACAGTGTCTGTAGCCCCTGCTTTGTCCTTGGTGGCCAAAGCACTTCCATCAACATTGCATCAGCCTCAGTACTTTCCCGAGGGCTATGTTGTGTTCAATGAGAAGGGACAGGTTGGCAAAATCTGCACTGAGAACCTCAATACTACTGTACCTGAACCTAACCGTGAGGCTACACTCAACACAATCGCAACATCATTGTGTTCTGTTTTATCCTACAGGTATGAACCCCAACCTTATTTCCTTCTCCATTGTAAGAGTATGGAGTTGAAATATTTTATATATAAAAGGATCCATTTGCAATGTCAAGCTTAGAAACTAAATGGTATATATAAACTTTACATGTGCTTGCATATTAAAAGAAGTGCACACATTTTCTTAATGACATTAAAAGCTCTACCTCAACAGTGTTAAATCTGCTATGTTCATCAACCTTTATCTCAGGAACACCTTTTCCTTTCTATCAATTTTGCTGGACTATAAATACATGGAAGGAGTGTCCAAAGAGGCTGCAAAGGAAAGGTTCAACAAGGTCAACTTACTACCAAATGATTGTCCTCATTAAATTATGTTACCAATATGTACATTTATTCATAATAAAGGATTTATAACATCTGTAACAAAGTACATGAGTGGAAAGACATTTATAATACATGTTATATTTTCACTATTCTAGCATCACAAACAATGTTCTTTACATTTTGGGAAATTTCCATCACTACACTGAGTTTAATTATAGAGAACATAACAGTAAAAGTTACCATAAAGTGGGACACTTTAAAGATTCAAGTGTTTGCCATTTACATATAAAAAAACAGTGCAACAGCCCATGAAGGGCCAAGGCTTGCCACCCAGTCGCTGTGCCCCCCACCTCTGCCCACCTAGGGTCACTTCTTCATTTACATGTAAGTTACAAAATTTATTAATAGTTACATCATATAACAGTAGAACATTTTTGTTAATGCTGTTTACTGTGATCATTCAATTTCAAATGGGAAGGTAAATTTGCCCCTGGTTACATTGACTGGTTTGACTGTTGTAACAATTCTCTTTATCTCAACTTCCAACTCGTCATCTACTAGCAGGAAGACATATACATTTCCAAAAGATTTTGAACTTTTACATACAAATTTCAGTTACTTTGCATTTCTTCACATCTTTCTATATGTCTTGACCACAACATTGCTTGACCACTTGCCTCTTGGTTAGTATTTTTATAGAAATCAAATCTACAATTACAAAAACACCATCAGGAAGGTCTTTCATTTTCATTTTTTGGTTACTCTCTGTGCTTCACTGTCTGCTGGATGCACTTTCTTAGCTATTGTCACTTATGTTCTATCATTGTCCACTTTGGCATTGTTACTTGGGTTCTTTTCTGTTTTTTCTGCATTTCTTTGCCTTAGGCTGTGACACTGGCTGTCTTCTATTGGAATTTCAATGCATCAGAAGTAGAAGCATAGGTAGATTCAATTTCTTTTCCAGGAGGAACATTCTTTTCTTCATCATCCTCATAGGTTAAACTTCTTTTCTTCTACTTTCTTCTAGACATGATTCAAATGTAAAAGACAACACATTGCCTGAACAGCCATTAGATTCTCTATCATTGGTCCACCTTTTTCTGAGGAAGTTATTTGAGCACTTGGCTATGGTCAATGGGAACAATTCCTGATGCTCTGAATCCACCTTTAATATCTTAACCAATTGTTTCAGTTCCCATATCCTTTAAGTTTATTTAAGAAGGTATGGAAATCTCTCTTTGAGATTTTTCTTTTTCCGTTCTGGTAATGTTTGTTGCCACTTGATTTTCAAAGGTGGGAGAAAGGCAACATCCAAGGGCTGGGTATATGCAGTGCTATTGGGAGGGAGGACAAACCTTATGTTATTGCTATTACATTCCTCTACAATCCAAGGAGACATGTGAATTGCCACATTGTCACTGATCATTGCTTTTACAGCCTTGTAAAATTTTCAAAAATATGGTAAGGCAATCCTTTCAAATCAATCTTTGAATATTTCCTAGTGAACCACTCACTTTTAGACTGGTTGTAGACAGTGCCTTTAGGACCATTGTCTGTCCATGTTTTTTTAAGGGGATTTGGGGGCTAATTTGCCCTTGGGCTTATCTCACCCAGGGCTTATTTTGCTCTATGGCTGTATCAGGGGTGTTCCCTCTTCAGCCTCGAGTGTATAATTTGGATAAATGAGGGCCGAATGGGCTATTTTATTTTTATTTGTTTTTCTTATTTATTAATTATTTTATTTGGTTTGGGGTAATTATTACATATACAGGTACATAATTTATATATAATTAATTTGAATATATATATATATAACTAAGTTAGTCTTAACTTAAGAGTGTGTTGAGGTATTCCCAGATCTCTCAGGCATTTCCATTCCATTTGCTGTAGTCCATTTATTGTGGAAGGTGTTGCTATTGGAAATATGGTGATGGCAGTGTAGGTGAAGTATGGTCCAATAATTGTTTTATACAGTTGGTTGAGAATTGGTATTGATAGTCCAACTTTGCCGATTTTGGAGAGGTAGCACAGGGTGGAGATGGCTATTTTTGCTTGTTTAATTTTTTCTGCAAAGTGACTTTTCATGCATAGTTTGGCATGAAGCCTAATTCTGAGGTATTTGATGGTCGTCCTTATTGGTATGTGGTGGTTTTGGTACTTTATTTTGGTCTCCCGGTGTTTGCATTTAATCTTGTGTCTGAAGATGATGGTCTGTGTTTTATTAGGGTTAATGGTTAGTCTCCACTTAGCTGCCCATCAGTTAAAAACTTTTAGCAGCTTTTCGAGTCTAGGTTTGGTATTTCATAGTCTTAGTACTGTGCTTAGCTGGGTAGTGTCATCAGCGTACTGTGCTAGCTGTATCGTTGGATAGATTGGCTGTGGGGTGTCCGAGGTGTAGAGGATGTACAGTAGTCCTGAGATGGCACTTCCTTGTGGTGTGCCTGCATGGAGTGTTAAGGGGGCTGAAAGGGTGCTGTTTATTTTTATCTGGGTTGTCCTATTGTGGAGGAAGCTTGCTGCCCATCTTGTGATTTGTGGTGGGATGCCTATTGTTGTCATCTTGTACAGCAGGCCATTTGTCCAGCAACAGTCAAACGCTGCCTGTATATCAAGGAAAACGCTGATTGTTGTGAAGCCTTTGTTGATGTTCTGGATTGCAGGTATCACTCGTACCTGCTGGTCTTGTATAGTGACAGATGTTTTGTATCCAGCTTGGGTGGTTGGTCTTAGAGTGTGCTCTTCTATATAATCTTGTAGTCGCTTTACTTTTATTTTCTCAAATACTTTGGTTAGGGTCACTGTTAGTGATATGGGGCAGTAGTTCTCATGGTTGGTGTTTGGTTTCCCTGGTTCTCTAGCAGAATCATGTGTGCTTCCTTCTATGCTTTCAGATGGTAGGCATGTTTTAGTATCAAGTTGTATAAGAATATTATTTTGTCATTCATTTCTCGGGGGAGGTTCTTCAGCATCTGGTATGTGATGATGTCAGCTCCTGGGGTGGTGTTTCCTTGGTGTCTTACTGTGTTTATGTAGTCGTTCCATGTGATTGGCTTTTCAGTTTCATCATCAGGGTTCAATTCTTCGGTCTGCATTTGTGGTTGGTGTAGTTTTGGATTATTCTTGATGTATCTATTGGCATTGTTAAGGTAGGTTTTCGTGAAGTTCGGTATTCTGGTGTTTTGAAGGTATTGGAATAGTGTTTATGGAAAATTTTCAGGTGTTTCTCTGTGGAGCTGATGGTCTTGTGGTTGACTTGGATTGGGTACATAAATTGTGTCTTTTTTCCGTACTGTCTTTATGAAGTGCCAAAACTTCTGGGGCTCTGCAGTCCTGGCTGTTGTGATAGTTGTAATGGTGTTTTTCCACATGATGTCATTATGTGCTCTTATTTCTTGCTGTACTTGGTTATGAAGGTGGTTCAGCATCTGTCAGGTTCGTCATGGGTTTTTATGTATTCTCTGTGGGCATGGCGTTTCCTCTTTATTAGCTGGATTATTTGTTTTTGCAGTGGTTTGCTGTAACTATTGAATGTCTTTGTTTTTTGCAGTATGGTGGAGTTTCTTGCTTGGACGATTTCATCTGTTATTTCTATGGTGAGGTCATCTACTTGTTGCGTGGTTATTTGTATTGTTTCATGTTTTTTTGTATCTGCTCAGTGAACTTCTTCCAGTATGCATTTGTGTTTTCACAGGGTTTTTTGTCTCTGTGTTGCATGCTTTTGTCAATATTGTAGTAATGATCAGCAAGTGATCTGAGGTGATTGGGGGTTGATTTTGACATGTTGGAATCTTGTTGAGTAGTCTTGGTGTGACTAAGATCTTGTCCGGTGACGGTTGCTTATTTCTCCAGCTGATCCGGGTAAATACAAGATTCTTAATGTTTCGTTCAACAGTGTTTTTAGCAGTTTCCCGTTACAGTTGTGGTTCGCATTGAGGTCTCCAGTGATTATTAGCTTGTTATATTGTTTATTCAGGTATTTGATTAGGTTGCACTGGAGTTCGTCTCTTGTGTATATTGTAACAATGTAATATTCCATTCTTTGTATTGTAATCCCGATAACAAAGGCCTCCTCCTGGGCGTGGTCTTGGGGCATTCCGACCAATTCCGGGTTTACCTCTGGTGTTGCGAGGATGGCCATGCCCCCTCCAGGTGCATCTAGCCTATCTTTTCTGAAGCATGTGTATGGGCATTGCTCATATCATTTATATTGATTCAGTTTGGTCTCATTCAGTGTTATGATATCTGGGTGTATGTTGTGAATTAATTGAAGTTCTTCTCTCTTGTTTCCTAGTCCATTTATGTTCAAATATAGTAGTTTTAAATTATGATGTGTCTCACGTATTATGTTGCTCATGGTTGGTTTTCTTCATTTGCTGTGACAGTATTCTATGTTTGCCACATTGCTTCTCCGGTATGTGGTGTTGCTTTAGTTATTATTACTGCTAGTTGTCCACCTATTCTGTATGAGTTGATGTTTTTATTCATATTTGTTTTGTGGTGTCTGAAAGGTGCTTCAGCATTTTCTGGCAGAGTTCTGGGGCAGTGACTTCATAAGCGGCCATTGTTACTATTTTTAGCAGTCTTTCCGTGAGGTTTTCAATGACATTTTCTATATAGTTTAGTGTGTCGGTTTGTATTTTTCCAACCTGATGTTGCATCTTCCCTAGATTTTCTTTTGAGTTAGCAGTTATGTCTTTCAGCTTTTGGGTGGTTTCTTCTGCTGTTAATTTCTTTTTTTCTTCCGGGATATGGCTGACTTGTAGCTGAGACCACTCTTCTAGCGTGTTCTTGGTTGGCATTGGTAGGTTGTTGTGTGGAAAGATCTTGGTGTCAGCAACTTCGTTGATCTTCGTTGGTGGTTGGCGGGGGTATTTTGGGCACCTCACTTGGCCATTGTAGTGGCCAGCTGTAT
Organism: Tenodera sinensis; assembly: GCA_030765045.1. Taxonomy (NCBI): domain Eukaryota; kingdom Metazoa; phylum Arthropoda; class Insecta; order Mantodea; family Mantidae; genus Tenodera; species Tenodera sinensis. Next base: position 71,420,496 of record CM060968.1, read on the forward strand.
CGCATATGTTACAGAATAGTTCATTCATGGGATTTTTTTTTGTGGTCACATTGCCACATGTATTTGGTTGCACGTATTTGGTAGGACCAGTAGATTGCGGTGCGTCAGTAGGTAGAGTAAGGTGGGTCGCTCCTTGATTATTCTTGCTGGGTTTGCAGCTGTCTCCTGTGTTCTCGATGATCTGCATTCAAAGAACTTCTTTCTTGCTGGAGATTGCTGGGTCATTTGCCAGTGTCCTGTTACTTAACGCTGAATGCTGTAGTCTTCTTCTCAGTTGATGTTTCTTTTTCGAGGACCCTCAGCCTTATACGTAACACAGGAGGGCAATAGAGTCCCATCAGTTGCAGCTGTGAACATGAAAAAGTGTTTGATTTAGTGGAATCAACCATTCGTTTGGAATGTCAGCTATCTCTTCTAACTATAATTTTGTGCCTCCATGGATTGTTTCATCGTAGTTTAAAATTAAGTGGGACTGTACACCATTCAGTGACACACTGAGTTCATCAAAGTATTTCTAAAATCACAATAAAGGTTACCTGAAGTACTAAATTTCCCCTGAAATTTATGCTCTCCACTTGTGTGCTATATCAGAAATTAAGTAAAATTATTATATATTAAATACAAGGAGACAAACACCAAACAGGGAATAAATAAGAAAATGTCCAAGTATTTGTTCAATAAGTGGCTCCATAATCGAAGACAACTGACCAGCAGGTGCTGCAGTATATGCTCAGGCAGAAGCTGTAAAGCAAGTCATTCACTTAGGTGGCATTCCCCACTGCCACCTAACTTTGGGACCACCAAAACAAACTGGTAGCAAGGAAATGCTTGTGTCACACATAGAACCTTCATGTTATCAACACAAAAGTTTAAACATTCCATTAGAAAACAAAATTTAGCTCACAATTCTTACAAATAACCTGGAGACTCAGTTAATCACAGGTACTCTATTTGGCAATTTTCACCATTTTGCCTCCCCATAAATGAGATAATTATTGTTGCTCTACTGCAAAATATTAAACAGGATTTGAATTAATTGGGGGGGGGGGGGATTTCTCCCTCTCATGAAATAATTTCCCTGACTCATCAAAGAAAATATTTTTCACCATGAAAGTATTTTTTTCATTTTACTGTATTTACTATTACTGCTCTTTGAAAATACAAGACACTTTCAATGCAGGCTGTATATGGTACGAGTGCAAGCTGTGAGTATGCAAAAGTACTACTAGTATATTGCAAGTAAGCTAAACAATAAACAATTCTCTGGTTGATTACTTGAGTAGACATTCGAGGTCACAATTCCAGCAATGATGATTGTAGCTTACAGTATGCGGTTCAATTTCTTGTACATCACTGTTCTAGCATTCATCAGCATGAATAAATTTGTGATAAGCAAGCAAAAAGTTACAGAAAGTAATGGCAGTGATGTATTGCAGTTTGAACCTCAAGCTTCAACTTAAAATATTACAGCTTCTCAGGTAAAAACTACAGCACTGGAAGTAACATGTATTAGTGAAAACAGTGATAGTAAGTAGATTACACCATCCTGGGGATATATAGACAAAACCAGATTTTAAAAATGAAAAACAAATTGCCCCTGACTTTCATCAAACAGTTTTGAAATACTCAGAAATACAAAATCAAGGTGCTCTTAAAGACAGTAAAATGCATATTGCTGCTGCTACATTTTATGTATATAGCACACCAATGCTACTGCTACTGATATTATTACTATTATTGCCATAAATATAAGGCAAATGTAAGTCCTTCCCCCTTGTCAGAAAGTCTGATTTAAACACTGACATTAAATTATTATTTATTTATACCAACAAACTTACTGTTGGTGTTTTTAAACACACAAGCCGTGTGTGGGCAAAGTTTGAGAGGTAGAACTGGAACTTAAAAATTCAATGCCACAACTGGGATTTGAACCACAGACCTTCCGCTTCTCAAACCAGTTCATCTTTCTCCTGGTAAACCACAAAGGCAATCTCACATCAGAGACAAATTACCCCAATGGTGACTTACTATTGTAAGTACTTTATATCCCAGGATTAAATAACCTTCAGGAGAAATATGAACTGGTTTGAGAATTTAATGCCATTCTGGCAGTTTGTCACAATAGCTCAGTGGTAGAGCAGCCACCCGGTAGCGGAAGGTCTGTGGTTCAAATCCCAGTTGTGGCATTGAATTTTTAAGTCCCAGTTCTGCCTCTCAAACTTACATTAAATTTTATTTCATTTGACAGTTGAGAAGTTTGATTATTTGAGGACAGAAATACTGTCTCAGCAAGCAAGCACCAAGTGCAGTATGCAACATATTTGAATCCTACTTTAATCTGGAGTCCATGGAACAATTATTTGGAACAATAAATAGTGTGTAACATTTGAGAGGTAGAAATGGGACTGAAAAATTCAATGCCACAGCTGGGATTTGAACCACAGACCCTCCGTGGGTGCTCTAACCACAGTAGCTTAATGGTCAGAGCACCCAGAGAGAGCCTATGCTTCAAATCCCAGCTGTGGCATTGAATTTTTCAATTCTGATTCTACCTCTCACAGCTTGTGCTTAAAACCACCATCAGTAAGTTTGTTGGCATAAATAAATAATAACTGAATATATTGTTAGATAACGCTGGATTTCTGACAATGAAGTCATTAATCCTCTTGCTCTCCAATATAAAGAGAGCAATAGCAGTAATAGTAACCGCTTTTCAGAGAGCACCATGTTTTTATGTTTTGGCGGTTACATCGCTCTCTCACAACCCCCAGAATGTCTGGAGGACCACACCTGTCATTGGTTTACGGGTCTCACCGACCTGATAGGGAGAATTATCAAAATAAATTCACCGACCATATCCTCTGATTAACAATCAGAGGAAGTATTACATGCCATGACAGGTCAGCATGTTAGGGGTTAAGACTTTATAGAGAAATGGAGAGGTTGGAAAAATAAAGACTCCCTAGCCCTCAGGAACCCTAATAGCATCGGGGTCGGAAGAGAACAAGAGATGACCAAGGTAAGGTCAGATAGAAAAGTTACAGTGAGGAGCAAAACACCAGTAAGTGTAAGCAATGTTCTGCTCAGCTTGGGTACCTTGTGGTCGCTATTCACATATCCCCTAGACGGAGACCCCTGAGTCAATAACTGAATATATAAAAGCAACTAAAAACCTTCACAATGATCAGGACATCACTATATATAATGCTTCTCCTTTTAATCTTAATAACTTATGTGCTTCTTTAATTTTCAGGAGTGTTAATTTTGTGAGAATAGAGAAGGATAAAGAAGAAGAAGTGAACTACGTCCACATGGAGGATCCTACTGCAGCTGAGATCACTTTTGTACCTGCCCCATGTCCCAAAAAGGATGTGTTATACATCGGCTGTTCTGACCTTGGTATGTTGCTTTTCACTTTCTCTACTATGCACTTAACTGTAAGCAGAGGAAGTATTGTATTCCACTCCATAATTTTATACCAAGATTTCAACTAAAGTGCTTGTTTTGAGGCATTGCAGCCAAGGCATGGAAAAACATAGCCCGCAGCCCTCTTTGGAAATTAGTAAATTTAATGCGCAGTCAATTACTGGCTATTAGACTATTGTTTTAATTGTGATGCAAAGAATAATTTTTCCTTAGGATCTTGTGGAAAAGATACTCGATTATTTCATAGCGCCTTTGATACAAATGAGCTTGCCACTGATGTTACTCACATTTTTAATGGAAATAAGGAATGCATTATTTTTAATTGTAATCACTGTCACAAATGAAGGCAGTTGTGAAGAAGTCAAATATCCAACAACATAACAGTCACATGTTTTCTAGCCAATCAGGCATAGTCTGTTTCAGAGCATGTGTGAGAGTACTTGCCTACAGTCTAACAGTGAAATTAAATAATTCTGAGCAATAAGTCCATTCCATTATATGACAGAAAGTTTGTTAAGAGTTCTGATGATGGCAGAAGCAAAAAAACATTGTGTTATTCACAGTCAAACCAGGAAATCGTGTACAATGTGTACAAATACTTCCTGAGAAAGATGGGAAACAGTTGCAACACAGCAATTCTCCTATTACCCCTACCTGCACATTATCTGTCATTTACCACCATCCTTTCTGAAGACAATAGTTCCATACTGACAGTTATAAATGTTTAATTTCTTGTCACCAACAGTGGTTCCGTTCCACAATGAAAGTTATAGATTTTTATTTTTGTACAAATTTTTACAGATGCCGTCTATGAGAGTTCTTACTGACAGAGATTGTAAACAGAAAACCTGTAAGATGATTATGTAATAAAATCAATAATTTTTATTTAGCACAAATTAATAGTTATCTTCAAAAAATACAGTTGTTGACTATGAATAATGAATTAATATTGTTTGATCACAAAGTTCCAATATGCATCTCCCTGAAAAAGCATATGTGCTAATGTCCATGTCCCATGTGTGTGTGTGTATGTGTGTGTGCGTGCATGCATGTGTGTGTGTGTGTGTGTGTGTGTGTGTGTGTGTGTGTGTGTGTGTGTGTGTGTGTGTGTGTGTGTGTGTGTGTGAGAGAGAGAGAGAGAGAAAGAGAACAGCATAACTCAAAAACAAAGAGTCTGACAAATATTAAACTCAGTTTTGTATTTTCCGAAGATGTAACACAAAGCTTTACAAGAAAGTCCTGCCAACCCAAACCACTCTCTACATAGAAAATGTTTTGTTACATTTTACTTTTTCAAAAATGGTCTTAACAATTTTTATTGAGGTATTTTTATCACAAATAACATGTATATCTTGAATTTTTGTGGAATAGCCTATAAGTCCTCTTCATTCTAAATGTATTTTGTGTAATTTGTAAACTGTAAGAAATGTACAAAATATTTACTATACAAATATTGTGGATTTTCAGTCTCACTCTATCCTTTCCAATCCTGTTCTACACGCGGCATTATGTGGAAGAACATTAATTACATTGATTCACCTTATTATGTATTTTTTTAAAGCATAAATTTTATGCCAAATAAAAAGTATTATGGCACTCACCATTTCCAACATATTTTTGGTTATTGGTTTGAATTTTCAAATACTTAAAACCTTTTCTCAAGCAAAAAATTGCTATTAATTTTTTTGCTCTGGTGAGTAAGGAGAATAGGATTTTTCAAAGCTATCACATAGGATTTGACTATTGCTCAAGGAATGATTCAGTAAAAGATATATGATTCTCATTGCAGTGGGACACAGCATAAAAAGTGACAATTACGCAATGAAATACAATATGCAAGAAATGTGTAAATGTGTAATGAAGGCTTATTGCATTTACAAGAAACAAATAAAACAGTAACTTTTGGTAGGAGTGGTTTGTATGAGTGAATAGAAAAAGTTTGTGAACTTAACACATCAGATTTTTCTAAGACAAATCATCTTTTACTTTTAAATTGTAAAAATGTATGGACATAAAAATGTTAATCATTAGACAAAATACATTTGCTTATTTCTATAGGTTTCCTTATAAGACATATTTATTGTGCATTTGCTTTAAATTGAAACATGCAAAGTAGAGAGAAATAGCACTATATTCCATGTGCCGGTTGGTAATCCTTAACTACCTAATCTTGAAAACCTTTACTATTTAAAATCTGAATTCCAAAGGTTTTCCTTGTTTTCCAATATCTGCCTGTAAGAATACGAAAGCCAGCAAAACAACAAGACTAAATACCCAGTCTAGTGTGGAGGTGGTTCACCGCTCCGATTGGAATCTGTGTTTTCTGAGTCGGTTGATTTCCAATTTTAAGGCTGGTTTCCAAGATGGACTAAACATTGTTTTCCACTCGGTATACTGGCTGACAGTACTAGTCCCTTCACTCTTGCTAGTCATTCATCCTGAAGATGGGAGAGATGTACACTCCCGAAACGTCGATGTCGTTTCATCACTACACCTGGCTCGAAGCCCGAGAGCATCTTGAATATAATTATTGTGTAGTTATCACAGTTAGAGCAAGTGGTATACTAATTCCCCATCTCTCCTATTATGCAAGTGGGCAAGTCTCTGCTATTGCACATCTAAGCTTCAGGAGTGGGGGAATGCCACAACAATCTAGACAGGCTGTAACTGACAGGGTTTTTCAGCACTCTGACTGTCATTAATGCACCCCCCTCTTAGGTTGGTCAGGTAACGGAAACAGTCACGTTTCAAGTTAAACCTCAGGTACTGTATTTGTTATGTGTTTTACTTGAAAGGACATATTTGAAAAGATATCAGAATTCTTCAGTAAAAGATATATGATTCTCATTGCAGAATGTGGGACACAGACTTTGAGAGGAAGTCCAGGAATCCAAGGGTTAGGCAAGATGGCAGCACATGGAGATTGGCCATGGCATGCAGCTCTGTTTAAGGATGGCGTTCATGTGTGTGATGGAACACTGGTTTCTTCAGAATGGCTAATTACAACAGCTTCTTGCTTCCAAGGGTAAGAGTGTGAAGTTTGTGATGGCTGGTATTGTTAAATATAAGAAGAGATATATAATGTATATTGTCTGTATAGTCATAATTGTAGGTCATTCACTGCAATGCTTATAAAATAAATTATTCATTAATTCAGATTTAATGCATATTTCAGTGGTATATATCTTATATATAATCCACATTGTATTATGGCCTTGTTGTTTTGGGGTCTGCTGCATAAATAAATATGCTCTTTACATTACAAAAGAAAATATTTGGTGCATGCTAAATCTAAACAGTATTTCAAAGGACTTGATATTCTAAGTTTACCCTCTTTTTATATGTTACGAGGGTTGTTCAAATGAAAAGGTACAAAACGTCTTAACAACCAAACCGGTTTAAATTTGAATATGCTGCTTTGGCATAACATAGTGAGACATCTAGGGACACGAATGTAGTGTCCAGCCTGGTTGTGTGCATACGCAGGTGCCCACACATGACGCAGGAGGGAAGCAAGTAGTTGTGTGTTCTGTCCAATTGACGTGGCAGTGCGTGTGAGGACATGATGGCGTTCACATTGCAAAATTTGACAATTGAGGAACAGCAAAGTGTTATCAGATTTCTGACTGCGGAAGGTGTTATACCGGCCAATATTCATTGCCGCATGATGGCTGTATATGGGAGAGACTGTGAGTCTGACAAGTCAGTGAGAAAGTGAAGTGCCGTTTTCGTGACATCCGGGAATGTTTGAGTGATGCCCTAGACCAGGCCAAGCAAACCCGGTAATCACAGCCAAACTCATCAACTAGGTGAACGACCTGGTGAGAAATGATCGGTGTGTCGATGCGAATGTTGGCAGTGATGGTACGGGCCAGTGTTGGAACATTGTGGACAACTATGCACGACAAGTTGGGTTACCAGAAGGTGTGTGTGCAGTGGGTTCTGAAGAAGCTCAGCAAACCACAAAAGGAATTGCGTATGGGGCTAGCACTGCAACACCTGTTCCGGTATCATGAAGACCCTGCTTCCCTAGAGCGGATTGTCACTGGTGATGAGAGCTAGTGCCATCGCTTTGAGCCAGAGACAAAGTGGGACAGCATGCAATGGAAGCATGCGTTGTCACCTCCCCCTAAAAATTCAAGACTGTGCACTCAGCAGGCTAGGTGATGCTCACCATCTTTTTCGACATCCAAGGCCTGATACTCATCGAATGCCTTGAGCATGGAAAAACCATTAACAGTGACATGTACTGTGAGACACTGCATAGCCTATGCAAGTCCACCAAGAGCAAATGGCCTGGGCTGCTCACAAAGGAAGTGATTCTGCTCCAAGATAACGTGCGTCGACATGTCTCCAGGGTCACACAAAGTATACTGGCCAAGTTCAAGTGGGAGCAGCTTGAGCATTTGCCTTACGACCCGGACATGTCGCCCTGTGACTTCCATCTGTTTGGTCCACTAAAAAAAAAAAACATCTCAAAGGGAAGTGTCTCAACTCAGAGGACGAACTGTAGCATACAGTAGAGGACTGGATCTTGTCACAGCCACATCAATTCTGGGAACAGGGAATCCTTCAGCTCGTTAAACAGTGGGATAGTTGTGCTCAGGCCTCTGGTGATTACTTTTGAAGAAAGACTTCAATTATACCCACAGTGTCACTTCGTAACTTTTCATTTGAACACGGCTCGTAGAAACAGTATGTCTCAATATCCTTTGCTTCCATACAAATAGTACCATACATAACCAGGAATAATGCCAGTCTGGGTGGCTCAGTTGGTTAGCCAATGGCCTACTGATCCTAAGGTTGCAGGTTCAAACCTGGACCAGACTGATGGTTTTTAAGTGTGCTGCTTAAAAGCAACAGTCCCATGTCAGTATATTTACTGGCATGTAAAAACTCCTGTGGGATGAAATTCCAGCACACCAGCAGTGCTAATATGATCCTGGCAATTGTCAGCATCATTAACACACAAAATATTTTTTTTATCAAGAATTGTAGTAATAAAATAACTTAAAAATTCCCAGAAGAGCAAAAAGAAAAAAAAAAAAGAAGAAAAGAAAAGTAAATTCATTATTGCATATGGGTATGATTGGTTGGTATCTAATGTTAAACACTTGATAATGAAACAATACATTTTCTTGTACTGCAGTATTTAGCTGATAGGTTGTAATCTTCTGTAAAAGTCGGGCAATGTAGAAGATGATCACGATCCATAAAGGAGTATATAGGAGAGCATATAGGAGTCTCTGCTATGCCAAATCTGTATAAGTATTGTTATAAACAGCCATGTCCCATTAGTAGTCTGAAGGTTGCTATTGCATATTTTCTTGGTAATGTAGAAATATTGCAATCTTGTAATTTTTTCCATTGTTTTCCAGACATGGGTATAATCTCTATAAGTTAGCCACCAATGGAATAACCAAAATAACAAGGCCAAGTAAATAAGCTAAGAAGTTTTTGATTAAACACTCTTTCTATAGTCATATTTTGTAATTTTATATTACTGATGTAAGTAATATATCTGAAATAATATTATATATGTAGGCATAATGTTAATCTTAAACTGTTTAGTATTAGAGCTTTATTTGGTAGTTATGTTAGTGATAATTAGGGCAGCGACATTGGAGTCATGTTTGGGAAAGGTGCCCAGTAGTCTACTGTTTACCACAAGAGGGTTACCTGTAAGTGTGTCACAGTATATTGCCACATGTGAATACCATTCTACAAATTTTGATGCCGTTAAACTCGTGGTGCAGATGTTTTATAATAACGCCATAGCGGATAGAAGAGAAAGTGTGAGCTCTCCCGCTAGTTCACTGCATGATCCGTGGTCCCGTGGCAACTGACTGAAACTGCGGTGTGGCAATCACAGTCGCCTTAAAATGCGGCCGAACTGCCTAGTATGTGATTCGGAAGTACAGACAATTTTATACGTATGCGTTGTGTGTTGTGAGTAATTAGGTACATAACTTGTGAAATTGCTTCTAATTTTGTGCATAAATGTGTGTGTTCTTCAAAACGTAAGTTTCAAGCAACATCAATAATTGATTAAAAATGCCAACTTGTTTTGTACCCGGGTGTCTTTCAGGATACACAAACTGCTCAGAAGCTAGACATTTTTTTACTCCTCCTAAAGATAAAAATCTGTTTTACAAATGAGAAAAGTCTATTCCTAGGAAAGACACTAAATTATCTGTTAAATCTAGTATTTGTGACAAACATTTTCCAGAGGACTTTTTAGTGAAAGTTGATTCATTCGTTGTGCATGGAAAACTAGTTGAAATCCCTAGAATTAAATGGCGGTTAAAGCCAGGGGCAATTCCCTGTATATTTCCTAATTTACCCAGGTACTTAACTACAGTGCACAAATCCCAAAAATCTCCACAAAACAGAGACAAAAAATTACTGAAAAAGCAATATTCAACAATCAGTAAATTACCAGATGCAGGATCCAGTCAACCAGTTCTTATTTCAAATGCACCGTCCTTCAACAATGAGGAATTCACAGAAAATAGTTCTAATTCCTCCAAGGTCACAAACACAAGTGTCAATAATGAAATTGCTACACTGAAGAAAAGAATTAGAAACCTCAATAGAAATTTAGTTAGAACTAAAATCCTGCTATCTAAAGAGAGGGCTAAATTAAAAATAGTAGAAAAGAAATTTGCTACTAATTGTTGTGAACATAAACGCAATTTAAATTATTTAAGTAAAAAACAAAAGCTGGTTCTAGATACAATGCTTAAAAAATACATAATTTGCATTATGGTTTAATTTTTCAGCGTAAAATCATGTAAGCAGATATTTCCCACTGTTCTTCGTTAATTATAATACCCATTATTGTAAAATACCATCCTATATTATGTGTCAAGGAAAGACGATGTTTCAAAACAGTATTTCCAATATTCCTGCTTACGATTTTAGGTATTTAAAATGCTAACTGATAATATGAAACCCATTTTCACCATGCATTCGTGAACTAAAGTCAAGCGACCACGACACCAGTGCCATCTTGCGAGCGAACCATAGTAACTCCCGAAGAGCTCACACTATCTCTTCTATCCGCTATGATAACACTGAAACTGCAATACATACAGCCCAAACCCTTTTATATGTCCTTGATATTAAACCTCAATTGACATACATTACCTCAAATTTTGGATTTCTTCCCACTGCAATTCAAGCGTCTGGAGAAGAATGGTAAAACAAATGACCATGATGAAAGGAGTTATTGACAAGCTGAATGCTCTGGAACATAGCATGAGAAAAAGAATAGCTGTGAAACTGCGAAATCTTTTATAGAAAAGTGAGAATACCATAAACTGTGTAACCTTGCCAATGTAATTCAATCAAAAACAGTGCTTTAAGATACCCAGATGTAGACAGAAAGTGGTAATAAATTTTACATATTCACCTGTGAAATGCAGCTTTTCTGCCATTTTCACTTAAAAACCTGAAAATGTGGACTGTAATTCTTTGCTACAAAGAGACATAGAAGTTTATCCATACAGAGTGAATTAACATTTGCATTCATTATTTAATAAAGATGTTTCAGTTATATAAGTTAGCAGAAACGCTATAAATAGTTCTGCAGAAATAAAGTAAATATTCACGAGAAATGAGTAATTCTTCTTGTAGTCATTTGGACACTATGCACGGTGTCAGTGCCAGTGCCAGTCTTTATTGCTACACCCTGGACCGTCTTATTCTATATGCTTTCCTTACGTTGCGACTCCAATGCCACAGTTCTAGTGATAATAATGATCTGACGAAGCTATGAAATTTTAAAAGAGGCACACGCACACATGCAACACACACAGAAAATGAATCACCCAAATAACAATTGTGTAAATTTGTCCTATCTCATAAGTACTCTTATTAAACTAGCTATTAATTTTCACTTCATGTATTTGATACAGGCAGCCAAAAGCCCAGTGGGTAGCACGACTAGGCAGTATTCGACTTTCTGGTGAATCCCCTTGGCAGCAAGAACGTGCTGTTGTTGGTATGGTGAAATCTCCAGTAGAGGGAAGCACTGTAGTAATGGTAAAGCTAGAGGAGCCTGTTTTTATGTCTGACTTTGTTCATCCAATATGTTTACCTGAAGAAGGTTCAAGTCCTAGCAACTTCACTAACTGCAACACATTGGGATGGGCTAGAAACAGTAAGTTGAGTTTGTTTTGTGCTTAAATCATTAAATATATGTATTTAAGAAAGCTAAGCCTAAGATAATTTAGTTTCTATTATTTTATCTTGTTGTTATTAGCTTAATTTGAAACATTAACTGAAGAAGCAACATATGTCCACCAAAACATACCTTCTTAAGAAAAGACAGTTTCAAGTCAATGTGGACTTAGAAAAAAAGCCATTTTTTTAATTATTTCATTTGTAGAGCCTCCTTTATCTTCTGTGATCATATTGGAGGCTTTGACCTGAGAAACAATTTAGCAATGGTATTTTTACTCTATAAACTGTTAAGTTTTCTTCCTTTTTATTAATCTTTACTCAGATTCACTCCCACATTCATTAAGGAAAATTGAGGTATTAACAGTTAAGCAACAGAATCTAAAATAAGAACAAATTAGGAACTAAAAGCTTCACTTATCTTATTAATATTGCAAGTTGTTCCAACTTATTATTATTAATTATTTGGAGAGCTTTGAAAATAAATTGGACACAACTTGAAACTAGTCATAATACTCTCAAGTTAATTTGTGCTTATTATTAAAAACTAAAATAATCAAGTTGGGAACAAAATAAAAGGTTGAAAACTCTACTGTTGCCAGTTTTATTTAAAACTTAGAAATAGTTTTTATTTTCATTAGATTAGATTTGAAGAACTGTTTTTGTAGCTATTTGCTGGATGTCATCTATCCCTCTCAAACATCATAGTGCAGAGTGCATCATTCACAAAATAACTCATTACTTACATCTTTGTACCTAGGTATAAGACTAAGGTATCATAGAGCGCAGAGGGAAAAATTATACCTTTTCCTGCACGTGCTACTCACGTTGGGTTATTGACAAAATGTGAACACACACCTATTTCACGCTTCGATGTGCTATAGTGCCTAAACTATGCATTTCTGGACAGGGATTCCTTCTTGAAAACTGATCAGGTTTTCTTCTGATACAACATACTAAGTTTTGTTTTATAAGTATATGAGTCGACCTATAGACACTTATAGTGCCACACATAATTTTGTCCAGATGCATTTCAAAGACCAGTGTCTTCATTCTCAACAGTTTCTTGACTGGTGGTTGAAACTGTTGAGAATGAAGACGCTGGTCTTCGAAACACGTCCGGACAAAAATAAGTGTAAGTGAAGCTATAACTGTCTATAAGTCAACTCATATACTTCTAAAACATTTGAAAAGTCTCACTGTCTATATCACTTCGTATATATTAAGTGGAATACTAAGTGTTGTCTGTAGTTTCTGGGGACACCTTCTATATGGTTATACTGCCATTCACAGCTTGTTACCGGAAGTAATCTATACTTAGCCAGCTGAGGGTCAAATGGCCACTCATTAATCCTTACAGTCAGTCCCTAGCTCAGTTTCTTGAGTGCCACTTTAGGGGAAGAAGGTAAGGTGTGAAGAGCTGCTTAGGTTGATTAGAAGGTGCATTGTAAACATCAGACAATAAGCAGTGAGGTTTCTAAAGAGAAATTGGAATGGCATCCATGAATTCAGTTAAACTTTTACAGCTATAACCTAAGAACTGTTACACTTGCAAGATAATTTCTTTCATATATTTGTAAATGATTTGTTCCTAGAATACTATTCTGCAGAATTAGGCATGAAATCGTGGATTACTATATATTTTGCCAATTCCTGCACCTTGATGTTTTAATGAAATGGACTGAATTTGGAAAATACAAATGCTTGCTTTTGTTTCATGGTATCCATTACTCACAGTTCTATAGTCGAGCATTGTTTTGTATTTGAAAGTATACCTTCAAATTTAAATTTGCAACTTATTTAAATAAATTTTTAATACTCAAGTAAAGAATATGTTATATCTATTTGCATGCTATATCTTCTGTTTTACCTAGCTGAAATTCTTGCTTGGAAGAGGATGAGGAGAGATTGTGCATGATAAGTAATTCAACTCAGTAATGGACATAGAAAAAACCATAAACATAATATTGAGAAATCACACATACTATGGATAAGCGTCATTTCTCTTTATATCAGTATAAGCACAAAACGTGACAGATTTTTTTCTTTGCTCTCATTTTGATGATGAAAGTATTTATTTATGTAGATCATGAAAACCATAATTAGTTTGTAAAAATAGTGGACATGCACAATAGTCAATAGTATAATTCTTTTATTCTTTATTAATGGGTTTTTGTAGACATGTTCTTAATATAAGATCAAATCAATTTTCAGGAGATCAGCTTCAGAGGGTGCAGATCACAATGAGTGCAATGGAGCAGTGTGAGAACATCAGCATCCCCACTGTTAACAGCTTCTGTACCAAGTCTGCTTATTTGACAGATGACTGCAGTGTAAGTTGTTCATCTAGATAATGAAATTGAGTTTTTATTTATGGGTGCTCTTTAGCTGCTTTGGTTCTCAGTGCCCATTCTGTATTGGCTTTGTTTACATTGGGTTTTCTTTATAAACTTTAAATTCACACTCTCAGTCATACTTCCGACTCTAAGGAGGATTGGCAACAATCCTGGCTAAAGAAACATTCCCACCCTCCAGCTGGGAATTGAATTTGGAACCTCTGGATTTGGAAGCTAGTATACTAACCACCACACTACAGAAGCAGTCCTATACATACTTCAGTAGTCTTATAAGCATATTTTTTACTTTCTCTAATATTTACCTATAATAAGTAGAGGAAATATTGCACTTAAACTAAAATCTTGATACTGAGTTTTCACCAAAAATACATGTTTTGAGACCACTAATTCCAAACAAATTAATTTTAAAAAACAGTGCATGCATCGCTCAAAAGCAAAAATTCAATTAAATACCAAACTTGGTATTTATTTATGTTCACCGTTTTCGAGGGTGTGACATGAAGATTTTTAAGAGAGTTCTCCAACCTGAACTCCCTTATATGGAAAATCATTATTTTTTCAAAACTGGCTCTAACAAATTTCATATGTTTTAAGATATCTGCATCAAAAATGAAATGCATATCTTGAATATTCTGGGAATAGCTTATGAAGTCCTCTTCATTCTGAATTACTTTTGTATAACAGGTAAACCATAAGAAATAGACAAAACCTTACTGCTCAAAAACATTTAGATGTTGTTAAAATATATGGTTTACAAAGTCTTCTCGAATATACTTTTTTGAGAAGTTAACTTGTTCAGAAATATTCCTAGTTGTTGATTTGAATTTTCAAATACTTAAATATTTCTCAACTGGGAAGTTGCTATTTCTTTTCATATCAGGAATCAGTGCTGAATGTTGTACTGTTTACTATAGCAATTAATTTGATTTGAAAATTTGTTCCTCATGCCTATTAGTAGATGACTTCACCATCTATTGTACATCTCAGTATATGCCATTTTTGGGACATTATTTAGATAATCTTTGATGATGGAGCTTTCATTTCTCAACTGAGAAGTCAGTCTGTGTTAACTTTTGATGCTGTATGAGACAATTACAATCTTCACTCCAATTTGGTCCAGATTTACTCCCATTCGCACATGAGACAAGTTTCCTGGTGTTGACCTTGGACAGGAAGCTTAACTGGTCATTGTGCAGCTGAAAGCACAATGTGACAATTCTCTGAATATCTTCTTTCTTGGAAGTTTGAAAACAGTGTTATAATAATCAATTTAACCAAAAAGGTGAATCAATTAATAACACTACATGACACTTATAATTTACCGAAACATGTTTCAGAGGCTGACTTTCCTCCATTATTTATCAACTGGTCATATTTGTTCCCACGTGCACAGCTCTTGTTTTCGCATTACGTGTTTGAGGAGCTTCGGTTCTGGCTTTATGTTGATTTTTTGTCCAAAAATGATTGGCAACTGCTGATTTTTCCAACTGTTTGTTTTTTTTTACGTTTCTAAAGAGTTCCCTGGATCTTATTTCTAAATTTCTTTTGGTTTTTCCTATATACACTTCATTACAGTCACTGTATTCAATTTAGTATATGCCACATTTTTTATTGGGTAGGATGGCATCCTGGATGTTTGAGTTATTTCGATTTTTTTATGGAGTATTGGTTCACTGGTGCTAGCTGAATGTTATGTTCTTTTCAGCTAGCACCAGTGAATCACTACTCCATAAAAAATATACTGAACTCAAACACCAAGGATGCCATCCCACCCAATAAAAAATCTGGCATATACCAAATTGAATGCAGTGACTGTAATGAAGTGTATATAGGAAAAACCAAAAGAAATTTAGAAATAAGATCCAGGGAACTCTTTAGAAACCGAAAAAAAACAAACAGTTGGAAAAATCAGCAGTTGCCAATCATTTTTGGACAAAAAATCAACATAAAGCCAGAACCGAAACTCCTCAAACACGTAACAGGAAAACAAGAGTTGTTCATGTGGGAACAAATCTTTATTTTGAAAAATAGAAGCAGAGTATTCAATTTTGACATCTCCCAGAAGGATATCTTCAGCAAGTTCCTTGAACCACCACCAGAGAAGACCTCAGAGGAACATCACCATCCACACCAGGAAGGACCAGTTGATGTCCAGTTGATAGTGGAGGAAAGTCAGTCTCCAAAACTTGTGGTAAATTATAAGCAAGTGTTGTGTAGTGTTATTAATCGACTCACCTTTTTGGTTTAGATTAATTCTCTGAATATTTTGCAGATACAAAGTGGCAGATTGTGGGGAGTGGATCAGACAGTTCTGCTGTGACTGTATCACACATGCAATTGTCTCCACCGATAATGAACGATACTTATGCATATCTCTTGAGATGTTGCACTCCTGTTGCCATCCATATGGCCTGTAGTGTTTTCTCAACATTGACGACACGATATAGCTGCCAACATTTCTCCAAGTATCACACAACCCACTTAGACAGATATTTCTGTTAATCTCATACCAAAGGGATGATTTTCTTTCTTTGTTTTCTCCAGGAAGAAGAGTTTGCTGGCAGCCCACTACTTTGTTTGCAGCCCGATGGGAAAGCTTGGACACTGGTTGGATTAAGTAATTGGAGGATAGCATGCTCAAAAGTTGGAGTGGAACGTCCAAGATTATATGATAAAATCACCTCAAATATAGAATGGATTCACAAAACTATGAGTGCTATTTCATGATGGCAGATGGAGAAAGCTTTGTAGACTGATAAGACTTGCAGGATTGATATCCAATGTGCAACAGGATACTACACTTTGTGATACATATTACCTGAACATTTTATTGATATCTATATAAATGTCATTGAAAAAGGAATATAGTGAGATAAGCTGATACTTTAATCAGTTTATTAGTAAAGAACCAAAAGTGTATTCCTTATATTTTGTGGCTAAACCTGATGCCAAAATGTACTGAAAGCTGTTTAGAAGAACAGATTTATTTTAACTTGAACATTTTGGCTGCAGATACTTGTAATAATAGATCAGAAAGTAACTGCAACAACGCTTTACTATCTGGTTAACAATTCTGCTTAAAATGTGCACGTTTATAACATGTTAGTACAGAGTAATCAGCATACAGCAGAATTATAAAGTGATCCAAATGGAGTGTGATGCTTTTTACATATTTCCTAGTAAATGTACTGCTGAAAGCAACAGGTATTACATTGTTAATTCTTGATGCTTAAAAAGGTATTTTGATAAGACTTAAATCTTCAGCACTGGTAGGATTGATGTTGAGAACAATAAAAAGAATGGCCCATACAATTAAACTGTGCCTTAAAAACCTCTGAGGTTGTAGTGGTGATACTATCATTTGTAAAGAGTGAATTTCTTGCAAGATAAAAAATATGATTGTTAAAAGTGATACAATAGAGCTTAGAGACCAGCATAAAATGAATTTGTTACATCTTCTAAGTATTCCCTTGCTGAATTAGGTACCTATTGACTATTTCAAAGACTTTGAGATAAATAATTATGCATTGTCTAAATATGTTGTTTTCTAGTGCCTTGCATCTGGCAATGTCTAAATGTCTAAATATAAAAGAGGCAAATTTGAATCATTATTTACTGTGCCTTTTGTTTAATTAAGGTTGAGAAATAAAAAAAAGTACTGTTGCTATTAAATGAACTGAAATTTCAGGTTACATGTCTATGTCCTGAAAAGAAATGTCCAAACAGAAGTCATCTTGGATCAAACAATGGTGCAGAATGGTTCACATAAAGTGGATGGTTTTTAAATTCTTCCTTGTCCTAGTTGATTGAAGGTACAAAGGTGAAATTTGTTTCTAAATGTAGAATATTATCTCTTAAGTTCACAACAAATGTTAAAAATGATACCTGAGGAAACTGCTGAAGAGAGGTTTTAAAATTGTTCCTGTGAGTGCCAAACACTTGACTGTCTCACTCATTAGACATCCTACATTTCCAAACTTTTAACTATGGCCAATATTGTGCCTCTCAACATTGTGTTCTTGAAATGTCCTCTGTGTGTCTGATTTCAACCAGAAGTAAGTTTTCCCTAGTAAACAATGAAGTAATGTACACAGAATTTTGTTCGTAACTGAAAAGGCCATAGTAACATAGGACAGACTTATCTACAAATATAACAAATATTTTACACACTATAAGCCTCACTTATCTTGGTATTTCTTGCAGTATGCATTTAATTTCAAGAACTTGCAACAAATACTAAGATAAGTGAAGCTTATAGTCTGTAAAATATTTGTTATATTTGTAGATTTGTGTTGCTTCACTGATAGCTTCAGTTTTTCATTATAGCACAGACTTTTTATCAAACTCCCAAATTTCTTATATAATAATAACAAAAGAACAACATAAGTAAAATTAAAAATGATAGTGACATATTGCAGACATCCTCATAAACTTTTTGAATTTCCCACATCGTTTCTAAGAAACCAAGTTTGAAAAGATGTAAAACATACAAAGCTATGCAATTTTGAAAACCATTAATTTTATATGAATCACTCTGCATTAGTAACAATACATGAGCTGTTGAGAAGTGAAATGGTCATCTCACTTACTGATATTTTTTATAAGAGTACAGTTTTGTGTTTCACCCACAACACACAGTGGGGGAAGGAGAAAGTAGGAAAGTGATACTGCGAGACACAAAATGGCATCCCTGACCAAACTCCCAACAGGTGATATTTGCCTGGATCAAAATGAGGCAATTTGATAAATTTTAATACTTGATCTCTATGCTTACATGCATTGATGCTATTAAACCATTATGTATAAAGAAATGTAGCAGATTATAGGATTTAATGACTACCTGCTTAAGATACCACCTTATGAAGATTGACATTTCAATCAAAATGGAAACTAGTGTCACTGAAAGAAGTTAAAATTCATGAAAACCCACATGAAAATAAATAATATTAGTTTATAAAGCATTTTAAATAATTTGTTTACATAACTTTTTTTTATCATGTTAAGACTATCCAGCAGTGCCACATGTGACACTTCTGGACTTAATAGACAACATTGTGTCTTTTGATATTAAAATTTACTGTAAGAAATAATTAACTCCTAAAAGTAACTTGTGATGTGTATCTTTTGTAAATAATGTTAAAATTATATTAAGTTTTAAAAACCAAAATGTTAATATTTTGCATCTTCAGTTTGGAAGAACCTACTAGCAGGAATTTTCGCAGGGTTTATGAGAGTAGTGAGAAAGAAGCATCTAAGGTGCACACACTGAGCGGAATGGCTCAGACGAACCATGTGTTCTGTATTTGGGAGGTTGTAGGTCCTATCCTGTGGCTGAGCTTCCTGACCCATGGATGTTTTTGGAGGTTTCCCTGGGTCGCCAGGCAAATGCTGGAAAGCATTTCCTGTCCCTCCATTTTGTTACATGAATAATTTCATTTCACCCTTTGTCCTATTAGGTTTCTTTCAGTTTTGGAAGCGTTGGTGAGTGTCACAGCAGCAGCACAACAGGGGGAACAAATGTGCTCTAGAAATCTCATTCCCGGGTTGGAAAACAAGCCACTAGTTTCTGGGCTTCCCATGAGTTGGTACAAGCCTGAAGGGGAAGGACAGCTAAGCCAACCTCTACCAGGATGCTTCTAACTGGGAAAATGTAGAGACCTTGCCACCTGCACTGTCATGGCAACGTTTTGACCACCTTTACCTCATGCATCCATCAGAGACATAGGCACGAAAGATCACTTTTCGGTCGAGGTGCTAAGTCCCCTTTCGCCAGTTGTAATTGAGTCATTATCAAGGTGCACACAAATTGATATTTTCTGGTTAGAAAAGCCACAGGAGAGGAATCATGGAATTCAAGGTTAGAAGCTGTGTTTTCTTTCTTTTTTTACTTTTATCTCTGCTATTTAGCAGCTTGAAGTTGAGAACAAAGCACTGCCTTTAAACATTGGAATTTTATTTTTTAATCAAAATGCTGATTGCAGGTATAAACATTTGTGTGATATGTTATTGAATTAATCATTTTCTGTCCAAGTACTCAGAATTCTAAAAGGAAGAAAGAAAGAAGTTTCTGCATGTGAGGAAGTAAATGCAAGTTCTCTGGAAAGATTGGAATTACGACAGTGTTCATGGATGCTAAAGTTAGAACATATGCTGTCAACATGCGAAGTGAAAAATGTTATAGATGGTGAATGTGGCAGCCTATCTGCCATTTTTGACAACAGCATACATCAGTGCTGGCCTACGGATGCCATGGCGCCCGTGATGTATTTTTCTGGCGCCCTTCATAAGCAGATTTTTACTCTGACGATTTATAATATTAATTCAAATTTGACAAGACTATTTCCTTCCAAATATCTTCCCAGTACACACCCATATGATTTTGAACACCCAAAGCTGTATTCATTACTTACCCCAGCTAGTGCTTTCCCTTTTTACACACTTTATTCCACCCAAAGGAGGGGTACTTGCACTAACAGTGGTTGTGATGGTGCTAGCGCTTCCTTAGGCATCAGTTAAATTTGTCCAAGCACATAAGAAAGTTGGACAGCACTGATATACATCTTTTGTTCATTTGCTCCCAACACTACTTTCATTATCACCAAGGGTGTTATCTATCTTAAAAATCATTCCTAAATATGACTCTCATTATGGCAACAATGTACAATATTTTTATATCAATGTATGTGAAAATTCCTGTTAATGAAGATGCAGTTTAGCTATCAATGTATTTTTATATGAAAATTAAAAAAATTAAAAGAATTAACATTCTTCATTTCACTGATAATCATTAAGCAGAAATGAAAACCCAGTATTTTTCCTAATCTTAAGCCAAAGGTGCTAAAAGTCACACAAAACCAATTACTTTATTACTTACCCATAATAAGCAGAGGAAGGCAGAATTGCATTCTGCCGAAAAGTAGGATATCAAGATTTCATCAGAAATTTGCCTGAATTAAAAAAAAAAACTGTTTAGAGAAACATCCATGTGTGTGTGTCTGTCATGTATGTGTATGTCATGTGCGTGTATTGGTGTGAGTGTGTTGTGTGTGTTTGTCGTGTGTGTGTGTGTGTGTGTGTGTGTGTGTGTGTGTGTGTGTGTGTGTGTGTGTGTGTGTGTGTGTGTGTGTGTGTGTGTGCGCGCGCGCGTGCGTGTGTATGTGTGAACAGCACAACTCCAAGAGGAGAAGTCAGCTAAATACCAAGCTTGGTATTTATACTAATACCTTGTACAGTTCAACGCTTGCTTGCAAACACCCATGCGTCTACCTTCTACAATAACAAAATAATAAAAAAATGCTGTCGCTTGTTACCTACAGGTTCATGTTGCTGTTTCTTGGTCGCCTTTGCTTCACCTCTTTAATAACAATTAGCCCTTGTAGATGTATATCTTGAGCATTTTTATCTTCTATGTATATCTTTTACCTTCTACGTTAAGAAAATCTGGCAGAATTTTCAGGCATTGCATATCATTAATACGGTGGAAACATTCCATCCAACACCTGAAAACAGTATCGAATTACATTAGTATCAGTAATAAAGCTCTCTGTAAAATATAAAAGTAATGCATTGCACATTTCATGCTGCAATAGTTATTGTCTTATTTACTTACTTGCAATCTGCTCTGATACTTTTCCCAGGTACAGGATTGTCCTGATAGTTCAAGTAGGGTAGTCCATGCACTCTTGCATATTTTATTTTTTTCCTTTTGTGCTGCTCCTCGTTTCTCTTTCTTTTTGGTGATATGGTTCCTTCACAACAACAAGCTTTTGACAAACAGTTGCAGTCTCAAATGCAGAGAAACAAGAATGATTACATAGACATAATATGCCACCCATTGGTGAAGTGCATTCTTGATGCAACAAGAGTGCCTCACTTGCAGTTCACATCAAAGAAACGAGGAGAAACGAATAAAGTCACTGACATAGTTCCTTTCTCCTCCTGATGAATGCACAGACACTCATTTTTCTCCACTAAGCAGTCCTTGGACATAGTTCCTTTCAACACAGGGTGATGTATTTCAGTTGGATTAAAGTGAATGCACGAAAAAATGAAAAAGGTGAAAAAGATTACTTAGCCGGCCGATTCAATTGTATTGTACATATTTGTTACACTCATCAAGAAGAATCTAGAATCCTTGATTAACGTATGGCCGAACGAGTACCTTCCACCCAGTATAGTTTCTGCCCAAATTCCATCCTCTTCCTAACCATGGTACACCTTGCTCTAACAGATGAGGCCCACAGTGCTAATTCTCTCTTAACTAGAGCTTATAAAAAGTGATCTGAATTATTTTCCTATTATAACTCTCCATAAAATATTTTGAAGGTTGTGAATTCATATAACAGCCTTGACATAAAATCAAGTTACCCTTTTTAAAAAGCTTACAATTTGTCTTGTGCTCTCTTACATGATTACACAAACAATACACTTTCTTGGGCTTAACAAAGTATGATTAGTAAAATGCAAGGGTCATTCCGTAAGTCTTGGCAACAGTGTGATATCTTTTGAACACATGGCATCACTGTACTGCTTGTATATACATTTGAAACTTTGTGGCAAACTGTACAAAATCCAACTTACAGATGGTGACTGTAAACAAGGATGGCTAGGTACCAGCGACAAAAACATTCAGTCTGAGGTTGGCAGTGCTACAACAGATTGGAACAACGATCATGTGGGATAATTGCCATGATACCCAGTGTCATGCTGACCTACAAGAAGCTTTGGGGAGTAGAGCATTATCAATTGCTCTGTAAACAGGGCAGATATCCTAACAGCGCATCAGTGACAAGTAGCATATGTGGATGTCAATGCCCATGGCATTCAATGCCTTACGCATCATTGGTAATGCTATGTGCATGCCCTGGGGCACTATTATGAAGGACAGCCAATTCATTGAAATGGTGCCATGGATGTTAGTTGATTGATTTTCATTCCATTTGTACTAGTGCAAAAATTTACACAGAGTTCCATTACATGTTTTTCATTTCAACCTGTGCTGTTAACTCCTGTCCTCTATCCCTATTTTATATTGACATTGAGATTCATACTGCCTTTAGGGTGCAATGCACAGCGTGGATTTCTCCTGTTATCGCATTACCAAATGTTATCCCGTAGCTGCCAGGACATATGGAATAACCCTCATATTTTACAGCACTCTATTCTGTAGTCTCATTTTATAACCACATCTTGAATTTAAACAAGTTACAGACAGACAAACTTTTCTTGAGTAAAGTCCATTACATTTCCCAATAGTTCTAGTTTCTCTGCTTTATTTTTTATTTTCATCACAGCATTCACCATGCTATCACAATGCTTTACTGCTTCTTCAATCTTCACTTGACTTCTATAGTCATGGACCTGTTGTTGCTCTTTGATTTTAGCTTCAACGGACATGATCTTCTTCAAATCGTGCAGCTCTTCTTTTAAACAAGTCTGCAGGAACAATACCTAGAAAGTAAAATTATATATATATATAATTATATATACCTGCAACATAAATTATTTTAATTGGTTCTACATACTTTGAATGCTTTTCTTTTTAGTGAGTATCGCTCTGAACCTTCAGATTTTCCTTTTCCTTTACTTCATTGTGTTTGAGCATCCTGGATTCCTGTTATGACCTTTTCACTTATTATTTGCTTATAATTAGGGAGGTTAACCTATATCTTTTTGACTGATAATTTCTTGATAGGTAAGTAAAAGTGCATGCTTTTGTATTCTTAGTCAAGTAATGTAAAGCCATTGATATTTATCAAATCCCCATGAGGCATATCAATATTCGTATTTATACGAGGGTGATTCAAATATAAACGGTAATTTTGTTAAAAATATTTATTGATTAAATATATACACAAGTGACTACATCAACATTTCTCTATATAGCTTCCTTCACACTGTACACATTTTTGCCGTTTTGGAAGCTTGAACATTCCTTTTTCAAAAAAAGTTTGAGGGCGCGTCGCCAACCAATTGCACACATACTCATCGACATCGTCATCACTTTCGAAATGTTTCCCTCCAAGCGATTCTTTCATGGATGCAAACAAAAAATAGTATTGGGAGGGGGGGGGGGGGGGGGGCAAGTCTGGACTATAGGGAGGATGTTCAAGGGTTTCCCAGTGCATGGCCACCATTGTATCCATTGTCAAATTGGCGGTGTGAGGCGTTGCATTGTTTTGGAGAAGGATGACATCTCTGATGGGCATACGACGTCTTTTGCTTCAGTAGGCAGCTTTTACAGACCTTAACAATTGGCAATAGTAAGCTGCAGTCACTGTACATCGATCATGAAGAAAATCAACCAACTTCTGATGCAATTTCTTCAACAGTGGAGCGGCGATCACCTTCAATAAGCTCTCGAATGGCACATCTGTGAGATTTGACCTTGGGCGTCAAGCATGACTTTCGTTTTCCACATATTCTTGGCCACCCTTAAATTGTCTGGCCCAAGTAAACTCTCGATTCTGTGACAGAGTAGTGTCCCCAAACTGTGCCCTTAAACGAGTTAAAATCTCCGAAGGTTTAACCCCTTCATTGGTTAAAAACTTGATAATAATGCGTTGCGCAACAGACGAAGGAACCTCTTGCTCACTCATGGCTGTACTGATGCCAGAACCTAGCGAAGCAGCTAACAAAGGTAGTTCCCCCTCCCTAACACACCAACCTTCAACCCCCGCACTTCACTGCCCCGATCTGAACTGCTTCCCCCGTGATATGCAACAATTACTGTTTATATTTGAATTACCCTCGTAGTAATGTGACATTGGCCTCAACGAGCAGTAATGGAAAAACACAAAGGCAAATGGTTCTAGAGTTAAGGTGTTACTTGGCTGAGACATGTGGAAGGGGAAGCTGGCTCTCCCATGTTGCTGGCATTGCACCTATCAAAAGCACATATGGTTATTTTTTTTTTGTTAATGTCCTCCAACGTAGTATCATATTGGGCAGTGAATGAATTAAATGGGTGAAATGATGCTCAAATGAGCCTGAGGTCCATAGAGCTTTAAGTTACCTGACACTTGTCTTCTCAGGATAAGGGAAACCTCGGAAAAAACCATTATCTGGATAACTTGCCCTAAGTGAGATTTGAACTCGCAACCTCTTGAATGGGAGGCAGAAAAGCTACCACCATACTACAGAGGTGCGCACTTGGTTAAGCTCACCACACCACTCACATGAGTGATCACATGACAGTAACAATAGCGTGTGGTGCAAAACAAAGGGGCTTTGTTTCTAACACCTTCCACAGGCTTTGGTAAAGATCTTCTACATTACTGGAGCACATATGGTGCGGAGTCTCGAAAGGTCGGCGTGACATCACCAACAGTATAAAAGGACCCAGACCAACAAGACTGAGTCAGTCTTCGGTTAGTTGAGTGAGTCTTCAGTTAGTCTTTAGTGAGTCTTCTTTAGTCAGTGTACAGTTAGTTTTTAGTTGCTATAGTACAGCTACGGGATTGAGTTAGTCAGCCTGTCAGTGAGTGCATGTGTGTCATCGTGTGATGTGTCATAATGAAGATTCCAGAAGCTTCGAGTGATTGTGTCGTCATAGTCTAGTCACTCTATGAGAGTCTCATGCGAGACAGTTGTTAAAGTAAAGAAAGACATTGAATGACTGAGAAAGGTTATTGGAAGAACAGTTGTAAGTTGTGATAGTAGAAAAGACTGTAAACTGTATTAACTACAAGAAGAGAACTGTATTTGTAGTAAAATTTTAGAGGACAATAAAGTGATAGAAAAGTAACAGGCTTGGATTTTGCTGTTTTGTTACAATGTTATTGCATCTCTTGAATTGTTGACACATATAACTAGGACCCAGATTTTAATGATTTTGCATCTTTTTTCTGATTATGCTAGGCCAAAGCTATGTGTAAAATATACATAGCTCAACAGTTGGAGTGAAACTGAACAGCTTTTATGGGTTATTTTTTCTGCATATTTACAGATTTTTATCTGATAGGGCATTTTTCACAGATAACAAAGTAATTTTAAGAGCAAATTCAGGTTTTTGTCATTTTTCTTGAGCTTGTTATTGTGCCTACTGTTGAATGCATTTCATAAAGTAGAAGATACAATGTTCCTCTCACGAGAATGCCGTTGTAAGGAATGTATTGATATACATAACTCTATTTTTTTTGAGAAAAATTATAGCTAGAATATCAACATAACACAAGGCTTAGGTCTCTTAGTAAATGTATGCAGCAATACTGGGTTACTAACGTTGCACAATACATTTAATGTAGATACCATACTCTGTTCATCAAGAGATTAGAGGAGATATAAACAAAGCACCGGTTTGTATCACTCCGCGGCCACGTGCATTCACAATGACGCAACACAGTTACCTACCGCTAGGCGCAGGTATAATATGCATTTTACACTACTAAAAGGATACATTTATTTGATCCAAATAACATGTAGCACATGGAAATTAACTGCTACTTACGTCATCTCTGTCCACAATAACACTTTTTCATTTCCTGCTCACAAACTCGAAACCAATCTCCAGAAGCAGCTTATGGAGGGAAGTTCGTTTTAAATCTGGAAGATCGGGATCAACGTTAACTACCAACAGCACTTTGTTTAAGATGGGGATTCATTGTTAACAAAGAACTGGTGAACTTTTCGGTGGATTGCAGATCTCACAAATTCGTCGCAAACTACATCCAACATTTCTCTGGCACGTGGTTGCTTTCTTGCTGGGAGTTCTGACTTCACCAAATGAGGATTTTTCTTTGTGTGTGCTGTAAATACTTGCAACTGACACACCGGTCAACTCGGATGTTAATTTCATCACGTTGTTACGGAATTTTATTAAATAAGTATTTACCTAGCAGCGGGAATATAGCAGCAGGAGTAATGTTTTTACTAAAAGGTGGAAAGTTTGTTATAGTAGACGCTACTCTTATTTTCAGGGTCGATGGTTAAATAATGGAATGCACGAACCAACGTTCTTTTATCACAAACACATTTATTCGTTATTTACACTTTTTATCACAATTTCAGTTAGTTAACAACTTTTAAAATTCGATAGCGTCTACGCTGGTTAAAAGTTTGGGTGTAATTTACATGTTCACACGCCATCAGCAAAAATACACTTCCATTCACTCTGAGCTCACAGACGCCAATGAAAGTAGTTTCTGGCGTGGGTATGACGCAACACCGCCATTCTTATGTATTCATCCGCGCAACAGTTCTCATTGGTTGAACTCAAAGTGACGAGAAGACATTGGATCTTGAATATCAAAAAGAAATAGGTCCCTGATACACCCAAATTAAAAGAATTAAAAATTTACACACTCTTACAAAAATATTTACATGAACAACTTCCTATTAGTCAATATTCCGTCTCATATGCCCCTTGTTTTGTTTTTCAAGTTGTCACCTTATTCACAATCTTGAAACACAATACAATACTTCTCCCTACTTCTATGATTCAATCACTTTGTACAATATATATATATTTTTTTTTTTTTTACAGTCTTCTTCACTGTTTGTCTTTGTCCTTTGTTTTGACATAATACAACATGTCTTTATAAGTTTCACATATTCGGTTACTACACAATGCATTCGGTTATTATACAATACATATCCAGTTATTGTACAACACATTTAGTTATTACACAATATGTCCAATTATTACACAATACATATTCAGTCATTGTACAATATACCCAGTTATCATATCATATATGTTGTTATTATACAATACACCTTCAGTCATTATACAATACATATTCAGTTATTGTACAACACATTTGATTACTACACAACATGTCCAATTATTACACAATACATATTCAGTTATTGCACAATATATCCTGCTATCATAACACATATGTGTTCTGTTTTAATGCAATATATATTCAGTTATTACACAATACACATTCAGTTTTTGCATAATGCATTTAGTTATTGCTCAACATATTCAGTTATTACACAATATATCCAGTTATCATACAATATATATTCAGTTATTGTACAACACATACTCAGTTATTGTACATTTGACATTGACACAAATATAACCTAAGTGTTTCATGTGGTTTTTTGACTTGTATTTATTGCTATGAGGAGAGAAAAACAGGATACAAATTTTGAGCTAATGATTATGATCATATTTATGGCAATACTTTATTCAGTTCTTTGCCTTCTTTGTCTTATAAGCTTGTTATGTATAGGCAGGTTGTTGAGTCGGTTCTTAAACTCTGATGTTACTAATGGTACTAATTTTCTTAATTGGGTTATTATTCATTGTTGTTTGGTTCAACATTTCTTCGAGCTTAGCATTGGCTATATTCATCTTAATTCATGGGCATTGTTTTTCTGATTATGGTTTTCCTCACTTCACTAATTGTCATTTCTTTGTCTCTTATTTTTATAAGAGAAAACTTCTATACTTACAATTATTCTGTAATTGTATTATTTTTCTTCTCAATTTACCCTCGACATCTTTGTGTCGAAATATTATATCTTTTTCATCATAATTGATTCATTTTTATTTTTGTCCCTGACATCCTTATGTCAAAAACATATTATCTTCCGTCGCTATGATTCATTTATTTAATGACAATCAGTGTCCTCATCTGTCTTTGTTGACAATGCTCTTTGTGGTCGATATAGCCAATGACTATGTTGATTTTCTTCCCTGTTGTAATCCTATTCTGAACATAATTTCCTATAAGTAACCCATCAAAAATTGTTATCTTCTTTCATCTCTATTATTCCTGCCTTACACATTTGTTGACAAAGACTATTTGGTCCTTTCTTTGTATGGCTTCAATTTATTTTTGTGGTATCTTCCTACCAACTTGCCATTTGTATTCTGTAGTTCATACGTGTGGTCACCCAGCTGTTTTGTTATGACCAGTGGTCCCATCTCTCTCTTCGTGTAGCCATCATGGTGTCGATGTCAATTGTAAGTTGCTTATGGTTTGTGTTGTTGGTCATCCAGCCAGTTGGGACGAACTTAGTTGTTGTAATTTCCTTGAGTGTTGGTGGTGGTTGTTGTTTCTGTATTCTGTGCAGCATCTGCCCTATTTGGCACATTTTCATTCTGTTCCTGTTGTCTTACGTTGTCGGTGTTCCATTGGTTTCTGCCCCTTTGGCGTGAACCCCTATTGTATGATGGCCTTTGGCTGTTTAAGTATTCCCTACAGAATCGTATGTGATTCACTTGATGGGTACGGTCTCCTGGTCTTCCACGATCATATCTATGCGTTCTGTATCTCGATTCACCCCTCGGTATTGTGTCGTGGTACCGCTGTCTTGTGTTCTCCATCCTTTCGCCATGATTATGTGGTTGTGGGAAATGGTGTGCCCCTCTCCCCCTTTCATGGGTACTCCTAGTATTTCTATGTTCTCCCTCACTCTGGTTGTTCGTAGTCGTGTTTCGGTTTAGGATGGGTGAGTTTGGGTGACCGTTCCTATGTCTATGC
The DNA here is from genome assembly GCA_030765045.1 of Tenodera sinensis. Lineage (NCBI taxonomy): Eukaryota > Metazoa > Arthropoda > Insecta > Mantodea > Mantidae > Tenodera > Tenodera sinensis. Next base: position 71,449,903 of record CM060968.1, read on the forward strand.
TCATTAGGCCGACCATTTTGTGTTTCGAAGGCTGTCAGCAATTCTATCATATCTGCAAAATCTACTGGCCTCGCAACAATTAATCCTGTTCTCACTGTGTCTGGGAAATGTCTTGTTATGCTGGCAATTAGTTCTGCCTCCGACAAGTTGGGGTCTAATAGCTTTCCTTTGTTGGCTACTTTCATAAAATAATCGACTAATGACAACCCTTTGGTTGGATCGTATCTACCTGTCGCTAGCTCTACCCTAGTTTGGTTTTGTTTAGCTGGGCCCCAATACCTTGATAGGAATAAATTTCTGAATGAGCTATACGACTCATGACCAGCTAGTGTTAACCTGAGCCATTCTAATGCCTTGTTTTTTAAGCTTTTCTTAACTATCATCATCCTAAGCTCGTTTGGTATCCTTTTCACTTTAAAATATTCTTCCATCTCTTTAACAAAGAGTTTTGGATCGTCTCCCTTCTCCTCGTCAAATGTAGGTGGTGTGATTTCATGTAATATGCTGTTGGTGTAACATGTGTTATGTGTTGTGTCATTGTTTGGTTGTGAACCTCTTTCTCTGTATGGTGAGTCAACATTTTGTACATTACTCAAATAACTCTCATCTTGTACATTACTTACATCTAAATCATCTTGTCTTTGTAATGCCTTCACAACATCATTTACATTAGCCAAACTTTCTTTCCCTTTTTTCATTTCTTCACAAATTGATTTTAAATCATTCTTTATTTCTAAGTGGCTTTGTTTCATATCATTTATAGCATCCTGTTGTGAAAGCATCACATCATTCATTGTCTTAATTTTAGGAATTACAATTTGTTCTACAGTTTCATTAATAATGTCTTTCTTTACTACCTCAATCTCATTCCTTAATTCCTCAGTTATTTCTGCTTTTACATTTGTTATCTTACAGTCTACACTTGTATTACATTCTGTTATTTCATCCCTACATCTAGCAATTTCTCCTTCTAACACAATTTTATTCTCCCTCATCTCTGATTCTATCTTTCCCATCCTATCTCCTACAATTTCTATCCTAGCTTCTAAGGCTTCCTTTGTTTCATTTAAGTTTTTGTGAACTAATTTTAAATTAGTTTCCATTACTTTCATATTTTCTTTACACTCCTGTCTTCCTAATTCTATTTTCTGTTCTAGGTTCTGTCTACCTAATTCCATTTTCTGTTCTAAGTTCTGTCTACCTAATTCCATTTTCTGTTCTAAGTTCTGTCTACCTAATTCCATTTTCCGTTCTAAGTCTTTTCTCACTTCCTCCATTTTCTGACCTATCTCTTCCTTATTCTGTTCCAGTTTCTGACCTAAACTTTGTTCTATATCCTGTTTCAGTTCTATGTTATTTTGTTCCATTTTCTGACCTAATTCTACTTTGTTTTGTTCCAGTTTTTGTTCTATACTCTGACCTAAACTTTGTTCCAGTCTTTCAAACATCATCATCATTAACCTTTGGTCTTTGCTTATTTCCGCCTGTTCCTCACTCTCTAATTCTATCTGATAACTAGGCCTATCTGCCCCTTCCCCCACTCCTGTTTCTATCTCTTTTCGCGACATTTTATTTTCTTTATCCAATTCACTTAAGGTTGAAAGTCCCGCTACTTTGCCACTTCTGAGTAGCATTAACCAATGGAAATAAAATGTATGTAAAAACAAAAAATTTTGATCCTACTTTCTTTTCTGTTGGTTCTTCGTCCAGTTATTTACGTCTCCTGGGTAGTTGGCTTCGCCAGATGATCTCCGGTGTTTTTCCCACGTTGATTCTCCGTATATCGATGTTTTGTTGATATCAGACGATGGTCTAATGGCGTCTTTCTCCTGTGCGATGAGATGGCGTCATTCGATGTTAACACTTTGTTCTCGTGATTTTGCATTCCACTCTAAATTCGCGCCCCACGTTGGGCAAGCCATTTGTTACGGGGTTTTATTAAATAACGGGAGGGATATAGCAGCAGGAGTAATGTTTTTACTAAAAGGTGGAAAGTTTGTTATAGTAGACGCTACTCTTATTTTCAGGGTCGATGGTTAAATAATGGAATGCACGAACCAACGTTCTTTTATCACAAACACATTTATTCGTTATTTACACTTTTTATCACAATTTCAGTTAGTTAACAACTTTTAAAATTCGATAGCGTCTACGCTGGTTAAAAGTTTGGGTGTAATTTACATGTTCACACGCCATCAGCAAAAATACACTTCCATTCACTCTGAGCTCACAGACGCCAATGAAAGTAGTTTCTGGCGTGGGTATGACGCAACACCGCCATTCTTATGTATTCATCCGCGCAACAGTTCTCATTGGTTGAACTCAAAGTGACGAGAAGACATTGGATCTTGAATATCAAAAAGAAATAGGTCCCTGATACACCCAAATTAAAAGAATTAAAAATTTACACACTCTTACAAAAATATTTACATGAACAACTTCCTATTAGTCAATATTCCGTCTCAACGTCTTCGATAGCAAGTTCAGGATATTTCTCACAGACCTTGTTAAACATGTTTAATATTGTCGTCTTTTCACCACTTCACAACGGTTTGCCACACTTATGTTTCACAACACTCACTTGTTCCACCATATTACTTTCATACTGAATAATGCGCGTGCAGAATGAATTACGCTGGTTACAGATTTGCTTGACTGCGTACTCTTACACTTTAACTATGCTTAGTACACTTAGTTCATGTTTTAGCAAACATTAAGTGACATTTCAGACCTCAGTAACAGTATTTCTTCAAGGGACTATTTACACAGCGAAAGCGTCAAGAGGGCGCGCTGTGGTCAAAACGCACGTGGCTTTGTTTACATCTCCTCTAATCTCTTGATGAACAGAGTATAGATCTATTTATGACATCATCATGCGCTAACATGTGCTACTGTTCCCCTTTCTCCTACAGAGAGCAGAACGCCCTTCAGATATTTTCTCGCCAAGTGGTGGTTGAGATGATGTACATATTTCATCAAGCCGAAAGTTACACAAAATATTTCCACAAAATTGAAACAGTTCTTTTCAGAGCACAGTTTCACTGATGTGATCCTGACAACTGACAGCATCATTAACAAACAAAATAGTTATTAATTTACAATAAGTTTAAAATATTTTCATGACCAATGAAATTTACATGTTGAATTTTCTGAGAATAGCCTCTGAGGTCCTTTTCATTCTGAATGATTTGTATATACTTGGTAAACCATAAGAGATAGACAAAATCTCACTGCACAAAAAATGCAAATCTCATTAAAGCATACTATTTACGACAAATACAAAATTGTGTGGCATTAATCATTTCTGAGATATTCTTTGTTATTGGTTTGAATTTTCAGATGCTGTTGCTTCTCTCAAGGGGAAGATTGCAGTTCTTTTTTCTTCAGGGCCATGCAAAGAATTCCAAAGCCATCACATTGCAACTCCTTGCATGAAGTAAATACAAGAATAAAACTTTTGTACTAATGGTTTGTTGAAGAATGGGCAGAGAAAGCAATATGAATGTAACACATTGTTTTTACAACAATTATTTAGGTATCTAAGCTACCCTAGTAAATGCAATAAAAAAGGTATTACGAGGGTCACTATGAAAGTTTTGAGATACACCAAAAATAATTTTTTTTTTAAATTCTTCCGATTATTGCACTTTCTCAAAGTACTCACCACCGCACTATATACATTTTTGCATTCACTGAAAGCACTCCTGCTATGTTTTCTTCAATGGCTCCCCTTCGTAGGTGGTAACAGCATCTTCAGGAGTTGAAAATCTCTTTCTATGCATGCAGTTTTTTACCATCAGGATGAGAAAAAAGTCACATGGACCCAGGTCGGGACCATATGGTAGATGAATTGACCTCTGTATTTCCAGGAATTGAATGCTGATGTTGGCTGCATGTGTGACCACATTGTGATGGAGAAGAATTCCTTGCAGTCCCCACAGTCCCATGTGTGGCCGCCATTGTTAAAGTTTGGCAAAAACTTTTGGGAGGCAAACAATGGTGTACCGATTGGCAGTAACCATGCTTTGCTCCTACAAGATCACCCTTTAAGGAAAATGAGGCCACCATTCTCTTGTCGACAATTTTCAACACTTCACTTTTATCTGTGGATTGTCATCAGTAAATATCCACACCACTGATTGCCACTTGCTCTCCGGATCAAACTAATAAATCCAGGTTTCATCACCTGTAACAATGCCAGAAACCCGTCTACAGTCCCATCCTTTGAATATTGTCAGTATTTTCTCACAGCATTCAATATGTGCGTGTTTTTGTTCTTCCGTCAAATTGTGAGGCACCTATTGGGTGTCACCTCTTCACATGAAGGAATTCATGGAGGATTTTCAAAATTGTTGGAAAACCAATCCACAATACTGCCTAAATTTCTTTAAATGTTATGTGATTAGTTTTGCGAAGCATTTTCTCAATGCTGCAAAATTTTCCTCAGTCATTGCCAATGCTGGACATGCACTTCTCTCATCTTTCAAAGATGTTCAGCTCCTTTTAAATTCCTGAAACCACCAGAAAACTGTGGCATACAAAGAAGCAATGTTCCCAAAAGCCTCTTGCAAGCGTTCAAGAATTTGAGACCAGTTTAATCCACTTTTATAATTGCAGAAAATAACTAAGTGAAAACGCTCTCAACTCTATTGCAGGCACTGATTACCTGTGCACCACAGGTTGTTCATCCTTATGCTGCTGGAATTCCTGGAGTTGAAGAGGCACTACCCCAGTTTACTCAGAAAGGATGGGGCTATTCCATCATGTATTCAATTCAAGTGGATCGACTTCCATTTTCTCATATCTCAAAACTTTTATAGTAGCCCTCGTATTAACCTTCAAATGCATGATCTTCATTTCAGGTAAAAGCATATCCAAACAAAAGAGGAATTACTAAAAAATGTACCTTTCTAGCTCTGGAGAATAGCTTCTCCATTGCTGCATCCAGTTGTTTCTCATCTTCTTCAGTATACTGTTGTCGCTGTACATAGTCCTCTGGTAGCAACACATGATCTGGTATGCTAAACATCTTGTGTACTATGTTCTGCAAGCATATAATGCCTTGTATTATAAAGCACATCCAAGATAAAGAATTCTGAAATAAAACTGAGACTTCAATAGGAATGTGACTGCTCAAAGTAACTGAGAATAATGTCTTAAATAGATGTTTCTGTATGCCAGGAAGCAATTTGTTTTGGGGGGAAGTATTATTGTATTGCTAACATATACAAAAGCAATTTTGTTATTCAAAAAGAATCCTTTTAACAATAATTATCTTCTACCTACTCTCTTTGGTTTAATAAGAAGACTACGTGACTTTCAAATGGGATGACGTTTGTCCTTGAGTGTTACCAGATGGGCAACCAATCACAGCCCTGCTGTGTTGTCATATTGTATTCCTTCTAAGAGGAGTGCCAGTGAATCCATCTCTAGTAAATGCTATTTGTGCTAAGAAAAAATATTAAAATTTTGCAAAAAATAATTCATGAGGAAGGCAGGGAGTAATGTTTGGAACACAACCATAAAACCACCTAGTTTTAGCTCGAATAGTTTTCATAATACAAATGAAAACATACCATATATCATATTGTAACCACATAAGCACTGTAAGCGTCATTGTTATGAGAATGAATGTTAATGACAATGTTGGCACACTTGTACAACATGCAAAGATCTCTCACTATATCCCAAACTTCTTGCCATAAGACTACAAAGTATTTAGACCAATAAGAAGAGGTCTCAAGGGACACTGGTTTAAAGTGACACTGAGATCTGAAACACATTTAAAGAACAGTTTCAGAGCCAAACCTGGACTTTTTCAGTCAGTGCACTGCTAGGATACTTGTTTGAACTGAAAAGGGACAGACTATTCAGTAGGTCTGTGCAGACTAGAATTTGGTAGCAATACAATATTATTTTTTCTAAATTACCATATGGTGTATATGATTATGCACAGTTACAAAACTTAATCTGTGTTTAAGTAATTTCTCTGCATACATTTGCATACAAGCCTTAGAGAGAAACATCTGTTTTGGGTTTTAATAAAGTGTTACTTTTTGAAAGAGGCACACTAAAGTGAAGCCAGACTAGAATTATAGATATCTGAATCTTTGCTTAGAATGGTTGGTCTGGGTGGCTCAGTTGGTTAGACACTGGTCTACTGATCCCAAGCTTGCGTGTTCAAATCCGGCCCAGACCAATGGTTTTTAAGTGTACTTATAAATGACAGCTCCATGTCAGTAAATTTACTGGCATGTTAAAGAACTCCCGAGGGACAAATTTCCCTCACTCCAGTGATGCTGATGTGATCCTGGCAATTGACAGCATCGTTAAACAACAAAATAATTTGAGAGGTAGAACTAGAACTTAAAAATTCAATGCCACAGCTGGGATTTGAATCACAGACCCTCCACTTACCAGGCGGGTGCTCTTATCATTAAGCTACAATAAACAATAATTAACAAAACAATTTGTTTTTAATTTTTTTGCTTAGAATGGTATGTAAATGCTTGGTGAACTTAGATTTGGCCACATGAGAACCACTAAATGTTCCATCAAGGTTAGAACTCCCAGAATCATTAGAACAGAGAGGAAGTTGGTGACAAGGAAACAATTGACTCTTGAAGGTACAAAAGACTGTTGGACCTGCGGTCATTTCTAGAGATAAGATGGAAATGAAAAAGCTATCATGAGGTTGTGCATGTTTGTTAACAACTGACTGGAAAAGAGAATATGTTAATTCTTCCATTTAAACTTTGAGCTTTTGAGCCATTTAAGTGGAATCCAAGTGAATTTTAGACAAAGTAATAGCAGATGAAACATGCATATGCCCCCTTCCCTGCCTTTAAAGGTGAAGAAGTCAAAGTAGTGTGATGCAAAGTGCCCCAAAGAAGAAATCGCAGTCTACTAGCAAGGAAAGTGATGGTTACTGTTTTGAAGATTACCAGGGTAAAGTGTATGGAGAATGTTCAGAAGCTCCAAATCCTCTAAAGACCATCAATTGTTTGAGGACCCCTATTTTTCAATGTCCTTTTCAAGAGTCAAAAGACGAAAACTCCATTGGAGAGGCACCAGGAGATTTTACTGTGGCGTTGCTGAACAGAATAGCGTGTATTCCAGTTCCCTGCTCCATTGTTTACAAGAATGTGAGAGTCAAAACAGGACTGTGAGTGGATGTCTTATCTTGGTGCAGCTAGACATTGTTTTGATCTCTCCCATACAGAGTAGGATTTCAGTGTGGTAAATAGTGGTGAGAACTTCATCCTGATAATACTTGGAACTGATTTTGGCCTTTTTAGCAACTCTACAAATTATCAGTTTCCCATTGTAGCAGTAACCAATGATGACAATAGATCCCTCTGAGAAACTTTCTCTGCATTATGCATGCCATTTTTCAAAAATTTTTCCACCGCTTGGTCGGTAGTAAACTGCACAAGGTATGTTGCGATCACTAAGATATGCATATGCCTCAACCAATGTGATCACAAATTTCAATTTTTCTCCTGTCAGGTGCTTCTCATAGAGCTTCCTGGTGTTGGTGCAATGTTCAAAGATGTAACGTGACAGCAACTCGACCTTCGTGACGTTTCTCCATATTTGAATCTTTGTTTATAATGGTGTTAACAGTTTTGAGAGATATTCCCAATTAGTTTGCAATGGTCGTTGTTTGGCTGGATTACTGCCGCAGATGAGAGCCTTGATCATGCTTATCACCTCTGGAGAGCGTCTAGTAGCAGGTCATGGGTTTGCCTGTTTTCCTCCTTTTGCAATTAACCACATGTGACACTTTCCCTTTATATCCAACACTGAGTTAATCCCGTACCTTGATACAACAAAATTTTGTTTCTTGAATGCTTCAATAATAGTAGAGTAACTATACTGTGCATCGGGAAAGGGCAGTAATGTAGCCCTCTCAATATGGTTCAACTTGCTTAGGCATAATGAAGCACACACATTCTAATGCTTTAAAGTGAAACGTACCCACCATTCTCACGGGAACATAGATTCAAAACCAAAGGAGAAAAGTAACGGTCATGTGATGGTGGGAAGAAAAATGCTATATGAATTGTAAGGATCACTAACGGACTAAATTTCATGAGTGATGGATGTGTAATGCAACAAGAATGTGATAAAAGTTTGTATATGGGGGATTGAATAAGTTAAAAATAAGGAATTTCTTAGTAAACAGGCGGTAAAGTTTGAATACACAGAGTGCATACTGTGTATTGGCCAGGACAGAACCACGGAAGATACACTTATAGGAAGATTGAGTGTGAATAAATATATTCAAATAAAAAAGGAAACATCTTATCAATACCACATCAAAATACCATGCCCTGAGAGGAGAGAGTGAGAGACAGAGTGATTATCCACCCATACATTCCCTATACAGCAGACCTGCACCAGAACTGGTTTGTTTGTCTCACAAATGTTTGACCTTGTTGCACACGTAGGAACGCAGCATTCATATCTGCAATTCATTATCAGAGATGCAAAAACCCTCCGGAAAACCTTAACCAGAAGTTACGGAATAGGCCAGATTGTTCTCCGGGTATCAGTTAAACAATGTCAATGGGGTCTTCCACGCTTTCAGCGGTAGAGTTGTCGTCCATCGAAAGCTTGAAAGACTCCAGTGATATTATTTGACTCACCCCAAAACCAATTCATAGTTAAAGGAAAATTATGTTTTCTTTTTAAACATATTTTCCTTCTAATTCCTAAATAGTCCTATTACTCTAACTGCATTATTTATATAATAGATGAATGCAACAAAACTGCCAAAATTTACCTCCAATTGTGGCATGCCTTCTGCAACTGATGTAGCACATTTGCTGCGGAAGCAGTCAGTAGCTTTCTTGAGAGCATTCTGTTCGTTAGGTTCTTTATAATGCTTCATCAAGGCCTTCTCTAAACCATCTGTCTGTTCCTCTATTGCACTTGTGAGAATATCTTTTACTATTTTAAAACAGAGAAACAACACATAAATTAATTTAGCCAATGTTAATAAACAAGAGAATGATGCTGCAAAATACTGATGAAGATTCACTTAAGTTTTACAGGACATTATTAATCACTGTGTAAGGCATTCTTTGGTTTAACTTATAGCTTGTTGCAGGGGTGGCTTTTACCAGTTCATTTAAGTAATTCCTTCTTTAAATAGAAAGAACTGTTAACAATTATTCTTGAGAATTTTCTGATAAACTGAATGCTATTTTGCTGAACACAGCTGTAGGAACTAAAGATACTATGGAAAATAAGACTGTAGATGTGAATACCAACAAACTAAAAATGTCATAATTTTAATATTCATCAAAATAATTGGACCTGTTTATTATTTTAAAATTAATTAATTTATTGGCACATACTCTGAACAGGCTGTGCTGTGTTTTTCCTGTCCATTTCCTCAGCACTCATTGCCATCTGCCACTATCATAGAAAGGCACGAATGAAACCATACATCTTTAAAACTACTTTAAGGCTTTATTTACCAACTTTATGAAAGATGCTGAAACTGTCCAACATCATTGTCCATACATTTTGGCACTTCTTTAGGACACTATTCATTACTCGCCTTAGTTCACGTTAAGAAATGCTGGAAATTTTCTGGTGGATATACATTAGCAAATTGTGGACAGTTGCATAAACATCTAGTTCATTATTGTTTTAAAAACATGATATTGCCATGTTATAGTTCTAGGACAGCCCACAGAATCTGTTTAGGTAGCAGACACAGAGGCACGAAACATATATAGTAGGTGCAAAAGCAAGGTAGCAAAATGTGGGGAAAGCGGTATTGCCAAAGAATCATGATGCTGGCTGTGGCACACAACAAAGGGCAGTAGGGGCCGAGCTATATCACAGCACGTATCAAAGATGCTCAAGGTTAAACTGCCCCACACCACTACACCCGAGCAAATACATGATAATCAGAGTGGCAGAACTAAAAGGAGTTTTTCATGATTATTCAAGAGGAATTTGGCAGCTGACATATTTGTAGAACTTCGAGAAAGGTCCATGATAATTCATCCTCGCTATATAAGGAGGCAAGGCAACGACAGGAGTCCGTTAGTTACAGACATGAGTCGCAGCAGTCAGCTTTTAGTGTGTGTGTGTCAGTTACATGTGTATGGTTGTGTCAAAAGGAAGATAACAAAGCAGTTAGTGAGTGTCGAGTGATTGTATCATCAGAGAGATAGAGAAAGTGAAGAAAGACAGAAAGGAGTGAGTCAAGCATACGAGCAGAATACAGTTGTGAGCTGTAATATCACAAAAGATGTTAATGTCAGTAAAAGATAACTGTGTGGTGTATTCAGTTAGAAGAAAATACAAGGGTCACTACGAAAGTATTGTGATGTGAGAAAATTAAAGTTAATCCACTCCCATTGGATGCAGGATGGGAGTAAACTGATATCAGGTAGTGAGTCTCCCACTCCAGGAATTCAAGCAGCACAAGGAGAGCTCAGAAGAGAGCATTTTCACTCAGCAATTTTCTACAATTTTAAAAGTGGTTTAAACCAGTGCCAAAGTTTTGAACGTTTACAACAGGCTTTCGGGTACGTTGTTCCTTCCCATGACACAGTTTTCCAGTGGTTTCAGGAATTTAAAAGGAGCCAAACATCTTTGAAAGATGAGGAGAGAAGCATGCATCCAGCATCAGCAGTGATTGAGGAAAACATCGCAGCATTGAGAAAATGCTTCACAAAAATAATAGTATAACATTTAAAGAAATTGAGGAAGCATTGCAGATCGGATCGCCAGCACTTTTGAAAATCCTCCATGAATTCCTTTGCATGAGGAGGGTTATATCCCGATGGGTGTCTCACAGAACCAAAACAAGCCCATCTTGAATGGTGCGAGAAAATGCTGACAAGACCCAAAGGAGAGGATTCCAGACAGCTTTCTGACATCGTCACAAATGAGGAAACCCGGATTTATTAGTTCGATCCAGAGACCAAGCGGCAAACTGTGGTATGGATCTTTTCTGATGGCAATCCATCGACAAAAGTGAAGTGTCGCCAGTGTCCACAAGAAAATGCCAGGCTCATTTTCCCTAAAGGATGGCTGTGGCAACCATTTCTCTGAAGGAGCAAAGCACAGTTACTGCTAATTGGTACACCTGTTTGCTTGCCAAAAGCTTTTGCTAAGCTTCAAGAATGGCAACCATTCATGGGACTGCAAGGGATCCTTTTCCATCATGATATGTCCGCACACACGGCCAACATTACCATTCAGTTCCTGGAGTCTACAGAAGTCAAACTTATGATCCATCCACCATAAGGTTCCGACCTGGCCCCATGATCTTTTTCTGTTCCCAATGATACCAGTTTACTCATAAAGGATGGGGCTATACCATCCTGCATCCAACTTGAGTGGATCAACGTTCATTTTCTCACATCTCAGAGCTTTTGTAGTAACCTATGTAAACTGAGAAAATACTAACTGGACTGGATTTTGTCATTTTTGCCACAGTATGAAAAGCACGCTACTATGGAATTGCATATTTGCAGGAATGGGGAAATGTAAAGTTGTTGTTGTTGTTAGCTAATACTGAATTTCTGACAATGAAGTCATTAATCCTCTTGCTCTCCAATATTTTTCACTGATGGATGGGGCATTAGAAGTGGCCGGGCATATTTGAAGGTGGTCTCGACCCATTTCCTCTTGCAGATCACATAGAGGACAGAGTGGTGAAGAATATATCCCATGTAAAGTACACATGTGTAACACACACAAAATGTGATGTTTTCCTGCCTATATTGATTTTTCCACTTTCCATGTCAGTATGCTCTTGCACAGAAGTTACAATGTGGCAGTAACACAACTGTGAATTGGTCAATGTTCGACTGCAAGGTATGTGTCAACTGGATGGTGCACAACTGAAGGCGAATTGGTGGCAGGAATAAAATTGTGGAAGTTGACAAATCCAAATTTGGACATAGAAAATACAAAAGATTACACCTTTTGGAAGGACAATGGGTATTTGGAGGTGTGGAGATAAGCGCCACTTTTTTCTGGTACCTGCTGAATAAGGAATCAGGATTTCTGATGTTTAGCTGCTTTTGGAGTGCCAATGTTGGCAACAACTGAACAGGAATGGGAAGGTATGAGCAAGAGAAGAACGCTCCCATGATGCCTCAGGTGAACTATGTTCCCACCATTACTATCGCCTCGTAACAATTGTGCACCTTGTGCCACTTAAGTGAAAATTACAGACACTTATACATATAAATACCATACTACGAGTGTCAGTTATTGTTCATAAAGGTGTACTGTTACAAGTTGTGCAATAAATCAGTGCAATATAGCACTACATGTGCATGGAAATAGGTGTGAAGTGTTTAGCATATATGCAATCCTAAAATATTACACTCAGAAATGTGAGGTAAGAAGCTAAGAAGAAAATTTTGTTAAAATATATAACCTTTGAGAGGTAGAACTGGAACTTAAAAATTCAATGCCACAACTGGGATTTGAACCACAGACCTTCCGCTTACCAGGCGGATGCTCTAACCACTGAGCTATTGTGACAAACTGCCAGAATGGCATTGAATTCTCAAACCAGTTCGTATTTCTCCTGGTAAACCAGTTCTACCTCTCAAACTTAGCCCACACACGGCTTGTGTGTTTAAAAACACCAACAGTAAGTTTGTTGGCATAAATAAATAATATATAACCTTTGTTTTTATTTTAAAGCATGGTAGTAGGTATTTCAATTGTAAAACAGAAAATGGTTAACATTTCGATAAATAAAAAAAACAAACCTCAGATATTAATCTGATGTCAACTATCTTATGAAATTTTTTGCTGTTCGTATTCTAGGTTGTTAAATATAGGATTCCCATTTTATGTGAGTTTTAATTTATAACTGATGTTATCAAGTTAGTATGAACTGAAAATGTGTGTATAGCCATTAATCACTACAAACTGTGATACAACTTGACTATGTATATATTAGTATAAATGTGTATATATTTAGCTAAAATAGCAAACACAAAATTTACAAGGCAATGTGTTCTGTTCTAAAATAGTGGTGTATGCTGAGACAAGTCAGCGTTTCACTGCCTGCATGTGATAAGGCTACGATGGCCTCCCCACAAATCCCTCACCCACCTCCTGCATGCCCTTCTCACACCCATCTGCATACACTAGCTTCCAGCCATATGCTACAGTGCGGTTCTGACTCCAGAGTATTGTTGAGGTACTGTCAACAGTGTTTCTTTGCCAATAAAATTGTTGTACATAAAGTCAAAGTGTGTGTGATATTTACATTATAAGAATGAGTGACATACCACACCAGCTGTTTTCTCTCATTCATTTTTTCGAATTTTGGGAAATGAGTTTGTTTTTGTTTTTCGCACTATATGGCATATATTTTACATATATACATTTCTCTCACTATATTTGTTTTTTTATAGTTGTATATTTTTATTAAATGTATTTAATATACATTTTGACATGTTATAGTTCAGAATGAAAGATAGTGTGCACTAAAGCCTAAGTGCAAAGCATTTAGTTTTCCAAGTATTCCCTACCCTTTTCTACTTCCCAACCCACGGCAATCTCTTCACGCTCACTGTGGTAAGGTATAAAAGGGTCAGTTGCCAAGAATTTTAATCGATCCAGACCATCACTTTACTAATGACAATGGTCAACTTCCAAATATGTTAAACCATTCTTAATCATTAGCCACTATTTCAATATTTTTTGTAACTGAGATTTTTACTTCATTCTTTTTGTAATTTAACAATTCACAGAAATGAACATGGAAGAAAGTGAGAACTAATTTTTTTGTTTTGTTTATTTAAGGTCACTTTATAACAACAAAGGTCACTAGCGACCACAGTAACATATACATAACAGAACAAATACTGTAGACAAAATACACATAGCTGCAGTACAATAGAGATCATAAACAGAACAATTGAACTTTGACAGTAGTATAGTACAGTAAATGTACATTAAATAAATAATTATGATGGTATCAATAATTGGGTTTAACAACATACAAAGAAACTAAAATTAAATAGCAGATAGTAATTGTGATATCTCCAGTAACTTAATAACTGCTCTGCCCTTTTGGCCGTTTTAAATATAGAGCACAGATCACAACTGAGATTTAAGGCACTTCTGTGATTCACTAAGGTGGGGCATTCATGGATAAGATGTGCTGTAGATATTTCTTGAACTCCACATTTCAGGCATGGATCTTAATTTGTTTTCCTCATCAGATTCATAGAGAATTTATTTGCAACAGCAGCAATAGTTGACATAGAGTCTGAAAGGATTACGATTAGCAGATTATTGTGACTTAGAATGGCTATTTCGTTTGCCTTGAGGATGGCCCAAGCTTCACATGAAAAGATGGAGAAGTAATCCGGTAGGGGATAAGAGTGAGTTTCTGAGGGTGGGTTAGCGACTATGGCACATCCTGATCTTGAGTCATGTTTTGTTTACAACTTCATCAGCAATTTCCGTGTTGCTAAGATAAACACACACTCTTTTGTTTGATATTTTAGAAGCAAATCTAACATGAGAGGGATTAACTTTTATGCGCAAACTCAATGATGGGAGCATAATCAGCTGAGTCAATCACATTGGCATTTTCCTTTTTAAGGAACAACCTACTCTGAGATGCTTCAGCATAACTAATTAATGACTTACTATTAGTTGCACTGATAGTTGGTTGAGCTTGTTGTGTGGTGGAATCTATGTTGGTTTGGTTATGTGACTCGGAACCAAGCACAAAACACAACTTTCACTTTTACTTACAGTCAGAAACAAACAGCACAACACTTAAAATGGAGCACTAAAGTTAATGAAAAACCACATCAAACAAGATATAAAACTGGTTTGGCATATTAATAAGCAGAAACACTGCAGACTAAAATCACGGCTTATGCTTACTTACTCCCTAGCATTTGTCTGTTAAACTAATTTTTATATTGAAAATCTCTGGAACTTCACATTTTTTTCACAAAATAAGGCAATTTTGCTCCAATCTGCACTCATCACTAAAATTTGCTAAAACAATAATATTAATTTATTGATTAACATCATATAATTCGGAAAGATTATGGGAAATCGCTTTAATATGTCTGTTGCCTTTATCGTTAATGTTTAAAAAAAGAGTGCCCTAGTTATAGCATTCCCATTTTTTATTTCAAACTATTCCACTGGTTCATATACACACTTAAATTAGTTTACTATGCATATTTCAACTCTAATGGAATATGGATGAAGATATTAACCTTACCCTGCATATATACATTCTCGATTCTAAAATTCTTTATATGCAATTGAGTCACATTTATAACCATTAAATTCATGAGATAAATGCTAGACAAAAGAGCAACATCTACCATCCCAGTACAAAATCTTCTTGCCTCCAGAAAGGTGTGTACTACGAAACCATAAAAAATTTTTAATGTCCTTCCTAATGATGTTAAGGAAAAAGCTCACAATTTCAATGCTTTTAATATTGCTGCTAAAGAGTACCTATGCTCAAAATAATTTTATTCTGTACATGATTATCTGAATGATAAATATCCTGTTAAATCCTTATGCAGCTTGTAAGTAGTTTCTGGCTGCTTCAGTGGCAAATCATTGTTAATTACATTAAATTAGATGCCTGCTCAAAAGTTACTTAAATGTATCTGTATTGAGCAACTGACAAAAGATGCCATTCATTGCTACTTATATATAACTAAATAATGGCGCGTGACAGGAAAAGCCTAGTGAAAGTTTAAAACTAAGTTCAATTTGTAGCTGTAAGTATGCATTATGTTAAGTCTTGTAACTACACAGAAGATCTGATTTTTTTTTCAATTATCCCACTTTTGTTTTTTGTGCCTTTATACATGTGTTTTTATGCTATACTGTACATTTCCACTGACATATTTGTATATTTCAATTCACATGTTTAATGTTCATGGGCCTCCATGACTACTTGTGAACTTGCTGAACGCAATCCAATCTAATCTCTATAAACTGTAGTATGAACACCAGCTTCACCCAGAATTTATTTTATTATGACTGCAATTAATCACCATAAACTGTAGTACGAACACCAGCTTCAACAAGTTTGTTTTATTATGATTGCCACTAATCATCATAAACTGTAGTACAAACACAAGTTTGAACAAGGGTTTATTATGATTGCCATTAATCACCATAAACTGTAGTACAAACACCATCTTCAACAACAGGAACACCTGCTTCAGCTACAATTTATTTTATTATGATTGCCATTAATCACCATAAACTTTAATACAAACACCAGGTTCAACAAGGGTTTATTTTATTATGATTGTCATTAATCACAATAAACTGTAGTACAAACACCAGCTTTAACAACGGGAACACCTGCTTCAGCAACAATTTATTTTATTATGATTGCCATTAATCACTATAAACTTCAAACACCAGGTTCAACAAGGTTTTATTTTATTATGATTGCCATTAATCACTATAAACTGTAGTACAAACACCAGCTTCAACAATGGGAATACCAGTTTCAACAAATGTTTATTTTATTATGATTGCTATTAATCACTATGAACTGTGTAAACCAGTTTATGAATGCTGTATTTTAACACATCTTTATTTTGTGCTGAACTGGTGTTTGAATGCTGTATTTTAATTTCAATCTTGATTCTCATTTTCACTACTATCGTGGCTTCTCGATGTTGATGGTATTGGATGATCTGGATATATCCCGGATGGCATCATTGGGAGTGGATAGGCTGTCAGAAGACGGTCTACTACTGCCGAGAAACTGTTAACAAGGGTTTGCAGCTCTTCACGTCTTCGTTTACTCGCCAATTCCTCACGTTCTTCTTCCCTCTTATAGAAGTCTTCCATGAGGGATCGCTGTTGTTGAAAGAAATTGTCAAGACTATCGTCTACTGCTCGGCGTTTTCTTTTGTAAGTCGCCCGACTGGAACTAGGCGACGGCGGATCCTCTGCAAAGCTGGTGCTGGGCACTGGAGAAACCACACCAATTATTTCTTCTGTAGTTACATCCGGGGTTACGTCTACCACTATCTCCTCCGGAACCTGCTCCACGCGTTCCCTTTTAGGGCTGGTATCGGCGCCTTCAATTGCAGTCGAAGGCCGACTCCCCAAAATTTGACGCAGTTCTTCGAAATACTCGCACTCTTTCCTTTCTCCATTGCGTTTATTTTCTCTGAGACACGCACTATATGCAGCTTTCAGACTTTTCCATTTGTTCTTAATCATTTCGGCGGTTTTGTTCGTATAACCTTTCTTCGCCATTTCTTCTTGAACAAGATGATAAATTTCGGCATTTTTATGTCGCTTTCCGTCAAACAATTTGTATATTTCGCGTTCGCGAAATATTTCCAGTAGTGCTTTTGTTTCAATTGTGGTCCAAATGTTCCTCAGCTGAGACATGCTCTTTGAATTAAAATAAAATTTTCAGCTCAGAAGTAACTCAACTTAGCCACGCTACAAGCTCATAGAACTTATAACTATGATCGAAATTATGTTGCATGTTAACACCACAGAATATATAACTATTGGAAACACCTACCGGATTCAAATCGATTTGAATTCCGCCAAAGATGCTAGTTATGCGGTACTCGTTGCAACACGCTGCACGTTTGCCGTTTTCCACAGATTACCATTTTCGTTCCACTTACCTTGGTTAACACTTCTATATTCTGTGGTTAATGCTTCTAAAAGCTTTCAATCCGATCTCACCTCTAAGATGATGGGTTCCAAAAACTCAGTTCGATCTGAATTTGTATTTCCGTGCAGTATTCAATCCGGAATGATAAACTGATTTGAATTTCCTATGGAAACGTAACCGGCTAATGGATTATTGGAACCTAACCTAATATAGCCTCATATCTCGGGAAACAAAAAGGCCATAAATGGGTAATATTAAAACACTACCAACGAAACCCTCCCTTAAATACAATAATCCTCAAAACATCGAGTGGTGCTCAAGACTACTAAATGTTCCCATTCACACTTACATTCGGTTATAACTTCCCCCGTGGTATACCCATAAAGTTCATATTCGTACTCTTCTTTCTTCATCTCATTCCTACTCACGTTAGCATTCATTTTCACAAAATACAGATATTAACACACAGGACATGTCAGGCACACAATTACCATTCCCGCGATTGCTAACTTTCACTTTCAAATGTTACAAACACAGATTATACAAATATAAATTTATCAGAATAGCCAATGGCCAAAGAAATATGTTATTTATTTCGTTTCAAAAGTTTCTGTGTAAATCAAATGTTGTACATAGTTTACTCTCATAAATATAAATATTTTAACTTTAATTGGTATTTAAGGTTTAAAACGCGTAGAAAAATATTTACACGGAGTATAATGATCTACAGTTGCCTTCATTATGTATTGGTATTTGCCAGTATTTGCTTTTACATGTCTGCCATCTTCTGGGTTCTCTCGAATTAGTAAGCCATCTTGAATGGCGCCCATTTCAAAAGTTCAGCTGAAGAAAAAAAGTTAACAAATATCTGATGTGTTGCACTCACATGACTTTCTCTACTCTTGCACTAACAATTCTTACAAACTCTTATTCCTATTGCTTCTTCGTGTTAATTGAGATAAACATTTGCACAAATTATAGGTACAAGGAGAATGTGGGAGTACAGTAGACTCAGTGATAGTCTAATCTTTTAAAGCTTTCAAATTCTGTTCTCTTTGCACGTTTAACATATAAAAAAAGAATAACAATGTTCCATTTGACAGAAGTATAAGTTCTCCAAAACTCACACAAATAACAAGGAATACCTCCAATATGATTCACTGTAAATTAAAGGAAGTATTGCATTCCACCCAAAAATTTGATGTCCATATTTCAGCGGAAATATGTTTTCAGGCCCCCTGAATAAAAAAAAAAAAGAAACATTTTTAGAAAAAGGTCCACACATGTGTGTGTGCCTGTCAGTCTGTGGACAGCATAACTCAAAAACAAAAAGTCGGTTAAAAACCAAAGTTAGAATTTGAGTTTACTATCTTTCAAGGGTGCAACACTAAGATTTTGAAGAAAATTTCCCCACCCTAAACTACCTTTTACATGGAAAGTTTTTCAAAAATGTTGTTTTTCTTGAAAATAGCTCTAACGATTTTGATTAAAATGCCATATGTTTAAGATATTTGGCAAATGAAATGTATATCTTGAATTTTCTGGTACTAGTCCACATAGTTCTGTTTATTCTGGATGACTTTTCCATAATTGGTAAACCATAAGAGAGACCAAATCTTACTATACAAAAACTGCAGGTCTTGCTAAAACACACAATTTATGCCTAAATAATTTTTTTTGTTTGTAGAGCGAACCATTTCGCAGATATTCCTTGTTATTTGTGTCAGTTCTGGAAAACTTTAACTTTCGTCTAATAGAACATCGTTCATTTTTTTATATGTTAACCGTGTAAAGAGAATGGAATCTCAAGGCTTTCAAAGATTTGACTATCGCTCAAAGCCTACTGTATTCTCATATTCCCCTTGTACCTACAAGGAAATAAGCAATAAGTTAATTTCTGAAAATGTTTATCTCAACTAACATGAAGAAGATATAGGCATACAAGTTTGTAGCAATGGTTAGTACAAGAGTAGAGAAAGTCGTGTGAGTGCAATACATCAGATTTTTTGTATAGTAACATTTGATCTATCTCTTACGGTTTACTAGTTATGTAAAAGTCATCCAGAGTAAATAGGACTACATGGGCTATAGCCAGAAAATTCAAGATATACATTTCATTTGCCATAGAAATATGTCAAACATATAGTATTTTAATCAAAATCTTTAGAGCCATTTTCAAGAAAATCAAAAGTTTCAAAAAATTTTCCATGTAAAGGGTTGTTTAGGGTGGAGGAATTTTCTTAAAATTGTGTTGCGCCCTTGAAAGATATTAAACTTAAATACCAACTTTGGTTTTTAACTGACTTTTCACTTTTGAATTATGCTGTCCACAGACACACAGACACACACACACAGACACAGTCACAGACACAGACACACACACACACAAACACAGACCTTTTTCTAAAAATCCTTTTTTTTTTTTGGATTTAGGGGGCCTCAAAACATATATTTCAGCTGAAATATTGACATCAAATTTTTGGGCAGAATATAATACTTCCTCTACTTACATAGTAGAGAAAGTAAAAAGGTAAGTCACTTTTATTCCTCAAGAAGACAAGATTTGGTATTTACAAGTATAGAGTGAATATGTTATGCCTAAGGAATAGGATATTTATTTATTTATTAAGCAACCAACGATCTTGCAGGAGATATGGTCACTGTTAAGGTATATAAAGAAATATAATAGGTAAATACAGTCAGAACAAAAAGTATTCGTACACTACTAAACACTACAACAGTGCTATTAATCCATGCACATTGCTAAATGTCTCAAGTAATACCAACTTGAAGCTTTCTTCATATACACTTATGCAGTGAGACACTTTCTTACCCTGTATCTTCTGGTTTTCCCTATACATTTTCGTAAATACTTTATTTCTGTACTTGTAATTCTACTTTCATGTTTCAGCAACACTGTTCAGCTTTCAGAGTCACAAAGAAGTGTTGGGAGATAAACATTTTTGTATCATTGTTAATTTAATTTTTTCCTGTTAGTATTTGATTGATCTGATAACAGATTTGGTTTGCTTTTTTTATTCTATTATTTATTTCTGTATCTAATTTTCCTTTTGAATTGATGATTTTCCCTAAATATTCAAAGTTCTCAATTTGCACGTGGTTTCTCTGTTCCATTCGATATTTGTGTCCCTTTTGTTACATGCATTACTTTGCTTTTATTTATATTTACTTCCATGCATCTTATCTTAGCATGTATTGGCCCACTCTATTACTGAATTCTGTAGCTCTTCTTCACTATTGGCCATTAGGACAATGTCATCTGCATAAACTAGAGCCTAAGTGTATGCTGGTCTCATGTTCCAATTTCCTATTTTCACTTGTCTAGTTCTTCTTTTACATTAATTATTTGATCCATATACAGGGTGGTTATAATTAAACTTTCCCTATTTAACACATTCTAGAAAGGAAATTAGTTATAGTATGTAGTATTAATGTATTATGGGTAGTATTAATGTCCAAGTACGGGGCACAAGATTTCCATGCTTCACAGCGCCACCTTCCACTAGTACCACAACTGATCACCAGATGCCATGATCATTCATAGTCACACTGATCAGACCAGTGTCAGTGCACTTGTTGATGAGTCAACAAGGACCTAGACTATAGGAGCAGAGCATTATTGGTGAAGCTTTTTTATCAAAACAATAGTAATGCTGCAGCTGCACTTCGAGAGTATTGCCGGCTGAAAGGATTACGGAAGGGTCTTCTTTCTCCACCTGCTCTGAGGAACATGATGAAGTTTGAATCAACTGGAGAACTGGATGTCACTCCAGGCAGAGGCTGACGATCAGCTGTACCGCAAGTGGTTGAAAAAATTGCTGTTGCTATGGTGGACAATGCTAAGCACAATTGCCAATCGTAAAGCAGTGCGCGTGTTGTGTCACTACAGTTGGACATTCTGTGTTCCACTGCTTTGAACAATTCTCATATGGTATCCGTATAAGATCCATATCGTACAGAAGCTTACACTACAGGATGCACAATAACATGTTGACTTTGCTCTCCACTTTCTAGCGAGGATTGAAGTTGATGAGGTCTGGCCTTGGACCATCCTATGGGCAGACCAAGCACATTTTTCTCTGAGTGAGGTGAACACAGAAATGCAGAGTGTGGGGCCTTCACCTACAGTCCATGTGCATGAAATTCCTCTGAACAGTGAATGTGTCACTGTATGGTGTGGCTTCATGGCTACATTCATCATTGGTCCATTCTTTTTTGAGGAGGCTGGCGCTCAAGGACCGAGGACGTGCAGTGTGATTGACCAGGGTTACTGCAATGTGCTTCACCAACGTGTCATACCTGCCTTAGAGGAGTGAAACGCATTGAACTCAACAGTTTTCATGCAAGATGGGACTCCATCACACATAGCTCGCCAAGTTCAACTGCTTCTCCTTAACACATTTGGTGACGATCACATTATCAGCAGATCATTTCCAAATGCTTGGCCATCACGATCACCTGATCTCACTCCTTGTGATTTCTGGTTGTGGGGCTACCTGAAAAAGACAGGGTATACTGTAACATTCACACATGTACTGATCTGAACAGTACTTCTCACACATGAATAGAAAACTACTTAGCGTAATTATTCAAGTTGATTAAAATAGTTATAACTTTCTGATGATTAGGCCGAATTATGGGTACTATTAACCCTTAACTGGTGACACAAAAAGCTTGTCACACAACTGGTGACGTGACATCTCTGAGACATCTTATATGCATGCTGTTTAAAAATGCATCATTCATGTTATTATTTGAATTCATAATATTTTATTTTAAGAAGAACACTTTTAGCAATAATTTCATATATGTTGTTATTAATGTCTGCAGAAACTGTGAACGTTATTTAATTCACAAACTTTTAATGCAGTACAAAACAACGTAAACACAATACTTCACTTTTTTTGTTTACACTTGCACTATGCAGTACCTTATTTGTAAAACTGTACTGGTTTAACAACAAACACTGATTGCAAAAATATATATCAACACACGCTATAGCTGTATCAGATACAATGTGCATAATGTAAACTATTAGTTTTTTTCTCTCTTTCGTGAGGTGCACATTGCAATGAGCTGGTCATCTTCAGCACAGTTTACACATATCTTTCTGGTGCACTCTAAATTCACTGGTATCTTGCACTTCAAACAGGCGTACGGAATTCTTCTCTTCTTTGCTGCTGGACAAAGTCGACAGGTTTTGCGTGTTTCAAATTTCTGCTCTGGTTCTGAAGTGTAAGGCTTTAGGATTTAGGATTCTTGATATGCCAGCCCTTATTTCTCTTGGAATTCTGTCATTCTGAATTCTTTTCTGCATGTGGGACTTTATTAGTTGGACTGCTAATGATCTGAGAAAATCCAGTTTTTAAATTTGAGAATTCTCAGGATAGGAATGCTATAGAACAAAGGCATTAGCAGCTGCTATATCTGCTATCCTGAAAAACACAGCCATTGTCCATCTTCTTGTCCTCAAACTGGTAGAATATGAAGAACATTTCTGATCAAGGCTATCAGCACCTCGTTTTGTGGTGTTGTATGCTTCTATTATTTCAGGCTTTCCTGATTCTGTAGGAGCTCCTTTGTTATGGTGCATTGAGGAACTCAAATGACGGATCTATTTTTTAGGGGAACATAGGAAAAGAGGATATGGCTGTTGGTAAATGCACATAGTGTTGAACCCACTTCTCTTGTTTTAGATGGCAGGAATTCCTTGGGGATTTCCCCCTTATTCTTCTTTATTGTTCTTTATTGTGATACAGGTTAGCTGCTTCAACCTCAACTTTTCAGCCAGCTCCACAGAGGTGAACCAATTATCGCAAGTAATATTTCTGTTTGTTCCTTCAATTGACTTGCACAAATGAAGAACTGTGTTGGCTTGCTCAACTTTTTGTCTTCTGCCAAAAGCCCAAACCCATCAGCATTTTTGCGAGCATACAAATAATCATCATAAAAGTAACTTGTTGCATCGGTCAGGCACATCATTTTTAGCCTATATTTTGCAGGCTTTGAGGGCATAAACATTTTGAAGCTGCATCGTCCTCTGAAACTGATTAGCATCTTGTCGACACAGGCATTGATTCCCACTGAATATGACTTCTGCAAGTTTTCAATTAGCATGTTCAACAGCTGGGATATAGGTGCCACTGGATCGTCAAGATGTCTTTGTTCTCTGTCATCGGATTATCAATTCTCAGGTATAGCAGCAGATTTGTAAATCTCTTTGCAGATATAACAAGACAAAATATTTCTCTTCCTGTACCATCTGTTGCAAACATAGATGATATATCTTCATCATTTGACGTGAAGGCAGCAGTGTAGATCAGCAGTCCAAGAAAAGCCTCAAACTCAGATTCGGTAACAACCTGTATTTCAGAACGGTCCTTACGATAATATTTGTCTCACACTTTACCCAATTGCACACTGGTCCACTGTATGATTAACTGCATCATTTCAAAAGAAAATATGTAATTCCAGTCAGTCTTACAGTCTATTTTACCTCCAGTTCGTCTAAGAGCACGCAATGCAGGCAGTTGGATAACATTATGGCTTGATGTGTGAACATTTCTCATAAGCTCCTGTAATGCCGACTTATAGTGGTTCTTACCATATAGATACCTCTTTCTTGTATCAGGCGTCACTTCATAATCATCATTTTCTTCGTTGTGGTCATTTTGATCTTCCATTTATTCACCCGATGCATCATTTTCAGTTCCTGTAGCTGTATCATGTTCACTATTTATTGCACACTCACTGTCCACATCACTTTCAATGTCACTGACATCTTCATTTAACCACTCATTGACTTTGGAATCAAAATCAAGATTGTTAAGTCTTACAAACTGTGAAGGTCCAGCACACTGCGACATAGTAAACTGCTATACTGCTAAAACGCAGACTGATGAAAAACTCATGCAACTGGTGACATGACATCTGAGAGACATATTTAGCTTCTCCTAGCCCATGAATAACAAGACTGATATTGATGCAGGTGATGGCGAAACATTTACTAAACAGAGATAAGAAGGTACTATAAACATCACATAATAACTCTGCTTCGTTATCGATAGGTAGTATTTCATTACATTAGCTACATCTGAGAGACGTCACGTCACTAGTTAAGGGTTAAACCTACCTAGCCTTTGGGTTAGCATTCTCAAACTGGGAAGTACACCATTTACGCACTTACATACCTCTTAAAGATAGATGTTTTTATTACTTTTCAATCCCAGAGGTAAAAATGTCAAAATCAATTTTCAAATGAATGAATGAATAAATAAATAAGAGACTAATTACACAGTATTAATAATAGTGTATCAGATATATCTATATTTATACAAAGATACTCAGGGGTCTCCGTCTAGGGGATATGTGAATGGCAACCACAAGGTACCCAAGCTGAGCAGAACATTACTTCCACTTACTGGTGTTTTGCTCCTCTCTGTAACTTTCCTATCTGACCTTACCTTGGTCATCTCTTGTTCTCTTCCGAACCCGATGCTATTAGGGTTCCTGAGGGCTAGGGAGTCTTTATTTTTCCAACCTCTCCATTTCTCTAATTTTTCTATAAAACCTTAACCCCTAACATGCTGACCTGTCATGGCATGTAATACGTCTTCTGACTGGTAATCAGATGATACGGTCGGTGAATTTATTTTGATAACTCTCCCGGTCAGGTCGGTGAGACCCGTAAACCGACAGTTGTGGTCCCCCAGACATTCTGGGGGTTGTGAGAGAGCGATGTGACCGCCAAAACATAAAAATATGGTGCTCTCTAAAAAACGATTACTATTACTGCTATTGCTCTCTTTTTTATGAAATATGACTCGAGGGGTAAAATGTTCCGGAGTTAAAATAGTCCCCCATTCGGATCTCCGGGCGGGGACTACTTCTCGAGAACCAAAACATTATATTAATAGAAGATCTAACATCAGACTTCTACAATGGAATGCGGGTGGTCTCACTTTGGATCGAGACCACCTTCAAATATGCCCGGCCACTTCTAGTGCCCCATCCATCAGTGAAAAATATTGGAGAGCAAGAGGATTAATGACTTCATTGTCAGAAATCCAGCATTAGCTAACAACAACATGTTTATACAAAGAGTAAATAGCAGCTTTGAAATCCGTTATCCCTTAAATGGATATTCTTAGCTATTTTGATTAAACATAACAGAATATTTACTTGTATTATCTTCAAATAAGTGAAGTAACACAAAACATTATTAGTAACAGGGATTGGTGATTTCCTCCAAAATTAAAGGGAAGAACTATGTGTGAGTTGTTTGAAAACTACTGTCCCTAAAAATAGATATTTTAGTGTTAAGCATTTTCATAATGAATTTAAAACAATCTTACTGAAAACCTAAGTAAAATACCACATGTTACACATTTGTAGAATCAGTCACTTGAAATACTTTTGAATTCACACACTTTTAAAAATTTGGCTCAATAACATTACAAAGACAGATTCTAAGAGTGGATGCCAAATTTCTATACGAAAGTCTGTTTCTGTGGCAAGTTTTCAGGAGCTTCATTATAGAGAAATAAATACTACCACACAATATCGTAGTTTTTGCTGTGTTGGGAATGAAATTTAGGAAACGCCTATTGTCAAGTTTCTGGTAGAATTCGATCAGTGCATCTGAGCATGAATTGTCAAATTTCTTTTGAAGGCGATGATCACATTGCACTTCTATCAGCTCCAGCTGAACTGCTACGTTATTTACTTTATCTACATTCTTAATGTCTTTGTATGTTGTATTTTTTAATGCAAGATACTGGTTGCATATTAGGTACTCAATACTACTACAGACAATTTTGCAGAGGAATTGCTTTTCCCATTCGAAACAGGCGAATACAAATGACTCATGTCTGCTCTCAGACGCAGCCATTGTCTGCGTCAGACGGAAAACTGCACTGAACTGGTTTCTAATGGATTGGCCCGCTATGCCCAGGGCACAGCGACTGGCTCTCTCTGAGGCATTGCCACTTGGGGCCATGATTGAACACCACTGTTATAAATAACCCTCAGGTAGGATAGGTTTACCATAATTCCTTTGTATTTGTTATAATCAAGGTCATTAACATGGCATGTTAAAAATTGTATGACTAGAGAAAAAGAAATAGAAATAAGTGAACAAATATTTTATATTAACATCTGAAAAGTTTTTTTTTTAATGGTCATAATTGGTCTTCTCCAAAGAGGTTAACTTGGTGGCCTGGGAGTGTGCAATATACATATTAACCAGCATCACCTCCATTTTATTGTACATGTTATGTGTTTCTGCATTATGTGAAGAATATGTAGCCTGTATGTTATTAAACACAGAACCAAAGAGAAGGTACAACAGTTTAAAATTTCACCACTGCAGTTATTTAGAAAAATTACTCAACCATTCCAAACAATGATAGTTCCACTGATAAAGGGTAAATAAAGTATATATATTTCTAGAACTTGGAAGACCGACAGAAGGGAGGTTAAGGAAGTCAAGATGTTCTGCCAATATTTCACATTCTTTTCTGTGAACAACAAAGGATTTTTCAGAGGTATTAGAAACTGTCAGGGCTGTATGAAATTACAATATTTCATAAACAACATAACGTAAATTAAATTACTTGATCATTCAAGCACAAAAGCTAACCGTTTGTAAGGTAAGCCAATTATGAAGGGCTTGTTTCAAATTGATGAAGGATAGTCAAATTACATTCATTTATCAAAATTGTGAGTGGTAACTATGTTATATAGTTATAATAGGTATCTACACAATTCACATTCCTTAATCCAATGATACCATTAACTGATCTAATTTATTTTTCAATGTGGTAGTTCCATTAAAGGGATGGGGTCTGTGTTGTACTTCCTGCATTATTTCACTGTCTAGAATGAGGTGTGGATGCTGAACTATATGAGAAAATATTTTGTTTGTTCACGATGCTGTCAATCGCCAATCATATCAGTGCTACCAGTATGCTGAATTTCATCCTCCCGGAATTCTTCTGTATATCAGTAAATCTACTGACATCAGACTGTATCTTTTAAGCACACTTAAAAACCATTGGTCTGGCCCAATATGAACTTACGACCTCGGGATCAGAGGACCAGCACCTAACCATCACCCAGACCAACTTGAACTTCAGGAAAGTGGATTTTTAAGCTGCACATACTTACATGGTTTTTAGCTGTACTATATACAAACTTATGTCTTGTCTATTCGATTGTCATATTATATACATTCACTAAGATTAATGCTTAATTTTTTGCAGTATAAAACAGTGACATGTCATTGGCAAATAGTGTGATTTGGCTCTTGAAGTTTTAGTTTTGTAATAAAACTATTAAAGTTAAGACCAGAATAGGTTCCAATATTCTTCCTCTTCATCACATTATAATGGCACTACTTTAATACTTTGATACAAGCAATTGTTAAACAACTTATAATTTTTAAGTATTTCCTCATTCTCCTAGTTTATTCAATCTGTATAGAAGAAATGCTTTCTTATGATCAATTTAAAGACCAGCCATAATTTCTATTTGAGCTACAGCTTTTTACATAACTACTAAGTAGTCTATTATTATAATAAATTTGCAAGACATTTGTAGGAAAACATATTAGGCAGTTTAAACCAAAAAGGTGAGTAGATTAATAACACTACACAACACTTACTTATAATTTACCGGAACATGTTTCGGAGGCTGACTTTCCTGCATTATCAACCACACATCGACTGGTTCTCCCTAGTGTGGATGGTGATGTTTCAAGGAACTTGCTGAAGATATCCTTCTTGGGGATGTCGAACTTGAATACTCTGCTTCAACTTCTCCGAGAAGGATATCTTCAGCAAGTTCCTTGAACCACCACCATAGGAGACCTCAGAGGAAACATTACCATCCACACCAGGGGGAACCAGTCAATGTCCGGTTGATAATGGAGAAAAGTCAGCCTTCAAAACATGTTAAGGTAAATTAACTATTGTGTAGTGTTATTAATCGACTCACAAGCAAAAGTACAAAATTACCAAATTACAAAGGTGCACCAAAGAAAATTTAATGACTGTTCATACAACAAAATCAAACTACCAAATCTTTTCACTAAGAAAAAAGCCACTAAAAATAAAACTAAATTTTGAGGGTCAACAATTACCAGAAACAAAGGAAGCAAAGTATTTAGGAGTTACATTTGATACTAAACTTACATGGACCAAACAAATAGAAAATGTAATACAAAGAGCAGAGAGGCGCCTTTCACTATTAAAACGTCTAATAGGAATGAAGTGGGGATGTTCCAGAGCAACTCTTAACACAACATACAATGTATATATAAAGCCATTATTTACTTACTGCAGCAAAGTTCTTGTAACAGCAAACACAAAAAAAATTCAAATCTTTCAAAACCAAAGTCTGAGATTAATTACAGGTGCTATCAAAACCACACCAATAGCAGCTATGGAAATACTAACCAACCAATGCCCCATTGAATATGAAATAGAAAAAGCGGCTCCCATTCAATACATGGCACAAGAGAAATTTTACACATACACTAAAGACTCAGGAGAGCTTTCTTTCCAAAATTCAAGACATCAGGAAGAATGTACACCTTCCTAATTCAAAGGAAAACTTCATATCTAAAGTCAATCCGACACAAACATTAGACATCACATATTATTTACACCTGACAGAAGAAGTTAAGAAAAGTGATACTCCAACTAGTGTTCTAAAATTATTGGCATTAGAGACAATCCATACTAGATTTCCAGAACACGAATGGCTCCATATTTATACTGATGGATCATTGATATCAAACCAAGATGGAGCAGGTGTTGGAGTCACATGTCACCTCTTTTCCTATTACAAATCTTTAAGTTACGGAACTACAAACTTTGATGGAGAAATTGAAGCAATTCGAATGGCCCTAGATCTTTTGTACAGAATTTCACATTTTCAGCAAGCAGTTATTCTCTGATTCCAGGGCAGCAATTATAGCAATTACTTCCAAGTTGTCACCAAAAAACCAAACAATTATAGAATGTTGGAAAATCCTTACCCATCTAACAGCACTTCAAAAACACCTAGTCTTCCAATGGATACCAGCTCACTGTGGACTGAGTGGTAATGAGAAAGCTGATTTTCTTGCAAAAAAGGGTACCGGCAATGTGCAGAAATCAATAGTTAATCTACCATTTTATGCAGCTAAAAGATTAGTTAACTCTGAATTCAAAAAAATTATTGAAAAATATCACTATGAAAAATCAAAAAATAAAAGATGGAAACTACCAAACATTCAAACAGTAATTCCTGAGTATCCTCGAAAAACAGCAGTTGCAACCTTCAGGTTGATTACAGGACATGATTGTCTGGCAAAACATTTAAACAGAATTGGGATATATTCTTCACCAGTCTGTCCTCTATGTGATCTGCAAGAGGAAATGGATCGAGACCACCTTCAAATATGCCCGGCCACTGCTAATGCCCCATCCATCAGTGAAAAATATTGGAGAGCAAGAGGATTAATGACTTCATTGTCAGAAATCCAGCATTAGCTAACAACAACAACAACATTTTTGGTTTAAATTGATTATTACAACACTGTTTTCAAACTTCCAAGAAAGAAGATATTGGGCAGTATTTAATAATTTGTTTTAGGATTGTTAATAAATGACAAGGGCCTACTCGTCATAGCTTTTCCAATTATATTTTATAGATAAGGGAGCATGACAATGGATCTAAAATTATTAGGGTCCATTTTGTCGAGCTGTGTTAGTTTGAATAGATACAAATTTCTCACCTGTGATATTAAACTTGTTGTCACTAGAATAACCTTCGTATTTTAGCATTTGCAAAACTTGATTTTTGAACTTGAAATTTGCAAAATTTGCTTAGAATCTAAAACTAAACTAAACCCCGGCGCGACAGCCCACAAGGGGCCAAGGCCTACCACCCAGCCGCTGCGTCCCCCACCTCTGCCCACTACAGGCGTCATTGGTGAGGTGCAGTATTGGAGGGTGGGACGTGGTCAGCGCCCCGAGCCCTCCCGGCCGGTTATGTGGTCTTCTAGACCTGGGGCAGCTACTTCTCTATCAAGTAGCTCCTCAATTGGTCCCCCCCGGGACCTAACGAGGCTGAGTGCACCCTGTGCCAGACCTCCCAGAGGGGATAAAATCCCCATGCTGGTACCGGGGATCGAACCCGGGTCCTCCGTGCCAGAGGCAAGCGTGCTACCAACTGTGCTACGGAGGCGGTCTGCTTAGAATCAGTAGGCATTAATAATGCAATGTGTTTATAGATAGGTTGGACCACCTGCAGCTGCAGCAGTGGACAGGGCAAGGACTGGCATGCCCTTCGCCAGAGTTACACATAAACAATCAAAAGTCATGGGTATGGAACACTGTTTACTATGCTAACTTTCAATAGGCTTACCTGCATCACAACAGATGTTGAAATTGCTAACCTCCAACATGAACACATTCCCTATATCTCTGAAAACTATTTTGATTTACCAAAAATCGCCATATTATTCTTGAAGTTCATCACACTGCAAAAGCTGAGGTTTGGTGAGTGGTAAATGTGCATTTTACAACAGTTGATTCACATGTTTATGTAAATTCTATTTTAAATAACTTTTTTTTTCTGCAACTAACAAGAAATGAAATACTGCGTGACTGGTTTCAGCAGGATTCAGCTACAGTGTACACTGCTGCAAATCCTATACATGAACTAAGAAGTGGGTATAGTGACAAGAGTACGAGGCCACCTCGTTCCCCTGACCTATGATTTTTATTTATTGGGAACACTAAAGAATAAAGTGTATGCATCAAATCCGCACACGTTACAAGAATTGAAGGACAAAATCACAAGAGAAATACAGGCAATCAATCAATAAGAACTTTTGCAAGTAAACCAGTATTGTTTCATTGATATATGGAGTGTGTTCACGTTGAAGGTTATGAATTTCAATATCTTTTGTGCTACAGGTAAGCCTAATGTAAGTTAGTACAGTAGTTAGTATTTCATTCCCATGACTTGCTGGTTATTTACACATAACACTGGCAGAGGGTGCGCAGGTCCTCACCTGGTCTGCTGGCACCATGGGGCACTCCAGCCGATCTACAAATGCACTGTACTAAAGAAACGTATACAGTATATTTCATGTTAAATTGTGAGAGCTATAATGTATACATCAAATGGTGAAAGAAATATAGGTTAAGATTGCATATTTGCTAAAACAGTTCATGTCACTTTTCGTGTATACATAGCATTATATTGCAACCCTTCATTGCACAACTTTTAGTAATACATGTAGTTGACAATAATTCACACTCATATAGTACTTATACATATATGTAGTTATTGATTTATATACTTGAAATAAAGCAGTAACACTGTGTAAATAGCATATCAGAGTCATCCTGAACTTTCCTTATTGTGCACATGTAACAGCTTGATATATATGTAATTGACAATAAGTCACACTCAGGGTGTGGTAGTTACAGCTGTATATGTATGGCAGCTGATAGCTGACCTACTATTATATTTCATGTTGTGCAAATAAATTTTCTGGGTGCCAATGATATTTATAACACCAGCTTTATAGCATGATTTCACAGTGTGTTTAAGTACACAACACCACAAGGCATAGATTTTGTGTTGAGTCACCCGCCATTAAATTTTGTGTCAGCTCTAGTTATACATATGCTTGAAATAAAGCTAAATAAGTGAAGTTGCCTAAACAGGGCGGTGGGTGGCCCCAACCACTTTAACAAGGCAACCTTTTCTTCAACCACTACTGGTCAACTCAGGATAACTTTGCACCTACCCAGGATTCACTAGCGTTAAGTATTTCAGATGAAGCAAGTTGTTGGCAGATATCCAATCTTAACTAAAGTATGTTACTGTACCTAACAAAAGTACTTCATAATTTCAGAAACTTCCAAATATAATGATGTAGCTGCTTGACTTCTATTAGTAACAGAAATTTGTAAACACTTTATGCAGTTTTCTTTACATAAAAGCAATTTAACACCCAAACATCTGCCTGTCAAATTTCTGCTCTTTGATACACAAAAATTGAGGAAATGATATACTACATTCAAATATAAATAAAAATTAAAATACATAAGTGTGTTTTATTTGTTTATCTTTGTCATTACATACAATACTTGGATAAAGCATTACTGCACAATATATTTCAAGAATAGATATTCTGTTTTTAAACATTCAAAATTATAAAAACAAGAGAAAAGTATAAATTAATTTAGCAGCCACAATCATTTGCCAAATTAATCAGCTATATATGGATAAATAGCATACTAATAAGACAATCGACTGGAATGTTATATTCTAGAACACTACCATAAGACAAAATGTACCATACAGAAGAGCACATGGATATGCAATCAATGCCATTTGGTTTTCATTATTTGAAAATGAAGCTATAATCCTTCCTGCTGAGAGACTACACCAAAACACTGCTAGTGCTGTCAGAATCATGCCTGGCACTGAGCGTA
Organism: Tenodera sinensis; assembly: GCA_030765045.1. NCBI lineage: Eukaryota > Metazoa > Arthropoda > Insecta > Mantodea > Mantidae > Tenodera > Tenodera sinensis. The sequence continues at coordinate 71,483,074 of CM060968.1, forward strand.
GATGTATAAAAATACCAATGAAGCACAAAATAA